>CAWUFW010007848.1:600000-915000 GCA_963921515.1 Calotriton arnoldi
TGTTGGACAGAGTCTCTTCAGTGTTGGCTTTGAATGAGTTGTGCTGTCTTTTGTAATTGTAAGTAGTTCCCACCGTTTGATGCTTTGGCTGAAAAATAAATATACGTTCTGTAGAATGTCATAAAATTCTGCAATTTCTGGAATGTGCATTCAGGCAGAATTTAACACTAAATTTAGATTATGAGCAGCACAGTGTACATAGACTGCATTGGGTTCTTTCTGTCGTATTCTGGTTTGCACTCCACTACATATACCGCTCATTGTGCTGGCACCATCATATCCCTGACCTCTACATTTATTAAGCACTAGGCCTTTGTCCTCTATGAGGTTTACAAGTTCTGTTGCTATCCCCTCAGCACTTTGCTCTGTGATTTTATGAAAGCTAACAAAGCTTTCATTAATTTTGACTTCAGTTGGAATATCTTCAGTATTAAGGCATAGTGTTACATATCAGATAACCAGGCTTAATTGGTCTTCTTTTTTAATGTCCTGCGTCGTGTCCATTATATCAGAGTAAAATAGTACATTTTTTATTTCACTTACTATCTCATTTTGTACTTTACTTGAAAGCATTTCAATAAGCTCATTTTGTATAGCAGGACTCAAGTATTTAACTCTACCCTCTTTTGTAATCATGTGGTTGAAAACAGGATCATATTTGGCCAAAAGTTCAATTACTGCCAAAAAGCAACCACCATCTTTATGTCCTCTGAAAGGTAAATTGCAAGTTGACAACAGGAGTGTAACATCAATGATCCTACTCAGAATTTGTGTCCAATAGTTCACCTGCTCTTTGTAGTCTGATTCCAGTTGTGTATCGATCGTCTCATCCTGCCTCCATCTTCCATGTACAGCACAAGCCGATAAATGTGAGCACATCATTTCGTGTTCTTTAATTTTTCGAGACTTGCCTTGCCAATCTTTTATACCATTAGCCCATGCTTGCTGATAGGATGACAGTTCTCTATCTCCAAAGAGCCAACAAGGTTCACAGTATGCACTGCTCATTTTTAAAGAGTAGCACAACCACAGTCTTGGGGGAAGATTTACTAAGCTTTTGCGCCGAGTTTGCGTTTCAAAAGTGCCGCAAAATCTTTTTTTTGTAATTTACTTTCCAGCGCTCAACTTGTTTAACGCTGGAAATAACGTAAAAGTAATGCGAAGCAGCGCATTGCGCTGCTTCACGTTACTTTGCGCCCTGGGGGCGTACCAAGGGTGGTGCATGGGCGTTCCCATGTGACCACCCAAGGTTTCTCACGCTAAACCCAATTTAATGAAAAAAGTAGATTGGGTTTAGCGTGAGAAAACTGCGCCCTTTTCAACTAGTCGCAACGAAGGAGAAATGCTTTCATTTCTCCTTCTTTTTCCGATTTTGCATCCGTGCTGCACTGTGCAGCACGCATACAAAGTGGGAAAAGCTTTCCCTTGTGTCGAGCATAGTATTTTGTACAGGAAGGGTACCCTTCCTGTGCAAAACCTATGCTGGACTCATGCACACTCGATTGCGCTGCGGCTCTAAGGAGTGTGCATGGCGCACGGCAGCTGTAATCAGCACCGGCGAAAGGGGAGGAGATAGCCATATCTTTGAAGATACGGCGCTTCCTACTCCCTCCCTGTCGCACAGCGCTGCATTGCGTGACTTTTTCGTAAATCTCCCCCTTGGAGTTTTATCTCCAGTCCTATTTGCCTTGTAGTAGTACTTTGTGGAAAAGCACCTGCTTTTATTATCTCCTGGGAAGGGTCCGCTTGGCTTGCATGGTCAACTTCTAATCACAAACCTTCATAACTCTGTATCATGCCAAGGTTCGTCTAGAAAGTTCCCTCTATCACTAGGTAACAAAACCTTGCAAAACTGACTATTGCTTGATTCTAGTTCTTCTAAATGTAATTCCACGACCTCATTGATAATGTCTTCACTTTCTTCTTCAATGTTTGGCAATACTGCTGAAACAAGTTGCATATTTGTAGGTTCTTCACTTTCTTTAGCCACTTGTAGCAGCGGCGACACATCTGGTGCATTTATAATTTCTGCACTTCCTTCACTCGTTTGTAATAGCAGACTCAGAGATTCATCTAGTGATGGTGTACTCTCAGTTTCTGACCTTTCATGACCCACTGGTAGCGGTGTAGGCCTAGATGGTGTACTTGCAATTTCTCCCACTCCTTCTGTAATGGATGGAGCCCCTGCTGACACAGCTTTTTTAACTTTTGCTTTTTACACTCACTAGTTGTTGTTGCCTGCAGTGCTGGCACAATTGGCGATTCAATGCTAAAAGGTACATCTGTGGTTTGATCTGAGCACCGTAATGTTTGGTCATGTGGTGGGACCAATTGGGATTGTGGCAATGCTGCGTTGTCTCCTGTTGATGATGCAGCTGCATCACCTTCTGGTAATGATGCACGAGATGATGATGCACCATGATCAGCCGGACACCTAAACATAGCATCAATTTTCATGAATTTGCCTTTAAACTGCTCGTTTTGATGAAACTTGCTGCTTTTGAGCACTGCTTAAATACTTTCTTGGCTGTTTACTCATTTCTTTGAGTAAAATTGAATTGTAGAAAGTCAATGTGGTGGTAGAGTCACGACTATGACGGTAGCAGTAAGAATATTTTGTGCACACCAGAAAGATTGTAAGTGTGGGTTTTGTTCCACCCCCCACTAATGCCTAGAAGGAAGGAAAATACAAAGCATTATTACTAAACAACACCGGTAGCTTAAACAGACCATACTAACTATTGATGTAAAGAGTTGGAGTAAGGGATACTTGAAGGCAGGCACTGGAGGAATGGATGCAAGAAGGTAAGTACTCAAAGGAAAGATACAAGAAGGAAATAGCAGAAGGGATGGGCTTAAGGAGGTAAACACTCAATAGTTGGATGAGGAAGATAAGAGCCAAGAATGCAGGAGCTGAGGTAGATGCAAGAAGGCATGAACTGAATGGATGGCTGGAAGGAGGCAGGAGCTAAAGGACAGAGCCAAGAATGCAGGAGATGAGGGGATGGAACGGTCTTGAATGTAGTGTATTGTTTTATTTATAGAGGGCCCTGGCCTACAACCCATATGTGGAGCACCGAAGCGCTTGCAATAGCCAACATGAGTAGCAAGCGACACTATGTGTAGGGTGTGGTTGGAAGGGAGTTGTATTTGTTTTGATGATATGTGGGAAGTGTTTCCAGGACTACTGACTGGGGTGCGTGCAGCTTATTGTGCAGTGGGATGCAGCGTTTAGCAATCTGATGGATTAGGAGGTGTGAGAGATGTGCACACTATTTTGGTTTTCATCTCTCTGCATGTCCATTTATGGTATTTCATAATCCCACTTTGTCACATTGCCAATGGGGAAATTGTTGTCTTCTCTAAGTTAGCATGAGCACGTTGCAGATTGTTCGCTGCTTTGCGCACGTTACTACACCAGTTTATTTTGCGAATGCCTCGTTTGAGATTTTCACACAAGAACCTACTGCTGTTTTCACGCTCTGCAGGTCCTGGGATTTTGTCTGAAGATTGTGAACAAGGTCGAACAACAATACCCCTTGTTGTTCTGTTCTGGTCAGGCCCTAGCACCTAGACATAACATACAGATGCAGCTGTTGTTTGGGAATATGTACTTTGGTCATATTGGAATACACGGATAGGTAGCGAACACTTGGAGAGGGACCTTTCCAGGGAGAAGAGCATGACAGCACCTATGATGTAGATCTACCATCTATAGACTGAGGTACGGGTCCTGCAGATAACCCCCAGAGATCTTCTAAAATATAAACATCCTGCTTCTATACAAGGGGAGGGAGGTTAGGCTACGCTGTCTTTCACTATGACAGCTCCTTTTATGATTTACGGACTACTTGCTATGCTGACCATATTTGAGTTATGCATTTTTCTGCTTATTGTGGCACGTATACTGCATATTAGAGCACATTAGTTGAAATAAATATTTTAAACTTGTTTGTGTCTCTGTCAGATCTTATGGTGAATGAGTACAAGAGTGTGAGCGAAAGGATTTGTCTTGCAACCGCGATTCCTGAGAGAGTCGGGACTGTTGTGTTCTATGGTGTCTAATCACTTGTTCCTCTGTGAGTGAGTAGAAGGGCAAGTAAGACACTATAGCTAGTCATTCCCAGGCTCATGGGTACTAGGTTGCTAGGATGACTCAGTCCCTATATACTAAGGTCCCAAAATCCTACGCATAGTTCTGTGTTTGCGCAGAATCCCTGCAACAACTTTGGTGATTACTGCACTGATTCATCCATTCTGAGATACTGTGTCTACTGTTTAAAGTTAATGGTCCTGAGTGGGCATAGATTAAAGGATGGAGAATAGTGGACATAGCTGCTGGAATGGACTTTGGTAAAAGCATCCCATATCTGATTGTCAGTGTGAGGTGTCATGAAGCGGTCACCCGTAGCTAATTGAGTCAGATCAGAATAGTCTCTGAGCTCCATTACACGTCTCCAGCAGGTTCAGCTGACTGCCCGTGAGTTTACTCAAGGTGAGGATGAATGATGAGTGTGTCAGCACTATACTGCGCGAGATTAGTGACTTCAAGATGAGTGTGTGAGTCATACCTTGAAGGAGGTATATATATATATATTTTGCTTCCCTTCCACCTTCAAAGCCTCCGAGGACGGATAGAAACACATATGAGTGGAATTGTTTTTCCATCAATTTATTCGTTTCAGGACCAGACATCAAACACGTTTTGGCTATTGCTAGCCTTTCTCAATGATGACGAAATGTTCTCCATTCTACAAATTTAAAACATTGACAGTACAACGTGATAACAAACAGTGTAAAAATACTAAGTTTGCAGACTGCACACTTATATGCTAAAACTTGTCAGAACCAAAGTTGCTTATATCATATTTATGTGGCCCCAGTGGCCCAATTTGTTTTACAATTTATCCACACTGCACTGGTGAGAAATGACTGAAAGAATTTACTAAAGGAATTAACTGCATGGTTAAATTTACTCCATATAATATTCCAACATAACCACCGAATTATTCAATTAACAACCCAATGTTTAGTTTTACATACATATTACAAAATATACATATTTTTGGTGCAAATCCCCATCCACAAATGTGTTAGTAAATAGGGATTTGTGCCAAACACATGTCTGGGTGCTTGTAATGCTTGAACTGGAAATCTAGAAGGGTAAGTACTCTATGATCTAGAGTGACTGTTTTCAACTGAGAAGAGCTGGCAAAGTACCATTAAAAGTAGAGCAGCAGTGCTGAGAAGTGCAGGTACTCTCCCATTAAAAGTAGAGCAGCAGTGCTGAGAAGTGCAGGTACTCTCCCATTAAAAGTAGAGCACCAGTGCTGAGCAGGTACTCTTCCATTAAAAGTAGAACAGCAGTGCTGAGAAGTACAGGTACTCTCCCATTAAAAGTAGAGGACCAGTGCTGAGAAGTGCAGGTACTCACCCATTAAAAGTAGAGCACCAGTGCTGAGCAGGTACTCTTCCATTAAAAGTAGAACAGCAGTGCTGAGAAGTACAGGTACTCTCCCATTAAAAGTAGAGGACCAGGGCTGAGAAATGCAGGTACTCTCCCATTAAAAGTAGAACAGCAGTAATGAGAAGTACAGGTACTCTCCCATTAAAAGTAGAGGGCCAGTGCTGAGAAATGCAGGTACTCTCCCATTAAAAGTAGAGCAGCTGTGCTGAGAAGTGCAGGTACTCTCCCATTAAAGATAGAGTAGCAGTGCTCAGAAGTGCAGGTACTCTCCCATTAAAAGTAGAGCACCAGTGTTGAGAAATGCAGGTACTCTCCCATTAAATGTAGTGCACCAGTGCTGAGAAGTGCAGGTACTCGCCCATTAAAAGTAGAGCAGCAGTGCTGAGAAGTACAGGTACTCTCCCATTAAAAGTAGAGCACCAGTGCTGAGAAATGCAGGTACTCTCCCATTAAAAGTAGAGAACCAGTGCTGAGAAATGCAGGTACTCTCACATTAAACGTAGTGCACCAGTGCTGAGAAGTGCAGGTACTCTCACATTAAACGTAGTGCACCAGTGCTGAGAAGTGCAGGTACTCTCCCATTAAAAGTAGAGCAGCAGTGCTGAGAAGTACAGGTACTCTCCCATTAAAAGTAGAGCACCAGTGCTGAGAAATGCAGGTACTCTCCCATTAAAAGTAGAGCACCAGTGCTGAGAAATGCAGGTACTCTCCCATTAAAAGTAGAGCAGCAGTGCTGAGAAGTGCAGGTACTCTCCCATTAAAAGTAGAGCAGCAGTGCTGAGAAGTGCAGGTACTCTCCCATTACAAGTAGAGCAGCAGTGCTGAGATGTATAGGTACTCTCCCATTATAAGTAGAGCACCAGTGCTGACAAATGCAGGTACTCTCCCAATAAACGTAGAGCAGCAGTGCTGAGATGTACACATTTTTACTCAGTACCAGACAGCACCCGCCCATTTAAAGTACTGGTTGCATGGGACTGCACATGAACCAGAAGAACCACCCATAGCACACCCTCTTGACGCAAAGTCATGCAAAGTGCAAGTTGTTCTTAACACTGCCTCCTAAAGAAATTCTGGATTACAAACTGTAGAAAACAGATGAAGATGGCTCAGGCTTTCTAACAGAAAATAATTTCTTTAACTCTCTCCCTCTTTACTGCTTTGCAGGCAGGAGACTGATGGAATTAGAAACTCTTTAACATCTCAAAGAAAGTTAACATAATGATAATGGCGAGTGGAGGAGAGAAGCACACAGTGTGACCCATGCTGACCCTCTCACTCTCGAGAAGTATTAGATATTAGGAGGGTACCATGACAGAGGCAGCTCTAAAAAAACCATATTACTAGCAGCAACCAGCAGCTCTATGGATTGTCATCATTAATGCCAACTGCTGAGAAAAATGGCTGGAGTGTATTTCAAATTTAAGGAAGCTAGGCAGTGCTGTGTTCCATCATTACCACCCACTGTTGCAGGGATTCTGCACATATACAGAACTATGCGCAGGAAAACAGGACCTTGGTGTATAGTGGTGTACCAACCATCCACCTTAGTGCACAAAATCCCAATCCGACTAGCTATAGTGTCTCATTCGTTCTCCGTACTACAGCGAAGCTACCAATGATTAGACATCCCAGAACACGGACTCTTTCAGGAATCGCGGGAGCAAGAAAACTCTTTCATTACTCACTCATACTTGTCCACAACGTGCGTAGTAAGAGACACAGTATAGTTTAAAATGTTTATTTCAACTAACGTGCTCTAAGACAGTACACGTGCCAGTACTAGCAGCATAATGCATAAAGACAAAATAGTAAGCATTGCTACGATTCCATAGAATACACACGGGGACAGCATTTTATAAAGACTGTGGATGAAGGACTATAATGCCTTGCCACCCTCCCCGTGCTAGTAACTATTTATTATAAAAATAGAAGACCTCTGGGCGTGGTCAGGGGGACCCCCATACCTCAAGATCTAGATGCAGGGTTTACATCATCAGACAAGCACAGCTCTTCTCCCTGGAAAGGTTTTTCTCCAAGTGCCACCAACAGGGAGATCACAATATTAAAAGCACATGAATTTCTCCAGTGCAGCTGTATTACATGTTATGTCTAAGTGCGAGGGGCTGACCAGAACAGCAACAACAAGGGACGCTGTTTTTCGACCTTGTACATTGTGTGCAGACGAAAACCACAGAGAACATGAGAAAAGGTGAAAGGCAAGAAGGCAGACAGTTCTAATGCTGAATGGGCACAAGCAGAGTCTAGAAAAACAAAGTCACAGCGTAACGTGTGCAAAGAAGGCATCATGGCAGCTAGGCCTAAGCTAACTTAGCAATATCGACAATGAGGCCACAATCCACACTACACCCTACCCTGGTCAGTCCATAGGTCAAGACATAGGACGAAAACAGAGTTCGAATAGATGGAGCAGAATGTAAACGTCTATTGGTGGGATATGTCCTTTTGAAGGAAAAGGAGAGAGAAGAGAAAAAAACTTTGGAAGAAAAAAGAAAATTCTAGATAGGGCCAGAAAACAGGTCAGTCAAAGACAATAATAAAAAAATCCAGCTATGCAATTCATCGAGAGTCAATGCACCTAATCCATTGAGTGTATGCGCAGAAAACTGCAACACCTTCCAAAAAGACATCATTGTCATCGTCTGAAAAAGAGATGCCATCCAGTTCAACAAATCAAAACTGCATTCATGTTCCTCACAATAAGGAGCAGCGATCAGCATTGTACTCAATATAACTTCGTCGTCGGAGATTCCGAGCAGCCGCCCAGATATCCCATTGTGCCAAAACCCCAAGTGCAGCCGCACGCGCCATTAATCCATCACCGGAACATTCCCGTTCATGGGCCACTAAAGGGCCCATTAACTGGTCGAAATCCGGGTCCGAAAAAGACGTATTGGAGAGGCAGATATCCAAGGACCAAGAGAATGGACATCGTAAACAGGACATCACAGGTTGCACGCAAGTGAAATACGCAAAGCGATAAGAAAGTCCATAAGACACGCTGAGTGTCGCCAGTGGCAGGATGCCGAAGCTGTCAATCATGCGTTCATGGAGCATCCGCAGTCGCCCTGGGTTGGGTAGGCCCACAGGAGGTGCAGCCATTGCGCAACAGACAAAGTAAAAGCAATATTCCAGCAGCTAAGGCTAGGATCAATGGGAAGCCTCCAAAGACGCTGGAAAAAATAGAATGAATAAAAGCCGGAATTACACCAAATATAGTTTGAAAGGAGGTCAAAAGGCCAGAGCCCACAACTTTAAAAAAGTGCACAAGACCTTCGGTATTAGACGCATTGAATATACGGTGAATCAGTTCACCGAAATGTTGGGGGAGGTTTGTGTTCAAAAGGGCTTGTATCTCACTGTGGGTGCTGGCCACCTGGAGGACGAAGGTCTCCCGTGCGGAAGTGAGCATAACCTCCTGGTTTAATAATAGCGCCTTTATTCTGCTCAATTTATTGAAATCTGCCTTCAAAGTAGGTATGTAAGGCCAAATGGAACTATCCAACTTCCCACGCGGGGGCGGAAAAAGCAAATTTCTGAAGCACACTACGCGTTGTGAAACTGTTACAATATAGGGTATGCCTGCCTGCATCCCACAGCAGTTCTGATTATTTAAAAGGAGATATCTACCATTAGCAAGCATAGTAAAAGTAGGTGATATAACAGGAACAGGAATGCCCTTTAAAACACAAGCAAGATTCGGGGCAGAAACATTACAAGCCCCGTGCAATTTAATGTTTTTACAAACAAGGGAATGACCCACTGTAGAATCGCAAGACTCTCCTGTGAGAAATACCTCCTTGTCATCCCTAAGGCATCTGTATGTGAAAGGTAGGGACCATAGTTCGTGCAAAAAGGCACTACCCAAAGGCTCAAAACGGCCAACCGGATAATGTTTCATGCATGAACTGAATTCAAATAAAGAAAAAGGCAAGGTAATAACCTTGTGTACCAGCCACACTGCAGAGTCAGTCTCCGCCACAGAGAACGGTAAAGGATCTATTTTTTCGATATGTAGAAGAGTGTATGTTGCATCCTTCATGGACATGAACTGCTGTTTCTCAGTTAAATTAAACGGCAAGAACAAGGCAGATGTGTTTAAAAAATGCCATGGAACCTTCCCCATTTTCAGCGTTTGCAAAGTCCATGCAAACTGCATCACTGAACGCAATTGATTCTGACCATGATATAACACAGACACGTCATCTTGTACAATATCAACAACAGATGAAACAATATTCTCTAATGTATAAATGCGGGAAGACAGGGTGTTAATACTATTGTCGACAACAGCCAGCACTTTTTCTAGGTTTGCTTGATCTATTTCCCGTAAACGGGAAGCAGCTTCTATTTGTGAAAGCTTCCAGATTTCATTGTAAGTCGCATAAACAAATCTTTTAGGCCTAGGACCTCGAGGTCCTAGAACAAAATCAGCCAGATCGATGTTGCCTGATAGGAGGGACAAATGTTGTTTTACGGAATCTAATGTAGAGTGCTGCAACCACTGTTTACATAATTTACCAACGGAATATGTTGTAACTGTACGTGAGTCAGAAAACCGTGGATCTGGTCTATCCTGTTTGTAACCAGGAGCAGAGTCATGAAAGCGCAGTTGGCAGGCGTTAGATGCTATGGGCCACACCAACCAGGCTGACTGATGTAGTGCAGAGACATTAAAATAATTATTTTGAAACAACGCTTGGAAGCTTGCAAGGGAAATATTTAAATGCAAGCTTCTGTTCGGCCAGGAAGACAACACAGGAGTGGAAGGTGCATTCAATTGTTTGGAAGTTGCCAAACCCAAACAAGTTGTTTGATATATAGTACTGTTTAAAAATAACATTTGTGTGGGGATAAGGCAAGCACGGTGCAAAGCTTCTGTACCGCGTACCTGCCAAGATTTACTGCCCCAAATAGATTCAAGTCAATGGTGTTTTTCCAGTGTTCATAGCCACCAACAGCTAATGCGTCCCTAAAGGAACTGGAATATAGCAATTTGGTGTTGGTTAACATCATTTTTGGATTAGACGAAATGTTCAATTTAAAATAATAGGACCCTGGGTTAGATCTATCAAAGTCTGTAACGTAGGTAAACTTATTGATCAGTGTTTGGGAGCTGCCTTGCAGAGGGGTCGGGCAATGTTCCCACTGGGTATAATTGAAACTACCTCGAAGGGTACTTGGTTTATGCAGAAAATGGTTACCGTAATGCTGGTAACAATATAAATCGGCATAATTAGCAGAATTTAAGTACAAATCCTCAGTGTTAAAAGCAGCATAGTATTTCAAATCAGAAAACAACGATTCAATGGCATGCACATCCCAATCATCTGAATGAATATTCCGTTTTACCACATCACCTATGGAAACACGAAGCACATTAGGTACATTAATAATTTCTGTCGGTCCATGGATTTGGAAATTCACTGCATCCCACACGATGCCATCTGCAACTGGAAAAGCTGAAATGTTCACAAATGTGTGGTCACGCTTCATGATGTGAGAAGAAGAATGCAGAGCCAAAGTTCCAGCCACAGAGTTCACCGCAGAGCGTTCTGGTAAGTAGTGACCATTGATGAGCAAGAAAAAAACTGTCACAAAGCCAATGGACATGAACAGAAAAGTCAGGAATAGCACCAACCAGATGTATGTTCATGGAGGGACCAAAAAATTGTCTCTGAACCAGGATACAAAAATACTGAATTTGGTTGGGACAAATGATGAGGTGGAAGACGAATCAAAGGAAAAACAGGACGGGCTCAGTGGTGTTGTAGGCAAATGAGCCACTGACTCACTCGCGGGGTAAGTATACTCAGTTTCCTCATTGCAGGAGGAAGCCGGGAGGTTGAGCAGGCGATCTGGCAAAGCGACCACCCCAATGGCAACATCAGCGCCTGTGGAGACCGGAGGGACACAAACTGGATTCCTCGAAATTGCAGGACATGATACCGCAGGTGTCACACTATTCAGGATCGGCCAGATGTTGTAGCTTGACATTGTCCACTGAGATGTATCTGTTGTCTTTGCGACCAGGAAGCGGTGGTAAGATGACTGTACGAGTACCCTTCAAGCCAAGAACTGGAACCGGTGCACGATAAGAGGGGCCAAATTCTTTTTTGTTCTCCACCTTCTCTCGGACCAGATCTCCAATCTTCGGAAGCCAGCCGGCAACCGGAATCTGCAACGCAGTGTCAGTGGCTGAAGGTAAGTGTTCGTTTGCAAGTCTGTCACGGGTCTCTTGTATGTCCTGCAACAAGGTAGAATGATTATCTACGTTAAAGATTGCGGCATTCGCCGCCAAGTCTAGACCATCAAGGTCTGGCACAAACATCTGTATGCCAAAGAGCATTTCGTATGGGGTCCGCCCACCCAGAGATCTTCTAGGGAGATTATTAAGTGCACGTTGCACACCATACAAGTGGGCCAGCCAGTTCCTGCCAGTACCTAAGACTCTAGCTGTCAAGGATTGCTTTAAGTCACGGTTCATTCGCTCCACAATTGAGTTGCCCTCAGGCCTGTATGGAGACGAAAATTGCACCAGGACCCCCATAGACCGCATCGCGTTCCTGTACGCCTTAGAGGCCAACGCTGGACCTTGGTCGGAATGGAAGGTGCCACAGACAAAAATTCCCACAAAGACACGCAAATCCCTGATGACATTTCGAGCGTCAGCACTGCGTTGTGGCCAAACCCAGATGAAACGTGTGCACGAATCAACTGCAACAAGATATATGTAGTGTCAGAAGAAAATGGACCGCAGTGATCAAGGTATACACAACCAAAAGGTTTATTAGAAATGCAGAGCTGTGTTTGTGGCGGACGTGGAACCATAGAGGGCTTAATTTGCTGGCAAATGTCACAAGAAAGAACATAATTACGGGTCTGTTTATATAAACCACGCCACCAGTAACGCTGCTGCAAGAGTGAAACAGTTGCAGACACGCCAGCATGGGCCGAAGCCAAGCCTTTGTGTGCTGCTGTTATCAAAGAATTTCTGCGGTCCGCATTGGGAATCAGCCGATCACCAACGTCTGGAATTCTTACATAAGGAACCTGGTCGGGACTTAAGTGATAAGAGTATTTGGAAGGGAAACCCTGTGGGTAATTAGTACCTTCCTTTGTTGCAGCAATAGCTGCCAAAATCTCTATCTATTTTTGTCAGGGATCTTGTAACGGCTGCTACTGAGCACGTGGCTACTGCTGATTTGGCAGATTCGTCCGCCAAACTGTTACCGACCGCGTGTGCGCCCACACGCTGGTGGCTAAGAGTGTGAATCACCTGTGTGAGAGGCAGACGTTGTTTAAGATCCGCCACTCGAACCCAAAGCATTTTATGCTTAATTGCGCTGCTTTTAGAATCTCTATAGTCGTTTTGAGACCAAAAGAATAAGTTGTCATTAAAAGACTGAACACAGTAGTAAGAATCGCATACAATAAGTGTAGTCACATCCGGGTCTGCAAACTCAAGTGCGAGCACCAAAGCACGCAGCACGGCCAATTGTGCGGTACTGTCTCCCAGTGCCTGCATGTGCACCACACTCGATTTGAACTCACCGTTCACCATCGTACCCGCCACAATAGCACATGCTGCTGAGTACGCATGCTTAGAACCCGTGGCCGGTTGCGCCGAACCATCGGTGTAAATGATACATTTGTACTCCTCAAGCGGCAGCAAAGACAGAGGAGGAGGATGAACGAATTTATACTGCAGGAACTCCTGTGTCTGAAGAGAGGAATCAAAGATAAAAGTGACATCCGGAGCCGTCAGAGAAGTAGCCCATTGTATCCAACGGGGGTGCAAAGCCTTAGAGTTTGGTACACTTGCCTTTGTCACTGCCTCCAGGGCAGGATAGGGTGTGACAACCAAGATGCGTTTCCCCTGTGCCAGTGCGCGTTCTTTAAGAATCGCCATTTGCACTGCAGTCAAAACTTTCTCCACAGTTGAAAAACGCAACTCGGCAGAAGTGTATAGATGCGACTTGTAGGCAATAGGTACTGTGTCACCTTCGTTAAACGTTAAGTACGTGAAACCCACTGCCCCCGGCACATTTCTAATCACCAGGTTCGTGTGGTTATCACGAGTCAACAAGAACTTAGATTCAAGTAGATCAGACTGCAAAGAGTGCAGTACAGAGGAATGTTCCGGAAGCCAGCACAACTTCGAAAAGCTTGGTTGTATCAAGGCATAAAGAGGCTTGATACGCTGGGCATATTCGGGAATGTAAGAACGCCCGAAGTTTAAAAATCCCAGTAAAGACTGAAGTTTTTTCAGGGTCATTGGAGGGCGCAAAAGTGCGCACTTCTCCAGGAAGTGGGGAGCTAAACCCCTACCTTCATTGTTGAGCTCATAGCCCAAAAACAACACAGTGTATTCTGCGATGTGAGATTTGGCAAAGTTAAGTTTGTATCCTAAGACCGCAAATTCAAGAATAATGCGGTCTACTCGGGAGAGATGCGGCCATAGTTCGTCGTCTGTCAGATATATATCATCCACGTATGAATACGCATCTGGGTTTATGCTGTCCAACAAAGAGACAACCCGGGCGGCGAAGACCCCCGGGCTGTTCTTGTAGCCCATTGGCAAACGCCGGAATTTTAATTGTTTTCCACCGGAAGTGAACGCGGTCCATTGACTGCAGTCCGGGGACAAATTGTGAGTGTAAAAACCATTGGAAAGGTCAAGTGTTGTTTCATATTTTTTACGAACAAGACTGTCTACGAGTGCAGAACTATGGGTATTCTGTACTGCAAAGGTCCGACAATGAGAGTTCAAATGCCGGTAGTCCAAAACCAAGCGGTAAGACCCATCGGGTTTAGAAACCGCGAAAAGGGGATTATTCATTGGTGACACGTATGTTTCAATTACTCCCTGATATTCTAACTGTGTCAGAATGTCTGAAACGGGATCCTTAGCTTCCCGCCGGAGGGGATATTGGGGTTGAGGCTGTGGCATAGACCGCAATGGTATATCATGGGGGGGGAGAATCCTCATCCCATCCGACGTGATTACGGTACAGTGCCAGGGCCAGGGCCCCGCCCATTCAGCTGCTAAAGCCTCTGCTCTGTCCTTGCGGACATGATGCAAAAAGCTCGGAAGGATTACTTCCTCCCCTCTAGGAGGAGCAAGAACAAATGGGGGCGGCCAATCTGCCTCCGCCAACAAAATGTCATAAGAAGAGGTCAGGTTTTCCCAAAAAATCCCTTTAATAACACGCTCAATGTCACCTTCAATTTGAATGACAATATTAAATAGTCTGTCAAGGGGTGCCACTCGGGTGTCAGCTGTCTCGACAGTAATGAAAGTGTCAGTTGCTGTCGAATCCACATGAGGACGTAGTGCCTCCCGCACTATGGTAACTTCCGCGGCGCTGTCTAGCAGCGTCAATGCCCACGTCCAATTCAAGAGTCTCGTTCTCACCGTTTGTGGCATATCTCGCTGTTAAAGCTGCAACTTTTTTCCTCTGAAACTGTGGGCGAGAACCTGGAAATTCTTCTTGTTTCCCTCGGCCTGGTTGTCGAGGTAGGTCTCGTCCCTGTGGGGCCTCACGACCCCTGCCTCTTTCCTGGAGATCTCCTCCACCTGCCTGTGAGGATGATGGTGCCTGTGAAGAACGAGGAGAACGCTGGTCAGGGACTTGAAATCTATCAGGAGATTTAATTCTCGCTCGGTCGCGCAAATCATAAGTGCGTTCAGAAGACACGGAAATCGGTGACGCAGCACGCGACCCTGGTTTTGGTTGTTGCTTTCCCTGTTTCCTCAACTTCCAGTTCTTTTTAGAAAAGAACGGTTTCTCATCTTTATCAGACTGAGATTTTTGTTGTGGTTGTGTTTGAGTTTGCGTTTTAGCAAAAGGCTTAACCCCCAAACAATTGCGGCCAATGGTTTTATAAGCCTGTGCAATAATTTTTGGTAACTCGCAAGGCTTGTCCAGCTCTGGGACTAAAGCCAAAGCATTAGCGACTTGAAAGTTGACTGCATCACCCTTGACATTCGCAAGGATTAGGTCAGCCACTACATCGAACACTCCCACCAGTCTCATTCCCAGTTCCACAGCCGCTTCAGGGCCATGTTTGTCTTGTACACGCTTAATCACGGTAGGGAGGACCGTCATGCATGGAGTGCCGAAACATTTTGCATACACTGCTGCGAATACCTTGCCCCAGTTGTTGCATTCTGTCAACTCGGGAATTAAGTCTTTTGGCAAACTAATAGTCAAAATCCTGTGTTTTTCCACAGGAGAGGTATTTGGAAACACCGCCTCCAGCTGGTCAAATTTTTCCACAAGCCAATAAGGCAAATCATCCTTATTCTGTGGGCGCTTACCCATCACCGAATTAACCATGACGGGACTTATGGTCCCACCGCCAAGTCCAGCTGGATGCGCAGCAACTCCAGGAGGGGCCATCTGGACCTTGCCTGTAACATATTGTACTAAAGCTCTGTGCACACGGATTAAAGACTCATGCAACACGCGCAGTTCATCTACCGGAACCGCTAAATGACGTGGATGTGGGGTATACCCGGCCAAAACAGGCCAAGTGGCCCCATCTATCGATAAGGGGCCTAAACGAATCGGGGTGACCGGATGTGAGAGGGCGCCATTTAACCAAACACGGTGATGCCATGCCGTGAGCGGAACTTCAAGAGCCTGATAAGGCCGATAAACATTAGGAAGGGCGGTGGGAGCGTAAACGTGGAACAAATTGTCCGCACCTTCCACCGCCGAAAAGTGACCCATGAGTAAAATACCTCAAAGTGGTAAGCCGGATCAGCTTGGACCACAAAGATGAGAACGACACCAGCGTCAGGCACTCCATACGCTGTCAAATGAGCTCGGAGCACTGCGCGGCTATGTGCCGGGATATTTATATTCACAGCCATCAAGACTAAGAATGTAGAACAACGTAGTGTGTGGCAGCGCAATAGAGGGTTAACATAAAAGAGAACACCTTTTAATAACTTCAAGCTTGAAATAACCTATAAAAACATCAATATAGGAGGTTACACCCTCATATATGTTTCTGGAAACATAAGTGAAGGGAATTGTGGACAAGCACAAGTACTACTCAAGCGTCTCGTAGATAAGAAGCCCCACGTTGGCCGCCATGTTGCGGGGATTCTGCACATATACAGAACTATGCGCAGGAAAACAGGACCTTGGTGTATAGTGGTGTACCAACCATCCACCTTAGTGCCCAAAATCCCAATCCGACTAGCTATAGTGTCTCATTCGTTCTCCATACTACAGCGCAGCTACCAATGATTAGACATCCCAGAACACGGACTCTTTCAGGAATCACGGGAGCAAGAACACTCTTTCATTACTCACTCATACTTGTCCACAACGTGCGTAGTAAGAGACACAGTATAGTTTAAAATGTTTATTTCAACTAACGTGCTCTAAGACACAGTACACATGCCAGTACTAGCAGCATAATGCATAAAGACAAAATAGTAAGCATTGTTACGATTCCATAGAATACAAACGGGGACAGCATTTTATAAAGACTGTGGATGAAGGACTATAATATCTTGCCACCCTCCCCGTGCTAGTAACTAGTTTATTATAAAAATAGAAGACCTCTGGGCGTGGTCAGGGGGACCCCCAGACCTCAAGATCTAGATGCAGGGTTTACATCATCAGACAAGCACAGCTCTTCTCCCTGGAAAGGTTTTTCTCCAAGTGCCACCAACAGGGAGATCACAATATTAAAAGCACACGAATTTCTCCAGTGCAGCTGTATTACATGTTATGTCTAAGTGCGAGGGGCTGACCAGAACAGCAACAACAAGGGACGTTGTTTTTCGACCTTGTACATTGTGTGCAGACGAAAACCACAGAGAACATGAGAAAAGGTGAAAGGCAAGAAGGCAGACAGTTCTAATGCTGAATGGGCACAAGCAGAGTATGGAAAAACAAAGTCACAGCGTAACGTGTGCAAAGGAGGTATCATGGCAGCTAGGCCTAAGCTAACTTAGCAATATCGACAATGAGGCCACAATCCACACTACACCACTTGACCTTAGGATTCCAGGACACTGCATGGGCTAACATTATTTGCATTCTGTTACACCCTGCAAGAGTGCCCAAGTTCATACAACGTATTTTTCACACGTTTTCTGGTGAATAACGTGGGAGATGGAAATTATTACCTCCCATGTGAATGATAAATACATTAAAAAAATACATGTATTTCGTTATAATTTAGGTTTGGTTACGCTGCTCATCTTGTTGTACCATTCTTGATGACATGAAGCGAGAACAATTGCTATTTTGACATTTGGCAGTCCACGACAGAGGAAGCTAGTGCACTCAATAGTGTGCGGTTCTTCTGACTACTACTTCTCTTACATGGTAGAGTAGCGTAGTACACATTAAAACAGATGCCAGACTGCCCACTCCCTATGTCACCAACCCACGGACCACAAGCTCACATTTGAAAAAGGCTTTGTAGGTTCAACCAACTCTGAATTCTGTGAATTTGAGGCAATTCAGAATTCGTCAACCTTTATTTACCCAGAGTTGTGTGGATGAAGTACATCTGTAAATATATTGTTTGTTTCTGCATCATGATGCTCTTCACTAAGGTAATTTTTCACACTGAGGGACTGTGATGAGAGCACACTTGTAATACAAAGCGAACTGATGCACAGAACCTGTAGAATTTCATATAACCTCAGAAGCACGTATGCAGAGTTTAAGCATTCTGTACCTTTCCTACAATTAGTTTTTTTGCTGAACTTTGTTCAAAAGTGTCTTTTCCATGGGCCTAGGAGATCATATTCGCAGATGGCACCAGGGACATCTTAAGGATTTTGGGGGTCCCTGTGAGGAACAGTTTTAAATTTATGATTCTATTTCAGCTCTTTTATGCCCTCTTTGGCTGAGTCACCGACAGTGCGCAGACACACTCGTCCAAATTCTAAAAGTGTTTACATGTAATATTCAGGAATAGTGGTGTGTGTTTTCAATATTGTAACACAGCAGCTGCTCTCTAATATTATTGCAAATAATCTCTGTGACTCTCTCCCATTTCTCATATGTGGGTTCCTGATTTGATCTAAAAGAAACTATTTTATGAATGTTGCATGAAACATAAACACAACACTTCTCTACAAAATGTCTGTAATAGACCCACGTATCACCAGTATTGAAAATAAAGCAAAAGAAAGTGGTATTAAAACAATCTGTTTAAGAATCATTCAAGGCCATCAGGGCAAGATTCTTCAGAACAGAGCTGGTTCTATCAAGGGGACCCCTGAAAGTCTGGGGCCCTGGGCCAGAGCCCACTTTGCCCATGCCTTAAAGTGTCTCTGGATGGCATCGGCCTTTAATGGATGCAATAATCTCCCATCCAGTAATGGCAGCTTAAGAGGCAGCAATCGTGACCTGGGGAAAGTAAAGGAGGCCCGATAAACATGACACGTGGCAGAGCACTTAGAATCAGGCCTGGGCCCTGGCATGGAACAGGAGCTGAGCAAATAGTGTGCGTGAAAGGAAGTGTGAGGGAAGAGAGCAGCCCATCGCGAAATGGTGGGCATGTAAATGCAAGGAGCAGGGTGACCAGACCAGAGACAGTCCTGCAGGCAAAGGGGCACCAAAACCCACAAACACAAATCATTTGAAAAGATGTCTTGCAGCCCCTAACATTGGTTCACAACTGGAAAACCAAAGGCATGTACACTTTAGTAAGCATCCAAATCCGCTCAAGCGGCACATGAAATCTAACAAATAGCAGCTAGTTATAAGTCTGCTTTTAAAATATGTGCAAACTAAGTTTGGGCAGTAGAAATTAATGTTTTTTTCCAAGACACTCCATTCCCATAAAACAGGCCTGTGCGACCAAGCACCCCCTAACCCCCCGCCCAAGGGAGTAGCCTGAAAATTCAAATACCCCCTACTTTGAACCAAACCTCTAATGACACCGAGTGAACAAAGAAAGTAAGCCTGGTCCTTCTTATATTTGTTTGCTTCACCATTGCATCCACTCATCTGTCCATCCAGCCTGCCACTCTTCCACCCATCCATCAGCCTTTCACCTTTCCTGCTAACCAGGACCCCAGTCTCTGTGCTTCTTCCCTAAATTGGCTATGTTAAGCACCTTGGTACATTCCTGATTGGCTACTGATGTACCCTTATAAGTCCCTAGTATATGGTACTAAGGTACCCAGGGCATAGGTACACTAGGGATCTCCCATGGGCTGCAGCATGTATTATGCCACCCATGAGAGACCACTCGAAGTGTGACTACAGGCCTGCCATTGCAGACTGTTTATGCTGGTGCTAGCACCACTTACGACTATAAATCACCCCTAAGGCAGGCCTCTAAATCCTGAAGGCAGGATGCTGGGTCCTAAGTGTGAGGGTACCTCTGCTTAAGCGGGACACCCCTACAACCTACGGAGTCCATTCTCCCGGGTTGTAAGTGCATCAGCCATTGAGACAAAGAGGAGCCATGCGTCATTACTCGATGACCAACTCTAAACTGGCTGTAACGAACCCTGTCGTGTTTGGTATCAAACATGTTGGAATCATACCCCCACACCGTAACTGGTGTGGGAGGTATGATTGCACTCACTGAGGCCCTCAGTGCTCCCGGTACCAGTCTTCCAGAACCAGACAGCAAGCTACGGCTGCTGCCGACCAGAGACACGATTCTGCCCTCCTGCTGCTGCTGAGCCAAGCTCAAGCAGGGTAAACGCAGAACAATAGGTATCCTGTCACAGGGAGGTGTGACCACCTCCCAGACAGGGTTTAGTGTATTTGGACAGGGTGGGGGCACTTGCCAGCACCACTGAGACTGCTTGAGGGGCACATTTGGTGCCCTCCTTGCATACTACGTTCAAACCAGATCAGGGAGCCGTTGTCCTGGACAAAGGACATGGGAGTATCCTCCCCACTGTCCAGCCCTCCCCCGGGAGGGACCCCTGAATCGACCCAACCCTTTCCTTGGGGTACTTAAGGGCTTACCTATGGGAGTGTCCCTAGATTTATCGTGGGATTTAATTCAGATCCAACTCCACTTCATCTTCAACCATCTGGACACTCTGACCACCGTCGGATTGACCGCGTCGGACTGACTGCATCGAACTTAGCTTTTGGGAACCGAGAAGCCTCCATCTGCTCCTAGCCTCGTCGTCCTACAAGTCTGCTGCACCGTCAGTGTCCGTGCTCCATACAGGTTCCATCCTGGGCCTGTGGACATCCAAAGCCATCCAAAGGAATCTCCCTTGGAGTGAAGGAGTCACTCCCCTGCATCGGCAGGCACCGCAACATAGCTGACCAGTTTACTTATCCTGGGCTCTGACGGACTCGGAAAGGCTACAGTAACACAGGTGACGGTTCTGCAATGCATCGAGGCCCGCCATGACTTCATACCGAGTCTGAAGCCAGTTTCCCTTATCCACATCGCTGGAACCGAGTCCCTGTGCACGGCGTCGGCTGGACATTGTAAAGGCTTGACGACTCTCTCCTCCAGAGATCTTTGGCTCTCCTTTTGACTCAAGTGGGCTCCCCTGTTTGGTCGGGCCTGATCTGACTTACCTAGTCGTGGTGAGTCACTTGGACCTTGCTGGTCCCGACATTGCACCTTCTTTGACTTCTGCGCCTGCTGCCTTTACCAAGGTATGTTGGCGCCCCTGCCGGACACTTACCTCCTGGCTCTCGACATCCGTCGTTGGACAGCTCATGAACAGCTCCTGGTCCTCCACAGCATCGCCTGGTCCGTACGGCTGCGACTTCGAGGGCACCGTCAACTCCCCTGCATTCAGCGACAGCGGTGGGAATTCATCTTCCGTGCCTCCTTGCCTCTCCTGAGTGGCATACCCTCTGTCCCCTCTGCTTGCAGGTTCTTCTCATCTTGAATCCACTGAACTCCTTCTTCTTCTTCTCCAGCGGCACTTTTCCTGAAGGCCTCCATTGTGATCAACGGGGGTTTCCGACGTCACTCCGCACCTGGCTTCCCTGGTGTAGGTATCCTGGTTCCTGGGGTATCCACGGGTAGGGTGACTCTCCAACCTTCCATCTTCCACGGGGTTTCTTCAGGGTCCACTGGGAAGGGTCCTGCTTCTTTAAAAGTGCAACTGCGACATACCCATTAACTTTTATTGAGCACGTGGTCATGTATTCACTCTGCACACGGCCTCCGTAGGGTTCCTAGATACTCACCTTGGGTGGATCCTTAGGTACCCGACTCTTCTACGTCTTCTGGTCCAGTCTCGACTTAGGTCGTGGTTCGCATTCCACTATCTTAGTATATGGTTTGGTCTCCCCCTGGAGACCACTGTGTATTTGTGCTACTTACCTGTTTTATTGCTAAAGTATTGTGATTGTATTTCCGGGTAGGAGATGCTGCAATATGTTAGTGAAGTGTCTGTAATAAATACCTATTTCTATAAGTACACTGTGTGGTTCTTTTTAACTTAGCCTACACTATAAGATTAAATCTGGTAAAACTAGCTGCTTTACACTCCTTCTAGACTAAGCCTGAAGGCTGCTCTCCACAGCTACCTCTTAGAGAGCTAAGGTTGTCTAAACCACTAAAATCACCATAAGGGTTGTCTGGATTAGTACAGGGCGCTTCACTTAAATAAATGTGCACCATATACCAAGCCAACCTCCTACAACCATCCATCCTTGCACTCAATCTTCATTTTTTCCAACCATTCCTTTCACTTTGCTATTTCCTTCCTTCTTTGCACCTTTCATTACTTTCACCTTCTGAATTCTCCTGTTTGCCCTTTACAGTTTCTAACTACCACAATTATTTATTCTCTCATATTACATTTTTTTACATGCCTTTCTAAAACGCTATTTTCTGCTCTCTTTGTAACTTTTTTCTTTGTTTGCAACATTTATTTTCCTCTTTTTTGCTGACCATGTCTTACGGAGCAGCGTTCAACTCCCACTTTTTAGGTCGAGTATTCGAAACCTCTTGTATATACTTTAGTATATATACTTTAGTATATACTTATATGTGAATGTACTTTGTGGGCTCTGGAGATCATCCCTAGAACTTGTCTGCTTCCGCTTAGGGACTTTTTTGTCTGTTCAACTGCCTCTATTTAACTGTCTTGATAGAAAACAACCAGCAGAGGTCAGTAAAATATCAGAATCACTTTAGCATTCTCTAGATTCCAGTCCATAGAAATTGTCTTCCACAAGCACCCGTAGACAATAATATTTTTTACAAATCTTGTATTTTCAGTGATATGACCACCGAAGGCCCTGCTTTTATATTAAAAACAAAGCTTTGGACTATACCATTTCCCGCTGAAAGGTAATATTTCTCTCCATGTGTTCCCATACCTGGCGTGTCACGCAGTTTGGTGCTTACTTTCCCTCCATGTTAAAGAACAGTAGATGTTTCAGCACCCAGGCTAATGTGCTGCATAGCTAAATACATATAAGGTCCCAAAGGCGAGCCGGATTATATTGCAAATGCTTGTTAGCCCTGCCCTGGCTTTTGTCTGAAGCCCTGCAGAGGCCATTGTAAAACTATTAAACTCTTAGTAGTTACCCCCCACTTAAGCTGCCAAAGCGGGGGTTCACGATGCCACTGCCCCCCCCCCTCCACCTCCCCAAATGCACAAAAGACATATACGGAGGCAGGAGCCCTCCGAAGGAGCTAGCAGCCAGCAACCCCCAAAAAAAGCAGCAGTGCCATCAGAACCCCCATGGGAACTCCGCCCTGTTCCTTCTCTCCCTTGCAGCGACCAGAGTCACTGGACCCTCCATTAAAGAAACATTAATTAAATCAACCCAGCGCCCTCGATCACAGGGCTGCACGCAGGCTCGCAAAATGCATTCCCAATATCGCGCTGTAAGGTTTATTAAATATGTCTGTGGCTGAGTGGCTCGAGTCTCACAACGCAAGCGGGGCCTAAATAAAAGAAGCCCCCACCGCAGAGAACATTCCAACTAGTACTCAACACGAAATAGTGAGGGACTACTACTAGTCGTCTCGTTTCACTCTGTCTCCGAGACTCTGACTCACCAGAGGCCTGCAGCTTCGGTGGCAGAGACTGCGGCTCCTGGGCCTCATCCGGGTCCTGGCGGGCCGACCTCCTTCGGGGGCACCGTGCGCGCTATTTGAGACTTGCGGAGCCTCCTGTGTCGTCCCGGGTTACCCTGGCACAGACGGTGCGCCTCCCTGCATGAAATCCTCTCTCCTGCCACTATTCTTACGTATGTCAGCATTATATTTCCTTCCTGCCTCCGATGCTTCAAGTGTTTGCGCTTCGGCGCCCATCACTTAATCTTCCCGTCCCATTCAAAGACAAAGATGAAATATTAGACACTCCAGACACGGTTTTACAGCTTGTTTTCTGTCTGTTGGGGGATGACCTGTAAATGCTTAAAAATCTGACACCTAGGCGCGTTTCCCTGTGTAAATCAGGAAAAAAACACAGCTGTGAAAGAGTCGTCCTAGTCCTAGTGAAAGACATAAACCCACCGCCGAAGGGGTTAAATGCAACAAAGCTGACCCAGGATCCAGACTGGGTTAGTTGATTTATATGACTTTTCTGGGGTTCTCGAAAAGAGAAATGTTGCAAGCAGGCCCTGTGGTGTTTGTAACTGCAACAGCCAGTTCTGTTTTTTGTTTTTTTCTTCCAATTCAGTTTGCATTATGGGACTCGTAGTTTAGATCTTAGTATTGTAGGTGTGGACCCAAAGAGTCTAGCATGCCAAGTGCTGTCCACTTAAAAACAGAAGACTCAGTGTCTGGCGTGACACGACTCACTTTAGAGCTATAACGCATGCATGGTGGAGTACTGTAAGCGGTCAGGTCGAGAAATGTCTTGTTACTTACCGGTAATCTTCATTACCCCGATTAGGGTCCTCCTCGTCCCAGTCCTTACAAAGTGAGGCAGTCCTGCCTCCAACCAGCCAATCAAAACGCTTAGAAAACAGAAAGCCAAAGGTCACATAAACCCCTCCCACCCACCGCCATGCCTGTTATCAACAAGTCCCAGAAACAAACACAGCGGGAGGGAGGGAGGGAAGAGGACTGGGATGAGGAGGACTCTAATCGGGGTAATGAAGATTACCGGTAAGTAACAAGACATTACCCCCACATGGGTCCTCCTTGTCCCAGTACTTACAAAGTGAGGAACTCACAAGCAAAGAACCAGAAAGAAAAAACGCAGGACACCAGAGATCCATGCAAAAGTACAAAACTTTAATCAAACAAATGATTAATGAACAGCAGCGTTCAGAACGCCAACAGCAAAACTGTCAACAGAGGCATGTAAAACATCAAGTCGATAATGCCGAACAAAAGTGTAATGGGACTGCCAAGTGGCTGCCCCACAAATCTCCTCGATAGAAACCCCCGCCGTCTCAGCCCAGGAAGCGGACACAGAACGGGTCGAACGACCCTGCACCTGAGACGGAGGAAGCAGACCCACAGACTTACAGGACTGGCAGACCGCCAAATGCACCCACCGACTGATTGTAGAAGTAGAAACCTTCTTCCGTTTAGCCACACCCCCACAGGAGACAAACCGGGCAGGAGAAAGCCGAAACCCCAGGGAACGCTGGAGGTAAATCTGAAGATCCCTGCGAACATCCAAAGAAGAAGGAACAAGGGAATCCCCCGCCGCAGGCAAATCAGGAAGTTTCACCTCCTGCTGCAAATGGAACCTGGAAGAAACCTTAGGCAGAAAAGCCAGATCAAGCCGCAAAACAACCCTATCCTGTAGGAACTGCAAATAAGGGAAAGAAATAAGCAAGGTACCCAACCCACCCAACCATCAAGCGGAGGTGATGGCCAGCAAAAAAGCCACCTTAGAGGACAACCACAACAAGACCGCCTCCAACAAGGGCTCAAAAGGGGGCAACTGCAGACCCCGCAAAACAGTAGGCAAATCCCAAGAAGGCACGATCACAGGAGAGACCGGACGACGAAACCTAAAGCTACGAAGAAGCCGACTCACCAAAGGGGCAACAACCTCCAAGGAAGCCCCCGGACCCCGACAAGCATGAACCTCCGCCCACTAAGCAGGCAATGTGGAAGGGGAAAGGTCCTTCAAAAAACCATCCCGGAGAAAATCCAGCACAGAAGCAGGATCCCCAAGCACAGGATCCACACCATGCGAAGAACACCAAGAGACCAAAGAGCCCCAATGTCGACCATAGCATTTAAGGGTCAAAGGCCGACGCGACAACTGGATGTCACGGGCCACCACAGAAGAACAGCCCAAAGTCAACCGCTCAAGAGCCAGGCCGTCAGTTGCAAACGACGAAGACAAGGCAGAGACAGGAGCGGAAACTGAAGTGGAGCCGGAACCAAAGGAAGCCGGACAAACCTCCACCCCCACCAGCCGCAACAGGAGAGGAAACCAAAGGCAGCGAGGCCAGAAGGGAGCAATCAACAGGACCGACACCCTCTCCCCCCGAATCTTCTGCAGCACCCTCGGGAGGAGGGGAATAGGAGGGAAGGCATACAGAAGGCCCGAAGGCCAGGGAATCGAAAGAGCATCCACCGCCCAAGCCTGAGGACACGTCACCTCCGTACAAAACCTGGGGAGAAGAGCGTTGTGAGGGGAGGCAAATAGATCGATCCAGGGAGTCCCAAACTGAAGACAAAGGTCCAGGAACAGAGGAACAGAGAGATGGTACAGAACAGAGGACGGAAGGTTGTGGCTCAAGCGTCCGCATGAAAATTCAGCTGTCCCAGAATGTACACAGCCCTCAAGGCCAACAGGTGAGATTCCGCCCAGGCACAAATCATGGAGGCCAGCAGATTCAGAGATGCGCACTTGGTCCCCCCTGACGGCTCAAGTAACAACAAGCCACCTGATTGTCGGTACGAACCAACAGATTCGCCCCGTGGAGATGAACCTGAAAGAACTGCACCGCCTCCCAGATGGCCGCCAACTCCTGCTAGTTCGAGGAACGGGCGCTGTCCCTCCGAGACCACTGACCCTTGGCCTCCAAGGACCCTAACGTGGCCTCCCAACCCCAAAGACTGGCATCCGTGGTCAACAAAAGGGGAGGAGGAAGACAAAACTGCACCTCCTTCTCCAGATTGGGTGTGCAAAGCCACCAGTCCAAGTCCCGAACCAGAGCAGGAGAGAGAGGAACCAGAGTCTCGTAATCCGCCGGGGAGGAGTCCCACCGAGCCAACAGATGAGTCACCAAGGGCTTGAGATTCAGAGGAGCCCAAGAAACCACAGCAATGGTGGCAGCCATCAACCCCTGGACCCGCAGCCAACACGAGCCGGGGCTGAAGGGCGACTCAACAGATCCCGCAACAGAGTCTGCAGGGAAAGGATCCGAACAGGAGGGAGAAACACCGCCCCCAGAGTGGTGTCGAACAGACCCCCGATGAACTGAAGTCTCTGAACAGGATCCAGAAGAGACTTGGCCAGATTCAACTTGAACCCCAGATCCTGGAACAAGGCCAACGTAGCCTCCACCGCCAGAAGAGCCTTAGGAAAGGAGGAAGCAGAGATCAGACAATCATCAATATAGGGAAACACGGAGAAACCCTGATGCTCCAAAACACCCACAGCAGGAGCCAATACCTTGGTAAAAGTGCTGGGAGCAGTGGAGAGGCCGAACGGCAAAACCTGACACTGGAAATGCATCCCTTGTACTGCAAACCTCAGGAACCGCTGACTGGCAGGATGGACTGGAACGTGAAAATAGGCGTCTTCCAAGTCCAGAGAAGCCAAAAAATCGCCCTCCTGGATGAGGGGAATGACGGACTGCAAGGTGACCATCCAAAAAGGATCCAACTGCACCAACTTGTTCAAAATTCGGAGATTCAGAATGGGGCGGAAGGAACCATCTGGCTTTGGGACCAGAAACAGATGGGAATAGAACCCCAGGCCCCTCTCCTCCACCGGAACCGGCACAATAGCCCCTTTTGAGAACAACATGACGATGCCAGACAACATGGCAGACCGCCTCACGGGGTCTCTTGACAACGGGGTAACTTGAAAGAAATCCAGAGGAGTAGGACCCCGGAAGGGAATCTGGTAACCCAACCTGATGACAGATAAGACCCACTGGCCAGAAATCAGAACGGACCAACGGGCCAGAAACAACCGGAGCCGAGTCCCCACCACGACATAGTCACTTCTGTCTCTTACCAGTGGGATGCTGCTGCTGTTGCTGATGCCGGGATTTATAATGGAACGCTGCCCCCCCAACCACGGGCCCGACCACGAAAGGACTGAGAGGACAAAGCCCCTTGAAACCCCTGTTTATGAAAAAAGGACTTCTTCTTAGGCACAGGCTGAAAAGGCTTCAACATTTTTTTCTCCTCCGCAAATCGCTGCGCCATCTTATTCAAATCGTCCCCAAAGAGACGGGGACCCTCAAAAGGCAGCTTATGGACCAAGGCCTTCTGAGCAGCATCAAGATGCCAAGGCTTGGTCCAGAGAGACCTCCTACCAGCCACCGCCGCCCATGCAGCCAAGGAGAAGGCCCACAAAGAATCAAAAGTCACATCCGAGAGGAACTGTGCCAAGACGTCCATCTGAGCCAAGACAGGAGTAGGGTCCCCCTGATCCTGCAAACAGTCAAACAACTTCTCAAAATCCTTCAGAAGGACCTGCGAAGCATAGGCCGCATAAGTGCTAGCACGCACCCCAAAATGAGAAGCTGCATAAGAACGTTTGAGAG
Organism: Calotriton arnoldi; assembly: GCA_963921515.1. Taxonomy (NCBI): domain Eukaryota; kingdom Metazoa; phylum Chordata; class Amphibia; order Caudata; family Salamandridae; genus Calotriton; species Calotriton arnoldi. Next base: position 628,126 of record CAWUFW010007848.1, read on the forward strand.
CGGACCCCACCTTCCGCTCCACTGGGTCCGCCAGGGAAGCCTCCTCCGTTGACAAAGAGGAAGACGAAGAAGAAGCCATAGAGGACAAAAGAGAATTGACTTTGGGAACCTGAGGAAACTGGGCGTCAAAGTCCGCCAGGAGATACCGCTTCCCCAGAAAGCGAGGAATACCCTGCTTATCAACCTCAAGCCACTCCTTAGTCAGTATATCCTTCAGGACAGCATGGAAGGGAAGGTCATCCACCACAGAGGAACAATACCGGGAGTAAAATTCCTCATCCGAAAATGAGATAGGGCCAAAACTAAGTACCCCCCAATATGGACCAGTATGTCCAAAAGAACCTAGCCCTGGACGTACTTCCCTTAGGGGAATTGTCCATGTCCTCCTCATCATCCTTAGCCCTCTTTGCTGCAGGCTCCAGCAGCGCAGACTGGACAGCAGAATTGATCAACTCCTGCAAATCAGCCCTAGAAATCTGCAAAACATCATCCTCCTGCAGCTCCTGGACATTATGCTGCTTGGGAACTGCCTTTGCAGGCACCGGAGAGGAAGCCCCATCACTCATGGCCAGAGCAAAAAGGAGTAAACCACACAGGAAACTCCCAACACACAGAAGGAAGTGCCCAGCAACTCCCAAGAAATACTGCCCCAATCAACCAAGTCCCGTGACACGAGACTTGAAAATCAGAAAAAGGCAGCCCTGCAGTCTCCACCCACAGCCATATACATACAACATGGCTGCGGGGGCCGGACGCCACTGGAAACCCCCAGCGCCAGAACGACCCGGGCCAGGACAGCAGGAAAGCTCCCTGCCCCAGCCCAGCACATGTGCGGGGAGCGTCCCGACCCAGGAACAGGAGCGCGGCCAACTGGAGCACCGGTACGGCCGCGCAGAAATACAAAAACAATGTCAGAATGAACAGAAGCACAAAATAAGACCAGAACAGCATTTTGTTTAAAAACTTACAGCACCGCAATATTTACCGTAAAAACCGGAGACAGCAACAGGAGACAGGGAGCACCAGTGTTCCGACCGCCGTCGGAGCAAGAAAAAAACCGGCATGGCGGTGGGTGGGAGGGGTTTATGTGACCTTTTGGCTTTTTGTTTTATAAGCGTTTTGATTGGCTGGTTGGAGGCAGGACTGCCTCACTTTGTAAGACTGGGACGAGGAGGACCCATGAGGGGGTAATGATCTCAAGGGCTCTGACATTCCGGCCCTCGACCTGACTTCCCCTGTGTGCACTGCACACGACCACCAGAAAGCCTCACACGGCTGGAATGGCTGCAGTTCAGAAATGTTAACAACTGACACCAATTTTGTTTTCATCCAAACGGAAATGTCACAGTTAGTGATAATGTAGTGTTTTGTTGGCAATTTAAGGCTGTGTTTACTTGATTAAAAGGTCTCTCCTGTGGCTCCTATTCGTGTACTCTTTGTCCTGTCGAAGTTGCTCCACTATACACAGTTCTTTTTAATCTCAGATTTTAACGAAGTCATTTAAGTAGAGCGCACGCACACACACACACTCTTTCTGTCTCTCTCTCTCTCTTTCTTTCTCTCTGTCACAGTTACACCACCTTCCCTCATCACACCCGGTTTGCTGTCTGTAATCTGGTCTCCACAGACATTAGGTGCCACATGTACACGTCTACACCGTGGTGTTCCTGCTGCAATAAAACATGTTCTCAGAAACTCATTTAATGGCATTAGAACCAAGGGTGCACCATCTCAAACATCTAACAGACATCCAACTTCTGGCTTCCTCTGTAGGATGGGGTGGGAGGTTTATTCTTAATTGAGCCTCTCCTATATGGGCCCATTTTGTTTTATTTTTTTAATGCTGTGGCAAGGTATGCTCGGAGCTTCTGAGGGTGGTACAGAGTCTGAACAGATGCCTCGGTCCTTTATGCCTCATATCCCGAGGGTGGAAAGTAAACAGGCCAGGCCAACAGGACTGTGAGAGAGGCACACAGGTTTCAATTTGCATCATTAACGAGAAAGGAACCTTTTATAAGAGCAGCCGCTCATTCAGCGGAAATTTTAGATCTAACCTGCAGGCATAGACTTTCATTTTATATTGCTAGATCCTAACTAGGGGACCACCTTCATCGACACATAAGTGGGGTGGGCAAGGACCAGTGTTGTTTACATGAATCTTAAATTGACACTGATTGCTATGTAAGTTAGTGAAGAAGACAACCCAATTTGACGGAGTGACACTTATTGTTGATGATGTTGTTGCTGGTGTGCATTTTTGTGCCTTAGTTGACACTTTTATGATTGTTACACCTCAAAGCAGAGTGCATAAGGGGAATTGGTGTCTCTTTTTCCCCCTCATTATTACGTATGAAGCACTTCCAGATATGTGAGTTCAGACTAGCAGTTGTACAAAAATAGCACTTTAAATAAGTACTTCTCAATGCAGTAGTATAATTTGCCTCTTAGTGTCAAAGTTTCCACATTAATAACAGCTGCAGCCCGTGCAGGTAGAGTGGTGGGGCAGTGTGGACGGGTGGGGGGCAGGGTGGGGATTGTGACGGACAATGATGAGAGAAAATTAAATAAATAAATAATTTGCCATTGTCGTCTGTCGAAATCCCTCCCCACCCGGCCCCACCACCCCACCGATCTACCTGCACGTGCCGCGGCTGGTTAATAAACAGTAGATGATGTAGCACCCAGGATAATGTGCTGCGTGGCTAAATACTCATATCGTCCCAAAGGCGAGACCTATTGCCTATGCCAATGCTAGTTTGATTTGTTATAACCCGATTTTAAACAATTTTAATACAATTGATTGCTATTTTATTGTTTTACACAGTATTTGGTCTTGAATAAATAAATATTTAAATTTTGTATAATTGCGGGATCCTACCTTGATGCTTCCAGGGCAATAAATGGAATGTGGAATGAGACTGTGAGTAGAGTATGAATGGGATGTGAAATTTTATGAAAAATACCCAAAGGGAGCTTTTTACTTGACTGAATAGTCACAATAAACACAAGCCAAGGCAAACAAAACAAAAAAGCCCCAAAGGAACACATAAACACTTACAGGGTAAGGACACTGTAGGTGGTCGGTGCTGCCGAGAGATGAACGGAAGTGATGTATCAGAAGCACCAACCAATGAGGAGCCAGTAAAGAAGAGCGACGCAGGAGTGAGTCAATGGCAAGCAGCAGGTGGGATTACACGCCAATAGTTATTACAGCAGGTCTTCCACAGAGCGCATGCGCTGCCTCGGCTCGACCTAAAAAGGACATAGTCCCAGCTGGGCCCGATGAAATCTACCTTTCCAAGGATAAGCTAATGGTCCAAAACTGAATAACATACTATGTAACATGTCATGTTCGATGTGTAGGAGCTGTGAAACACACAAACCAATGCAGTAGAATGATGAGAGAATCACTGGATGTATTCTGTATTAAATGTTTCTCTTTGCTTGACTCTCATTGGTTAAAAGCCTGTAAACCATGTACTAATGTGGTGAATGCATGAAATCCGTTGTCTAAAGTCCTATATCAGAGTGTGATTTCTACATGTACGGACGAGACCCTTTCCTCCTCCTGTGAAGGTGAGTCTATGCTGGATTATTGGTTTTTGTCTTCCCATCCCTTATTGAACCTAGAGGGTTTGATATTGCTAATTAATAGCTCAGTCTATGCATTGCTGTAACCATTTTATTTCGAGTAAATCTTTGAACTTTATCCCCATCTCTGTCATTCTTTGAGCAGAACGCTTTCCTTTCTTTGTTCTCTGAATTGAGCTCACTACACCTGAGAGACGAGTTTAGAGGCGAGCACCACATTCCGGAACTGCACTGCTCCCGGTCCAAACCGGAAGTTAGAGGAGGGTTAGCGCGCCGACACTGGCATCGCGGCACAACATTGGAACCTAGAACTAATAGGGTCATTACGATGGCGGACGGAAAAAAATACGACGGCCATGGTAGCGGAAAATTACCGTCCGCAGGTACCGCGGATACACCGCCGACCATATTATGATCAACCGCCAAAATATTCCAACCGCGGCGGTAGGAGTCATCCAAAACCCGCCCGTAGACGGCGGAGAAGGTGAAAATCCAACCGCGGCGGTCGGTATCATAGCGGAAACACATAAAACCGCCGCCAGGCACGCAGAGTAACCACCAATGATATTATGATATCCCTGATGTCACAGCGGTACGTTCCAGTGTTTCCGACCGCCGCGGTCGCTAACAGTAATGATTGTGAGATACGGCGGAAGGCCTGCAGCATAGCCATCACTGCGGATGCTCCGCCAACAAAATGGCGGCCAAGGATAAAAACACACAATAAGGCCACCAAATGCACACAGGCAACTAGCCCTGCCCCCAAAATAACCGGAAACATCCCAATGACACACCCCCATGGCAAATTCAAATATACAAATCACAGGACAACACACACAGCACACCTGACAGTATTACACCATCTTGACACACCCACATAGCTGAGCATAAAACCAGCCCCTTCCCTGACCACAATCCTTTGCAAAACTGATCAACAGAAGGAAACAACACCAGAGCATTAAGGAGAGCCAAACCTGCACACATCACACCACCACCACAACACACACACACCACCTACACCACCCACACCACCCTCACAACTGCACCCCAAAACATCAGCACAGCACACACCAAGGCACCACAGAAAATGCCAAAATTCACAGACACTGAGTTGACAGTAATGGTAGATGAAATAATCAGAGTAGAACCACAACTCTTTGGTAGCATGGTCCAACAGACACCATTAGCCACAAAGACAAACATGTGGGTAAGGATAGTGGACAAGGTCAATGCAGTAGGGAATGTGCCCCGCAACAAGCATGAAATCATGAGGCGGTGGCATGACCTGAAGAGTGTCGTCAAGAAGAAGAGGGCCAAGAACCGTGAGCTGGCTGATGCGACTGGTGGAGGCCCTCCCATTCCACCAAAACCATTCTCTGCGTGGGAGGAGAAGGTGCTTGCCATACTGCATCCAGAGAGTCTGGAAGGAATACCCGGGAGAGTGGAGGCTGGTAAGTACCAACTAATGTATACCATGAAACTGCCATGTACTGTTTTGCACAACTACAAAGCTACATCCCTGAGGCACAAGTACATTCATCTGCACCCCAAAAACAAACACATGTCACACTGATTTAACATCCACCCCATCTGAAACATCACAAAGGTAGACAACACCAACTGTGTTGTATGTGTCCAGGCAAGCAGCACTACAAATCCCACCAGGCCCCCTTGTCCCACAGCTGAGCATGATGGACTACTCCCCCCACCCAGAACCATGTGGCAGTCATTGTGTGCTACACCCTCACCTAACAGGTAGGTAGCCATCTTTCCAGGGAGGTGAGTTTGGAATAGGGAGGCCTGCACTACAACTCCCACCAGGCCCCCTTGTCCCACAGCTGAGCATGATGGACTACTCCCCCACCCACAACCATGTGGCAGTCATTGTGTGCTACACCTTCACCTAACAGGTAGATAGCCATCTTTCCAGGGAGGTGTGTTTGGAATAGGGAGGCCTGCACTACAACTCCCACCAGGCCCCCTTGTCCCACAGCTGAGCAGGATGGACTACTCCCCCCACCCAGAACCATGTGGCAGTCATTGTGTGCTACACCCTCACCTAACAGGTAGATAGCCATCTTTCCAGGGAGGTGTGTTTGGAATAGGGAGGCCTGCACTACAACTCCCACCAGGCCCCCTTGTCCCACAGCTGAGCAGGATGGACTACTCCCCCCACCCAGAACCATGTGACAGTCATTGTGTGCTACACCCTCACCTAACAGGTAGGTAGCCATCTTTCCAGGGAGGTGTGTTTGGAATAGGGAGGCCTGCACTACAACTCCCACCAGGCCCCCTTGTCCCACAGCTGAGCAGGATGGACTACTCCCCCCACCCAGAACCATGTGGCAAAAAGTCCACCGAAAAATGACAACTGGACAGGTAAGCAGACAGTGCATGCACCCCACCATTCCTCAACGAAAGCATTGAGCTAATGACAACATAAGGCCTCACATCACAACAAAATACACCCCAATTACATTCCATTTGATAGTATGCAGACAGCGATGCATATGTAACTGTGACAGAAACAGAACTGTGACTCAACTAAACCCATGTGTAAGCAAATCAGGGACCATATATGCACTGCACCGAATGCTATCTGTAAATTCCATGGGTGCTGAGCATGAAGGACCATAGTAACACTAAAAAGGCATGGTCTGTTGAGCAATGAAATACAAGCACAGAACATTACAAAGGTATGCATGAGATAACAATGGTACAATGTCTAGTACATGTGCATATGTAACATTTGTCAGGAAGAGAAATCAGCAAAGATGCATTACATCAAGTCGCATCGCAGCCAATTGTCAGATGACAACCTATCAGTTTAATACAAAGAGCTTCACGTGGGGCATGGTCAGGGCCGGACTGGGAACCAAAACCGGCCCTGGCAAAGTGCTCGGCTGGCCCCCCCCCCCAGGGGTTGGGGGTGCTGCCGAGCACTTTGCCAGGGAGTCGGTTTCGCCGATTTTGTTACAGGGGCCGATATTGCAGCTATGCTGCAAAACGGCCCTGTAACAAAACGGCCCCCCAGGGGCCCAAAACCGGCCCCCACCCTGGCGGCCCACCGGGGAAACTCCCGGTGCCCGCTACGGCCAGTCCGGCCCTGGGCATGGTATCCAATGACTTGTCACACCATGGAAAAAGATGTATGTACCTCCACATCAAGTCATGACGAACACCACTGTGCAGACATTCAACTTATGAAATACGTAATTGTGTGTTGCATAACATGTAAATAAGAGACATCAAACACAGCAAGCCAGATGGGTGTAAGTCAATGACTATGTACCCTCTGTTCCACAGGTGACCAACAACTGACTGCAGAAGACGACAATCTCAACCTGTAGAGCCAGTCTCCTCCCCCGGAACATGGACACTCTGATGCGGAGTCCCTGGATTCTTTGGATGAGGAGCTCCTAGCCGGCCCATCTGGTGTGCCAGGGCGCAACCGGTCACATGACCCCACTGCCCCCCCACCATCAGCAACAACATCAACGCTGACCCCTGCTGGAATGACCTGTGCCGCGACAGTTCATCATCAACCCCTGCGGGCACGGAGAGGGGTGACTCCTCAGACCCCACTGGCCCAGCAGACGATGCCCCCCCTGCCAAAAGAAGAAGGGGCCGTTCAAAGAAAAACTTGGGACTCACCCGTGGCAAAACACCTGCCAAACGCCAGTCAAAGAGCCAGCCATGATGGCAACACTCTTCACCCAACCATTGACTCTGTACACTGTCCTTACCCACACTGCCATGGTAATGGCATCCGTCTGTTGGACTGTGTCACCACATCAATGTGGTGCCTACCCGATAGTCTCATCTACCATGACTGCCAACTCATTGATTCACCATTCACACTTATGTAAATATCCACTTCCCTCTCACATATACCCATTGAAAATAAACAACAATAACGCACCAATGTAGTTGTGTCTGCTCCATGTTTATCACAGTATGTGCAATGTTTACCATGGTTACAATGTCACAGGAGCATGGATCCTCTGTAGGCAAGGAGAGGCAGAAGGGACCTAGCAAAACACAACAGAACAAAAGTCACTAGTCAGGTGGTGGCATCACAGCCATCACACAACACATGTCCTCAACGTACACCAATATGCACACATTACAATGTGCAACAGTACCAACATAGACATCCTGTAGCTGTTCCAAACTACCCTGTATCCAACACATAGGCAGCCAGCACTGAGTCAACAACAGGATGCACTCACAAAGATCACATAGACCTTCACCCAAACAACTACATCAACAGACAATGGACCAGTTGTACATTGTCACTCACCTTCAAGTGAAGTAGCGGTTGATGAGCTGCTGACGCTGGTCGACACCTTCCTCCTCTCCACTATCGTCGTCACTGGACATTTGTGGGATCGCAGGTGGGGGCCTCAGCTGGTCATCATCGTCCAGGATCATGGGGATTCCTTTCTGTAAGGCCAGGTTGTGCAGCATGCAGCATGCTACCACTATCTGACACACCTTTTTGGGTGAGTACATGAGTGCCCCTCTGGTCCGGTCCAGGCAGCGGAATCTCGATTTTAGCAGACCAAAGGTTCGCTCCACCACCCGACGTGTTCTACCATGGGCATTGTTGTAGCGGACTTCAGACGGTGTCCTAGGATTGCGTAATGGGCTCAGCAACCACGGTCTGTTGGGATAAACAGAGTCACCTAGGTGTGAAAAAAACATACCGATTAAGTGATACAACTGTGGCAGAGGACAGCATGGCACACACAGCACACAACTTGACTCTGCCCACTCACCCACAATCCATGCCCGCTCCGGAAGTAGATTGGCCATCAGCTGGGGCACAATGCTGTTGTGCAGGATGTAGGAATCATGTGAAGAGCCAGGAAACTTGGCACAGACATGCGATATGATCATATCGGCCTGGCACACCACCTGCACATTGATGGAATGTGAATGTTTACGATTCCTATATCTGTGTTCCCATGCCTGTGGTGGAACCAGGCCAACATGTGTGCAGTCAATAGCACCTACAAAATTAGGGATGTGACCAAGGGCATAAAAATCCGCCTTCACAGCCGCCAAAGCTGCCCTCCTTGGAAAACTTATGTATTGGTCTTTGTATTGCATCATGGCCGACAGGAAATCCTGTAGCACCATGCTGAAGGTGGGCTGAGACATCCCCCCTGCAATGCCCACTGTCTCCTGAAATGACCCACTAGCCAGGAAATGCAGTGCCGCCATCACCTTCGATTCAGTAGTTAATGCTGTTGGGTATGTCCTGCCAGCCCGCAGGTGTGGATCCAACATGGCACACAGGTCTTGGATGTTTGTGCAGTCCAGACGGAATCTGTGTATCACGTCATCATTAGGCCTGGGCGGAATACTACGCTACGCTCGCGTAGTTTGCGCAACTACGCACTACGCGAATTGCACGTAGCACAGTACAAAAACGCGTAGCGGGCATTTTTTGCTTGCTCGCGGTCCTCAACGTCAAGTTGGCGCCTGCGAGCGAACAAAATGACATCCCGGCGAGACTTTTTCCTCGTTCGCGATCAGCAACATCAAGTTGCCGATCGCGAGCGTGGAAAATAAACCTCCCGGCGAGATTCTCAACGCGGGGAGGTCAGGTTTCTCATTGCGAGTGGTCGCGTATGCTCGCGACCGCTCGCGATGAGAAACTACCAGTCCGCGTTGAGAATACTGCCACTCGAGTACAAATCTACTCGAGCGGCAGAAAACAACCGCTTGCACTGTGCAAGATGCCGTTTGCAATGATTGCACAGTGCGGACAAGCATCCGGCACTGTGCAATCATTGCGAACAGCATTTCCTACCGCACTACGCAGTTCGCGTAGTTCTACGCGTAGCTCGCTTAGTGCGAAGTGCACTTCGCGTAGCTACGCGTAGCGCTACTACGCGAACTACGCCCAGGGTTAGTCATCATCCTCAATGTTAGCCAGCTGGGTGACTGGACGATACACATTAGGTCGCCTCCTAGGTGAGATGAAAGGGGACACGTCATTGCAACAGAACATGAGATGTGCACAAATCCGTAGCTTTTGATTGACACAGCGCAAACATTGACTGGCATCACAATGCACCATACAGTGCAAGTCAAAAGTCGTGACACCTTGAGAAAACATTGTACTACACTTGTTCAGTATTCGCACAGTGAGAACAACAAACATGGAAGCTGTGTCTGTGAATGTGTCTGTGTCTGTGAACAGTAAATGATACAGGACATGTGTGAAACAGAAACATTGCTGGCTTCCAAGTGGCTGCTGTACCTGCCGCACATTCTTGTACAATCATGACAGGGGACACATGAACTACACAATTTGTCCAGTTCTGAAGGACTCATCATGGAATGTGAGCCAATGCAAATCCACACATGTTTAGAGACACTCACATACATATTCACAAGCCTGTGCTAATATCCACTGTCATCAGTACACATGCCATACATGCTGTTACACACAATTCAAAGTCAGTCAATGACTAATAATGAAAAGCATCTGCATATTCAGTGTCGCCGTGGATCAAGACACAATGACACAACTGCACAATATCATCAACAAGCAGACAGATTGTCAATGTGGCACACAAAAAGTGGATAAGGTACGTGATCCAAAATGACTGTAGACAAACGTCAATCTGCACTTAAGTTGCACTATGACATGCAGTATGAAGGTAGCACTGCCCAGACACACAACTGAAGTACAACATTTGCCATGGAGCTAACACTCCAGCTGCATGGATACACAACAGTGCCACAAAAACAACCTACAACACCACCAGGACAAAGCCACACCAGTATACCTACAAGTCAGCGCATGAACATACTGAGTACATAACAAAAACACAACAGCCTCATACACATAACAACAGCGGATGTCATCGCACAACACAGGTACTAAAGGACAAATATCAAAAGCATCCTGAGCCACATTCCACACAGCCTGTCAGGAACAACACAGCGGACTCTCAACATTCCTCCGCAGACAAAGATGCTGGCTGTGCATCACTTGTTGGCCTCTGGTACCTTCAAAACAACAAAAGTTAGAGTTTGATGGGTGTCACAGCCAGCCCTATCAAGGTATATCTCACCTGTCTTGGATGCCAACATTAGCTTGATTCAACAGCACCATCAGTTCACCCACACTGCACAGGAACAGCTTGTGCCCCAGAAAGGCTACCACGCCATAGCAGGCTTATCCACTCGTGTTGGTTTAATATCACTGCACACGTGTCCTAATTGTGCACCCTGCCAAAACTGCACACAATTACTGCAAATGAAAGCACACGCATCACATCAATGTGCAGCCAATTGTGGATCACCTTCTACTTGTCACAGATGCCATATCAAAGTTCCCAGTCAGTGAGCACCATCACCACTTTTGGCTACAGTCCATCACCAAGCCAACAATCTTCATGTGAACAAGGTCAATGCACCTGTCCTTGGTGAGTACCAACGTAACACACCACACACATCAAATCCACTATCAACATACTCACAGCTGTGGAAAATACATGTAACAAAATCACATATGACAGGCCGAACAACATGAGCACATACCCGACACAATGACACAAGTAATGGTGATACCATTTTGCAGATATGGAGACAAAACATACCCAAACGCATAGATACAAGTCAAAGAAATAAGGAGGTACATAATGCCAAGTGTGCCGGTGATGTAATTAACATCCTTGAGTGTGTAGAGCACACACATGTCCATGTGGACATATACTGTTGGATTTGCTACTGCGAACAATAACCTTACATGAAGGCTGTAATAGGTGATACCAAACAGACAACAGTGTGACATATGTGGTGAGTAATGAAGATAATGCTGAAATGTTTGTACAATCATGTACTGTATAGTGACATATTGTGTGAGATATGAATATGTGTATAAATATTGGGATCAGATATGAAATTGGGGGTACTTATTTGGTATCCGATATGAAATTGGGGCTAAAATGGGGTGAGAGACATGAAATTGGGGCTAAATTTGGGGGTCAGATATGAAATTGTGTAGGAGTAATGTGCCCCATTAGTCCTTTCAGTGTTGCATTTGGTGTTAGATATGAAGTTTAGGCTGTCATTACTAACTATAGCCCATTTAAATTACAACAAGTGCCATGATATTTTGAAAGTGACCACTGTTCGAAGTACAGATAAGACCCATGACATTGACACAGCACGATGTGTCCATTGCTGCCTTAAACGTGCTCAAACAACACTATCACGCCCATAGTCAACAATGTCATGCTGCACCCTCGCCGTAGCTACCACCTGGCACCAGCGGTGTGTCACCGCCATGGCCCAAGACACCATAGCGGCATTGATAGGCATATACACATGGCTAATGGCGGATGGCATGCTCCGACACCCAGATCCCGGTCACTCATAGCAATGCATGGGCCCGGAATCGCGGTAGCTACCGCCTGGCACCAGCGGTGTGTCACCGCCATGGCCCAAGACACCATAGCGGCATTGATAGGCATATACACATGGCTAATGGCGGATGGCATGCTCCGACACCCAGATCCCGGTCACTCATAGCAATGCATGGGCCCGGAATCACAGTAGCTACCGCCTGGCACCAGCGGTGTGTCACCGCCATGGCCCAAGACACCATAGCGGCATTGATAGGCATATACACATGGCTAATGGCGGATGGCATGCTCCGACACCCAGATCCCGGTCACTCACAGCAATGCATGGGCCTGGAATCGCGGTAGCTACCGCCTGGCACCAGCGGTGTGTCACCGCCATGGCCCAAGACACCATAGCGGCATTGATAGGCATATACACATGGCTAATGGCGGATGGCATGCTCCGACACCCAGATCCCGGTCACTCATCGCAATGTTGATAAAAACTCAGGGGTGTTTTTCTAAGTGGGGTATTGGCGCCTCCAGAGTGTGCGCTGTTTTATTATCTCGAAATGTTAGTACGGTGCAAAGGCGAGGGAAACTAACACCCTAAACCCTCAGTCGGGGACCCAAGGGAGGTCCACTAAGACATAAACTTCAATCCTATGCACACGCTGTTAAATTACTAAAACATGACCATGTTCGGCCAAATTTATGTTAAATCATAATCATATATCACACATATATATTCGAATATTTTCTTGGTTCTTTTATTCAATTCGAACGCCCAGCCAACACGTGTTTCGTCGTGGGTGATTGCCCACTCGACTTCTTCAGGGCTACAAAATAAAACATATGCACATATATGGGATCAGCCGATCCACTGTGAATTCATAGGTCAACAATAGTGAACATAATTCACCCGGTGACAAACCAATATCGCTAAACGGTGTTAGTGACTTTTAACTTATTATTAAAAAGGGTCAAATGACCTCAAACTAGTGCTGTCTTATACCTTAAACCCCCATTGTGAGAACATTTCCATTTTGTAATCATGTCATTAAACATAAGGTTATCCAAAGATTTATCTTATTCATTATATATTCATATTGTACTCTCTATTTATAATTCATAATATTCACGTCAAGAGGGATGTACAAATAATACGAAAATAAAAACTATTTTTATAACTGAACAGTGTTATTTATTTATTTAATAACGTTTAGATTTCGTGGTGACATTCATAATTAAAACTAAATAGATGCTTCCGGTGCTGGTTAAAATATATGAGAGCCCTACCTGTAGGAAAGGTAAATTTAACTTTAGGTTCTGTGGGGCGTGGCCAAGGCGCGCGGCGAAATGGCCGCAGGCTAAAAGAGCTCCGGAAGCCGGCCAGCGTGAAGGACCATTCAAGACCCGATTTATGTGCAGCGGACTGGCCGAGACTGAGCGAATGGCCGTCTGAAACGCCGGGGCAGACTTTGGGCTCATTGGTGGCCGTGTGGAGGTGTTGGAGCCGCAGGGAGCAAGCCCGATGTTGATGCAGGCCCTGTGTTGAAAATGGCGGCTGGGCGCAGCTTCGGGGAGGACAGGCCGCGTGTGCGATGCGGACATGGCAGAGACCGTAGCCCTGCGGTAGAGTGACTGGGACCCAGGCGGAGGCGCACTGAGGCTGGCGGTCAGTCTTGCGGCTGCTGGAAATCCTCGAGGGGACTGGCTGCGCTGAGATGCTGAGAAGCTGCGTAGCCCCCGCAGGGTGGAGCGGCGAAGTGACCCGGAGGCCCGACTGAGCTCCTGTGTGAGGCGCGGCAGGTAAGGGGACGGCGGTGAGCCGGGGGGGGGGCGAGGCTGGTGCTGGTGGAGGAACCGGGGGCCCCGGGGCAAGGTAAAAGGCTCGCCGGGGGGTCCACTGTGGTAATCCGCCGACTCACGGCCGGCGCTGTCCTCTGTGCGAGCTCCGGTGCACCCGTTGATCCAGGAGGCGGGCGGGGAGGCAGGAGCCCGTAGTTAGCGCGCACCCACCCTCCTGTTGGTATTGGCCCCTGCACTTACGTGCGGTATGGGCCGGCACAGGCGGGGGGCCGAGGACGGCGGGCACTGCAGCCTTGTACCGCGAGAGAGTAGCGAAGCGCCCGGGGCGGAGTCGTGGCCGCTGTGGCCTTTGGGGTCCTGCTGGATGGGATTGTGACGCCCTCCCAATCCGTGGTTCGGGGGACTAATATGGCTCCGGCTTGGTGGTGTTGAACAGCGACTTTATCGGATTTGACTGACGCCTGGTGCCCGTTTCTGTGCATGCTGCTGGCGATCTGTCTGGCCCAGGTGCGCTGTAGCCACGGTTGGTCTGGTGGAAGACTTTGCGTTCAGGACCTTTGCAGTGAGGGGCCTGGAGCCTGGAGACACCCCCGTTTTGCAGAGACACGTGGGAACCCTCCCTCTGTGTTTTTGGCCTGAGTTCTGAGCGGCTGATCCTTTGTTAGGAGACCCTGAGGAGGCGAAGAGAGGGCCCCAGGTGTGGCTACTGGGGCCGGGCGCACCTGCTCAGAATGGGTAAACCTGATCCCAAGCAGCCTAAGCTGCCCTTTGAGAAGCGGCACACAAGAACTGGCGAGGCCTCCTCGGACCAGGAGGTCTCAGAAACTGCGATGGGCGACGCGCTCCCACCTGGAGAGGATCTTCGCTCCATATTGCAGGAGGTCAGATCTAGCCTTAAAACAATAGACAGCAAAATAGACTCCCTCTCAGCAAGCCTAGAGGCGGTGAAATGCAGAGTAGACACACACGAACAACGCCTGGATACTTTGGAGAATAGGGTGTCCGATACACAGGATGAGCACACCGAGACCAGGTCGCAGCTCCTCAGTATGGAAAAGGTTCTGAATGTCATCAAGGCAAAGAATGAAGATCTAGAAGCCAGATCACGTAGGAACAATGTGCGCTTGCTTGGCCTGCCGGAATCCACCGCTATGGGCAGGATGGACGTCTTCATCAATGATTTGCTTCGTGACATATTTGGATCCGCCTTGTCGCCGCTGTTAGCTGTTGAGAGGGCACATCGTACATTGGGGCCTCGCCCGCAACCGGGCCTTCCGCCGCGGCCGATCCTGATCAGACTGCTTAATTACGCAGACAGAGACACTATTCTCCGAGAGGCACGTGCTAAGAGTCCCATTGTCCATCAGGGGAACACCCTGTCTTTCTTCCCGGACTATACGCATGCGGTGCAGGTGGCGCGGAGGGAATTCAGCCAAGTGAAGAAACTGCTACATGACTCATCCATTCCATTCTCCATGCTCTACCCGGCCAGGCTGAGGGTCTCGCATGATGGGCAAACACATGTATTTGACGATGCCAAATCTGCGCTGAAATTTGCCCGGCATCTAAGGCCTCGGGGGTCTCGCCGGGGGTCCCCGGCTGCTGTGGCGCAGGCTAACTCCCTAGAAGATAATGACTGAACACTATTGCCCACATTGCAGATCGCGCGTTAATGCTGAATATCTTTGCTTACTGAGCTGTTAGTTGTAGTTGTGGCTTGCCCATACTGGGGTTTTGATTGCATGCTGAGCTTACCCCGAGATGTCACAATTTAAAATGTATTTTGTATGTTTGGCTGGGTTCCCTGTCGAGCCTTTTGGGTCCAGATTTTTGTTGGTCGTTCATGGTCATTACGAAGCTGAGGGTCTCGTTTATATAAGGTATGGGCCTGGCTCCCGGGTCTCGGATGGCTGAGTCGCCTTGCGGCTTACCCCCTGGGAGACCTCCCTTTTCTATTGCATTAATCATGTTTTTGGGTTTGGACAATTGGGGTGAGGGTGGGATCTGGTTCTCAACCTGTTGGGGTGGTTGTAGTGGGCGGGGGTGGGGGGTTCAAGGTTTAACACTGTTTTTAAAGAGAGAGGTAGATGACTGTTGGAATGGCACTTTGACAGATTCAGACAATGGTTCTTGATTATGTGGGTCCAGCAACACAAAAGATACTTGATATGGGAGATGGGTACACGCGAACATTCATGGCATTAGACCTGTTATGACCACAGTTAGGTGTTTAAACTGGAACATCAGGGGGTTGAACAACTTCAAAAAAGCACGAATGGTTCATACTTATATGAAGAGGCACCGCATTGATATAAGTTTTTTGTCTGAAACGCATCTTCAACCTGGGGATGACGCTAAGCTGCATAATAGATATTGGGGAGAAACTTACTCTGCCGCATACTCTAACTATGCTCGTGGGGTGGCTATCCTGGTTAGGCGTGGTCTGTGTTGGAAGCGGGATAGCACGCTGTTGGACCCTGAGGGTCGATATGTCCTTCTCTCCGGATATTTAAACACAACTCACGTTACCCTAGCGGCTGTTTATGGTCCCAATATTGATGACGACCAATTCATGTTAAATGTTTGGGCAAAAATAGTGGCTGTGGGCGCAAAACCAAGTGATCTGGGGGGGACTTTAATTCTGTTATAGATGACTATATGGACAGGGAAGGGCGACACGCACCCCACATCCGCATACTACTAAGTTCCTCTCCTCGCTCCTGTCAGACCGGTTGCTGGCGGATGCCTGGCGCATCCTTCATCCGTTTCAAAGAGAGGGTACATGTTATACCCTGGCCCATAAAGCATGGTCCAGAATTGACTATTGGTTGGTGTCATTGGAGTTGATGTCATGGACGGTGGAGGTGGCTCATCTCCCCCGGACGTTGTCTGACCACTCCCCTATTTTGCTTAGCTGGAATATTCCAGACACTGCTCCTAGGACGTTTAGCTGGAGGTTGCCTCCCTCAACATTGCTTGACGGAGCTTTCAGAGCTGAGATTTTTGAAGACATCGTAGAATATTTTACTAGGAACGAGGGCTCGGTAGATACAGCGGCTTCTTTATGGGAGGCCTTCAAGGTAGTAATTCGGGGGCATGTATCGCTAAGAGTTCTGGAGTGCTCAGATCCATTCACAGTACCCTGGCTAGGATTGAGGATAAAATTAAGGCTTTGGAAGCGTCCTACCATGATACACAAGACGCTGACACCTTGGCGTCCGTTAGAGAGGCCATATCCGAGTTTGAGGAAGAAGCAGATAGGGAGCTGAGATTCCTTGGTAGAGCGAGGCAGGCTAGGAGCTATGGGGAGGGTGACAGGCCTGGAAGATCATTGGCTTGGCTGCTCAGACAGGGCTCCCACCCACCGCACATTTTAGAATTGGAGACAGCTGAAGGTGGCTCTGTGTTTGGGCAAACTAAGACACATGCAGTTTTAACAGATTTTTATAAAAACCTATATACGTCAAAAGGAAACATAGATCAGGCTAACATCCAGGCATATTTGGACTCGCTGCAGTTGCTGTGGTTGAGCCCTAAGCATAGGGAGTATTTAGATGAGCCCTTTACCCTTGCAGACATTACTGGAGTGATACAAGCCTTGCCGGGTGGTAAGGCCCCTGGAATTGACGGGCTCCCAACAACCTTTTATAAGGTTTATGTAGAACAGTTGGCGCCTCGCCTACTAGACGTTTACCAGGAGGCCATTGATAGTGGAGTTCTTCCACCCTCACTGAGAGAAGCGGTAATTATCAATCTGCTCAAGCCTGACAAACCCTCCACAAGTTGCGACTCATACAGGCCCTTATCTCTACTGAACGTAGATGCTAAAATATTAGCCAAATTAATAGCGAACAGACTCCAACCACTGATGCCGCTGATTGCCAGACCAGACCAATCGGGGTTTATCCCTGGCCGCTCCACGGCGCACAATCTACGCACCTTTTTCTCAATCATACACCAGTTGGATCCCACATTACCAGCAGTGGCGGTATTTTTGGACACCACAAAAGCCTTCAATTCCCTCGAATGGCCCTATCTCTTTGCAGTTTTGTCTCATTTAGGGGTGAGTGCCAAATTTTTGAAATTGATCCGCTTATTATACTCTGTTCCAAGGGCACGTGTGCTGGCGAATGGTATCATCTCTGAACCTTTTGATATTTCCAGGGGCACTAGGCAGGGGTGTCCGCTTTCCCCACTACTGTTTGCGGTGGCCATGGAACCTCTTGCGGCAAAATTGCGTCAACATCATTCCTCACGTGGATTGGTGTTCTCTGACCGGAACCTACTCACGTCGCTGTACGCGGACGACATTACCCTATATGTACGGTACCCAGACGTAAACCTAAACCCTCTGCTACGCGAAATGCTTAAATTCGGTAGCCTATCGGGCATAAACATAAATTGGCAGAAGTCGGCGATCTTACCCCTGACGCAGGCACCGGTGGAGAAAACATTGGATTTCCCTTGATGTGGCAGGAAGAAGCTGTGAAATACTTGGGCATTTGGCTGAGCTCAGACATGCAGCGTATTTGGGATTTGAACTTTGGCAAGTTGCTAAATTGGCTGATAGATAAAACTAAGTTCTGGTCTGCTCTCCCCTGTCTATAGCGGGGCGCATTGCAATCTTGAAAATGATTGTCTTGCCTAAGTTACTCTATTTGTTTACGAATGTCCCCATTCCGTTATCGAGAGCGTTTTTGGGCAGCTGCGATCGGCGGCGATATCGATGGTCTGGGCTGGTCGTCAGGCGAGAATCAGCTGGGATGTCCTTACGCGACCGCTGGGAGAGGGTGGTCTTGGGGCCCCAGACTTTGAATTATATGCACTTTGTGCACAGGCGCAATTCTTACATTACTGGGTATTCCCAATACCTTTCCAACCCCATTTGGCGACTGAACGGGATATTGCAGATCCCATCCCCCTTTCAGTTGCGGTTTTACATGCCTACCGCAGGTCCCCGAACGAGATTAATACGGTTGAGACTTTGCGCTGGGCTTGGGAAGGTCTGAGGAAGAAGGCGCAATTTCCGTCACTGACCGCCCCTCAGGTACCACTGGCCTATCATCCACTTTTTCCATTCTTGCATGATAAGGGGGCAATTGAGAGGGTGCACAGGTTTGGCCTGCGGAAGATGGGTGATGTTTATCCTGACGGGAGATTCAGGTTGCCAGAGCTACCGCTGCTAGGGCCCGAGCCTACACTGCACCAACTTGCAACTGCCTGCAGAGCACATAATGTGAATTTTCCTGTGCAACCGCCCACATTTCAGCCATTGGCTAGCATACTCACCTCCCCTTCCCCCCGATAACTGGTGACCAGGCTTTATAGAGCTACCCAGTCGCACATAGTACACTCGAGCCCTAGAGCTCTAGAGAAATGGCGCAGGGATATTCCAGATTCAATAACGAACGAAGTTTGGGCTTCATGCTGCGCACAGACGAAGCTGTTATCGCCTAATTACAGAATTAGGTTCATTCATTTTAAATTTTTGAACAGATACTACCATACCCCAGTGCATTTACACCGTATAGGGATTAGAGCCACCTCTGACTGCTGGAAGTGTTGCAGGGAAGGTGCAGCGTTCATGCATGTGGCCTGGGAATGTCCGAGGGTGGCTTGCTATTGGGTGGAGGTGGCTGAGGCGATTGCGCAGATCATTGGCCAGCCCCTGGTATGTGAGCCAGTACGCATGTTGCTGGGTTACGTGGCGGAGGTGAGGCAGGAGCGTAGACGCTTGACGGCCATGCTTCTGGTCCTGGCTCGACGCCGATTGGCTATGCATTGGGGTTCTCCTGTGGCACCAAGCCTGCAGAACTGGTTAAAAGATGTGGTGTATTGCCAGGAGCAGCTGGCCTGTTTCTGGGAGATGACGCCACAGTCCGCTCGTCCAAAAGACATTTGGGGTCCGTTCACAGCTTGGTTGAGGCTTCGCGACGAGACCAGTAATGAAGAACTGGACCCCATGCTACAGGAAGAGTCTTGTAGTGGGCTAGGCACCTGCTGAATGTGAGAGACTGGGGAAAATGTTGTATGCTGCGGCTTTGTCGGCCCCTGTTACAGGTGGAGAGGCAATGGGAAACGTCACTTGTGGGTTGGAAGGAACTGATCTGTGTAAAATGCTGTGGCTGAATGTGTATAGAGGGAAAGCTTTCTTTTGCGTACGTCCTCCTGCTATATATTGATGTCAAAGGCCGTATATCTATTAAGGTGATGTAACCATGTCATATCTGTTCTCTCTCTGTTATAAAATCAATAAACAAAGTTTAAAAAAAAAACTTTAGGTTCTGTAATAAAAGAAATAGAACACCAAATCGTTTAGCTAAAATATTTACTTAATTTCGAGGTGTAGGTTTTTATAAGTAGTTCGACGAGTGAAGGTGGCAGTACACTCACCTCCCCACCGGTTTTACTTCCGTCCCGGCTGTATTTAAATTGTTTCCACTATTTCAATATTCTTTACGCGTGTAGATAAATGCTTCAATCCGCATATAGTTTATCTAGAAATAAATTCAGGCAACGGTATGTCAGGACTGTTAAACCTGTGCCAACATATCCAAGCGAACGTATATCAGGGTTCAAACCACTCACCCCATAGCGAGTATGCTACAGTTCTGGCCGTATCCGTGCGTACGTATTCAACGTCCAATTAGTGATTCTAGCCTGTATATATAGGCATACGATTATCTAGAAATAGATTGAAATGAAGGTATAAAATCTATTGAGGCATACAGCCCCCCAATCTAAGCGAACGTATTTCTGGTTCCGAAAACACTCACCTCATAGGGAGTACGCTAGAGTTTTGGTCGTCTCCGTGCGTTCCTGTTGATGAACCGGAAGGGGACGCAATTCTAACCCGGATCCTTTAAGCCGGTATCTCACCTCCCACGATTAGACACTAGACCGCGCACTGTTTCGTTAAGTGATGGACAGTTGGTTACCTAATATTTCCATTATGTCCATTACGGGTGTAAACTCAAGTTTGTCCATCAATTATTGCATTTTAATGATTCGCAGCAACCGTAGTATATTATATGTGTGCCTCATCACTGATCTTAAATTATGTTTTTTTAAAAGAACGTTAATATGAATGTCACCAGAAATGTACACAGTGCCTTACTTCATTTGGGGCAGCTAGGCTATACATCATTATATATCAGCGTATGGGACAGAGGTCAATACAGTTAATTACTACAAATTTATTACTCCTAATCTTATGTATCCGTATATTAATGTGATTAGTGCAAAATACTCACTCTGCTTAAAGAATGAGGACATGACATTAAATATCTATATAACGTAAACTATATGATGTATCAGCATATGGGACAAGGGGTTGATGTTGTTTACATATACCACCATTGCATATTAGAAACACATATATAACGTAGAAAATATAGGGATCAATGCTTTTTATATGATTATGATTTAAACTTAAATTTGGCCGAACATGGTCATGTTTTAGTAATTTAACAGCGTGTGCATAGTATTGAAGTTCACTCATAGCAATGCATGGGCCCGGAATTGCGGAAGCTACCGCCTGGCACCAGCGGTGTGTCACCGCCAGTGACCATGCCCTTCCAGCCAATGGGAAGCGCAATCCCGGTAGCCTGATGCAAATTTGAAAATCGCGGTAGGCGTGTTCCGCCACCGCGTGGCCGGTCATTGGATGCACTTGAAAGATGCACCACCGCGGTACCGCACGCCTGTCCCCTGTGGTGTGTCACCGCCATGGAGCATGCCCTTCCAGCCAATGGGAAGCGCAATCGCGGTAGCCTGATGCAAGTTTGAAAATTGCGGTAGGCGTGCTCCGCCACCGCGGGGCCGGTCATTGGATGCACTTGAAAGATGCACCACCGCGGTACCGCACGCATGTCCCCTGCGGTGTGTCACCGCCATGGAGCATGCCCTTCCAGCCAATGGGAAGCGAAATCGCGGTAGCCTGATGCAAGTTTGAAAATCGCGGTGGGCGTGCTCCGCCACCGCGGGGCCGGTCATTGGATGTATTTGAATGAGGCAGACCTGGAACACCAATTGCAGCAGCTTAGAACCACAGAAACGAGCCCTGGGGGCTATATATGTGTGTGAGAGAGCCACACATTGCCACAGCTCACTGAGCCTGCTGCCTGAGACCCCTCACCTGCTGCTGCCTCCAGGGACTGCTGCCTGAGACCCCTCACCTGCTGCTGCCTCCAGGGACTGCTGCCTGAGACCCCTCACCTGCTGCTGCCTCCAGGGACTGCTGCCTGAGACCCCTCACCTGCTGCTGCCTCCAGGGACTGCTGCCTGAGACCCCTCACCACCAACTGCCGCTGCTGCTGTCTCCTGCCCACAGTGATGGCGAGGACTGAGAAGATCCGTGCCACTCCCTTCACCACCGAGGAACTGGAGGTCCTGGTGGACGAGGTGCTCAACCAGTATCCAAGGCTATTTGGTGCGCCAAATGTCATGGTGAGTATCTCAGAGTGTGAGTGAGAGTGCAGGTAGGGGCACACATGAAGTTGATCTGCTGCAGTATGTGCGTGGGAGTGTGGGGTTGGGTCATGCACTGCCTAGCATGCTGTTTCCAGGGGGAAGGTGTGTTTAGCCTATTCAACACATTTCCCTGCCTGCACATCCAGATGTGAGGGAAGTGTAATGTCTTGTCAGACATACAGTGAGGCTGCACCTTTTCATTTCACGAGTCAGGACAGTGATTGCCAGTCTGAATGTCTGTGTGTGTCCCTGATGTCCTTCACAGGCCCATCTGTGGCCTTAGGTAGGGTTGTTGTCCAGAGGGTAGTGAGGGCATTGTTTCTGACTCAATATGTGCCTCATCTCTAGTTCTGCACTATGCTCAGGACCTCAATCCCCCAGGGTGACACTCTTGTTGGTCATTCACCTATGACACAGTACATTCCAACATTACTGTGCCCGGACCCTTCCATCACCACCAGCATGTGCACATACTCGCATGTGTTGGCACTGTTTGTGTTTCCAAAAAGTCCCTCCATGTAAAAGAAGAGATGCCCCACGTTGGACCTCTGTGTGACCCCAACTGGCCTGCACATTCACTGCCCAATCTGACAGTGACACAACACTGAATGTACAGAGTGTAAAATCTGTGCTTTTCCTCTTGACTCTCCATCAATGAGCCATTACTGAGATGTAGATTGCAAACGACAGGCCTTGTGATGAGGGTTTGCGTTTGTGAGGTCATGTCCCTCAATGTGACATCCATGACACAGTGTGGCAGTTGAAGGGCAAGTGCTTTGAAGGCTGCGCAGTGTTGGGCACAGTGAGTATTCACAGTGACATATGTAGTGATGTCCTGCATGTCTTGGTATTCCCAGAAATTTGCATTAGATGTGGTCAGCATACACATTTAGCTCTCTGCTGGCGTCCTGCATGGCCATGAGATGGGCATGTACTGTGTCCACCCTCATACCTGCATGCATTAATGTGTGTTTCCCACATGATGATGTTTGAATGTTGCAGATTTTTTGTCTCTGCTAAAGTAATGGCTGAATTTGGGATGAGTCAGTGTCATGGTCCTGCACTGGGAAATGGTGGTCGGTTACACTGATTGTTGCCCCCTCTTGTCTCCCATGTCTGCAGCTCAAAGTCAACCAGCGTAAGGCCGTGTGGAGGGCCATTGCATGCAAGGTGCGTGCACTGGGTGTCTCAAACAGACGGCGCTCCCACTGTCACAAGAGGTGGGATGACATCTGCCGGCTGAGCAGGAACGTGGCCGAGATGACACTGGGGCTGATCCCTTGGGCAGGCAGGTTGGCGCGGCGCAGCATGACACCACTAATGGCATGCATTTTAGCTGTGATGCAGCCTGAACTGGATGCATGTCTGAAGGGGCATCAGCAGCAAGCTGGTGGTGAGTATTCTGTGAGTGTGACTTTGGTTGTAGTTTGGCAGCATGTGCTCCAAGCCTGGGCCAGTGCTGGGCTGTGATGTTGCTAGTGTGATGCAATGGCATGTAAGTGGCCGCGGTGTTGGGTGCAGTTGTCATGCATTCCCCCTACATGTACCTTCCCATGTCATTGGTGTAATGGCCCTTGACTTCGCATTTGTAGTTGTGGCCTTCTGGTATCATCTTCATTGGTGTCGTCACGGACATCCCATGTCAGGGTCCAGCAGAGTGCATGGTCTGAGTGTGCCATCATCAATGTGTGCATTGGCTGACGTCAGATTTGTGCTGGCTACACATCTAACACCAATGTGCAACTGTAGTTGTGGCCCAAGATACGACATGGTGGATGGCATGTGCCCATGGACATTGTGTGTGGTTATGTTGGAGTCTGTCTCTGTGTTGGACACTTCTGCTGGCTCAAGATGTGACAGTGGCAACATGTTGTGAGTAGAATCTTTGACCCCCTCAGGGCCCTAGGTGTGCACAGAGGGATATGTGTGTCTGGTTAGACGAAGCCACCAACAGGCTAATTGGCTGTGTGTCCATCACATGGGTGAAATCTGACAAGTTTGCATCATGCCACGGTAATTTCGATGTTTGGATTGAGGTTGCACAGAGGGATATGTGTGTGGTTAGAGGAAAGCCACCAACAGGCTAATTGGCTGTGTGTTCATCACATGGGTTAATTATGACAAGTTAGCTTCATGCCACGGTAATTTCGATGTTTGGATTGAGGTTGCACAGTGTCACTGCCCATGGTGTTGTCCAACATGGATGATTGTTCATCATGAGTGATGCTTTCCTTGCAGATATTTGTAAACTTGATGCAAATGTACTGATCCTCTCTCTCTCTCTCTCATGCAGCATCTCACATGGGCACGGAAGGACACGGGACGGACACCAGTGGTGAGACATCAGGCACAAGTGCTGCTCACCTGCATAGTGACACGGATGTCACCAGTGCATCAGAGAGGGACCGTAGTCTTCTAGAGGAGTCACAGCCAGAAACGCAGACCTCTACGTCATCTAACGACGGCGGTGATGCATCTATGTTTTCGTCCGAAGGAAACGGGGACTCTGCCTCCTCGTCCACCACACATCGTTCAGTACCCACCCTCCCTGCTACTCCCACTGTTGCTGCCCGTGTTCGCACCACGAAAAAGGGAAGAGTGTCCTTCATCCCAGGCACCGCTGCCCCTGCCCCTGCCCCTGTCCCCCCTGCTGCCATCAGTGCTGAGTCTGTGGACCTTTTGCGCCAGCTGTGTGTGGGTCAGACAGCTATCCTCAATGCCTTCCTGGACCATGACAAAAAATTGGCACAGGTGGTGGCTTTCATGGAGGGCGTTCATTCCGACGTGGGTGGGCTACACCGGACTGTACAGTCTCTGTCCTCTGCAGTGACAGCAGCCATTCAACTTGCCCAATCCCATGGTCCAGCTTCAGTCCCTAGGCCCACCACCCTGCCAGTGGACGCATCTGATGATAGTGAGCACACACCCCAGACATCAAAGGAAAGATATGTCACACGCAGCACACGGCAGCAGCAGCCCAAGCAGTCCAGGGCGCAGACACCATCCCCACAGAAAGGTAAACCCACACCAAAGCACAGAGGGAAAAGCCCTTCAGGCAACACCCAGGGCAAGGATGGCAAGGAGCAGGCCTCAGGCTCACATGCCTCAGGGGCATCCCCAGCCAAGGACTCACCTGTCCCAAAAGTGTCTCGCATGGACAAGCACACAGTTTCCGTGCCCAGTGACAAACAGGTGCCTGCTAAGGGTACACGTAAGAAGAGCTCCAAGGCAAGTTCACCCACAACATCTACTCCCATCCAGAGCCCTGTGAAGCAGGGAAAGGAGGCCACTGTAGGGGGACACCTGGTAAACAGGTGATGCAGGGGCAGAGGCAATCCGGGGCCAAGCGTCCCAAAGAATCCAGCACGTCCCCAGAGGGGGGACCAGCATCTGCACATGATCCAGCTTTTGTGACGAGTGTGCCCGTTTTATACACCCCACTTGGCATTAATCCCAGGACAGGGAAGCCATATCAAATCCCCAAGAAGCGGAAGGGCACCCCTCAAAATTCACCCACACACACTGGGTCTCGTGCAAGCATGAGTCCACCTCCACGTGCCACCACCCCACCTGGTCCTAGCAGCCCTCAGGCTTCCCAAACCACTGATGGCTCTGACACACCTGGACCTAGCAGTCCTCAGGCTTCACAAACCACTGCTGGCTCTGCCACACCTGGACCTAGCAGCCCTCAGGCTTCCCAAACCACTGCTGGCCCTACCACACCTGGACCTAGCAGCCCTCAGGCTTCCCAGAACACTGATGGCTCTACCCCAGCTGGGCCTTTCTCTCCCCGAGCCAGTACCCCAACTGGCTCCGACAGACAACCACCTCCCAGTCATACTGCCAGCCAAGTCTGAGTGTTAGTCCCCCTCACACACATGTCTCTCCCACAGTGGTGCCATGGACTGCCCATTTTTGAAACCCTGAGTGTGTTGCTGACCATGGCAGAGTACTGTACCACACATTCACAGTGCTGGATGTCATGTACTCACTCTGCACTTTTCACTGGCCCTTGGCCTTGCTGTTTACTGCTGTTTGCCCCTTGCATGTGCAGCTTCTCATGTACCTCACCTGCAGGTTGGACTGGCCACTGGCCTTGTTGTTCACTGCTGTTTTCCCCTTGCCTGTGCAGCTTCTCATGTACCTAACCTGCACTTTGGACTGGCCACTGGCCTTGCTGTTCACTGCTGTTTGCCCCTTGCCTGTGCAGCTTCTCATGTACCTCACCTGCACCTTGGACTGGCCACTGGCCTTGCTGTTCACTGCTGTTTGCCCCTTGCCTGTGCAGCTTCTCATGTACCTCGCCTGCACTTTGGACTGGCCACTGGCCTTGCTGTTCACTGCTGTTTGCCCCTTGCCTGTGCAGCTTCTCATATACCTCGCCTGCACTTTGGACTGGCCACTGGCCTTGCTGTTCACTGCTGTTTGCCCCTTGCCTGTGCAGCTTCTCATGTACCTCGCCTTCACTTTGGACTGGCCACTGGCCTTGCTGTTCACTGCTGTTTGCCCCTTGCCTGTGCAGCTTCTCATGTACCTCACCTGCACTTTGGACTGGCCACTGGCCTTGCTGTTCACTGCTGTTTGCCCCTTGCCTGTGCAGCTTCTCATGTACCTCACCTGCACTTTGGACTGGCCACTGGCCTTGCTGTTCACTGCTGTTTGCCCCTTGCCTGTGCAGCTTCTCATGTACCTCACCTGCACCTTGGACTGGCCACTGGCCTTGCTGTTCACTGCTGTTTGCCCCTTGCCTGTGCAACTTCTCATGTACCTCACCTGCACCTTGGACTGGCCACTGGCCTTGCTGTTCACTGCTGTTTGCCCCTTGCCTGTGCAGCTTCTCATGTACCTCACCTGCACCTTGGCCTGGCCACTGGCCTTGCTGTTCACTGCTGTTTGCCCCTTGCCTGTGCAGCTTCTCATGTACCTCACCTGCACTGTGTCCTGACCACTGGCCTTGCTCTTGTCTAAATTTTGCTGCATAACTGTGAAACGTAAATAAAAAGAAATGTACTCCTGTTGTCTGCCTTGTCAGTGTCCTTGCTAAATAAAGGGTTACTGTGTGGGTATGGTTTACTGTGACACATGCTCTATTTGCCACTTCAACATTGCCAATGTCTTGTTTCCTCTGATCATGTTGTTTCAACTTTTGTGTCCCAGACTTGTGCATCTGTGTGTGTTGGCTTAGATGTAGGTGTGTTTGCTGTGGACTGTTTGACTTACTGGGTGTGTTGTTGTGTGTGTGATGTTTAGATTGTTGTTGTGTGTGTTCATGGTGTGTCACTCATCTCTCTTTGTAACTGGTGTGTGTGTTGTGCACACACTGCTTGGTGTGCCTGCAGTGCTGTGAGTGTATGTTGCCTTGTCCTTGCCTGTTGTGCACCCCCTGATGTTTAGCTGTTGTAGCATGTTGATATCTTTGCATGTGCATGTGTTGTGTCTGATGTGGCTGTGTGCAGTGTTTGTGTTGTGTTGTGTCATGCAGTTGACAGATGCTCTGTGTGTGGTGTTCTATTTGCCTGTCAGTGTGTGTGTTTTGTTGTTGTGTTTGATTCAGATGTGTGTTGCCATTGTGGTGTGCCTTACTTGTGTGTCTGTCACATGGACTGAGGTCTGTTGTGGTTCTTGTGCTTGTTTTATGTGCATCCTTGGGGTTTTCTCCTCTCATATTTGATGTGTCTCTTGTCATTGTTGTGCATGTGCAGACATGTGGTACACTATGACACCATTTTGAGTTGATGGGTGGTGTGGTATGTCTGTCTATGTGTCATTGTAGGCCCATTTCTGCCTTTTTTTCCTCCATTATTGTTTTTTGTGGATGCACTTCTTATATGTGTTGTGGTATGTTGTCTGTGCATTTATCATGACTGATGTGGTTGTGTACTCCTGTTGTGTCTGTGCTCCCATTGAATTTGCACTGTTTAGCTGCACAGGTCTTGTCTGTTATTGTAGTAGTTCTGTGTGTGTGTTTTGATTGTGTTCTGTGTTTGACTGTTGTTTTTGTGCGTACAGTGGTTCTGCCATACCTGTGTGTGTGTGATGTTTGTGGATACCACCCAGGGGGTGTGTTTGCTTGTCAGTGTATTGACTGGACATTATTGGCAAGCTTCTGTGTGTTTGTCACTGGTGTTGTGTGATGCAGGTGTGATGGGTGTGGGTGTTGTGTGGAGGTTCATACTTGTGTTTGACAGTCATGGAGTGTTGCAATGGGCCCTGTGTGTTGTGCTGCTGACATACTCCTGTGATGTATTTGGATGCAGATGTGTGGCTGATCAGTGTTAGACTTAATACCCTTCCTTTCATCCCTGTGCCTATACATGGGTTGCCTTGCTGTCTCCCTGAGTTGTTGCAGTGAGGTGACTGTGGTTTGACTTCACTCACTGTGACTGCCATGTGTGGATTTTTGGGCTGGGGTTGATGTTATATGTTCCTTCCCGTGCATGTGATGTACACATTGTTGGTGTTCAGCTCCTTGCCATTCCATTTGTGTGCACCTCACTTTGGGTTTCCTATTTGTTGTCCTCCATTGCTGCTGGCATGTGGTCTGTGTTTGTTGCTGTGTGTCAGTGTGGGGTATGTCAGTGTGACTTGGCAGGCTGTGTGTCCATTGGAGTGTTTGTTCATTGTCTGTGTGCGTTTATTTTGTGCTTGGACTCAGTTTACTTGCCATGAGTGTGATGTTGTTGTGGTGTGTGGGTTCCCCTGGCCCAGTGCTTCTACGCTGTGTGTTACTCTGCAGCCACACCTGATGAGGCTGTCTCCCTAGTTGTTTGTTGTGTGGTGCAGTGTGTTTGTCCACCTAGCTGGTTATTGGGCATGTGTGAGCACAGGAAGGTCACGTGGCATGTCCCTTCATGGTGTGGGTGGGCCTAGTGTGTGGAGTGTGGAGGTGTTGCCCTGTGTACTTTGTGCACTGCCCATACCTTGCGCTGGCCCAGCCTACTACATTGTGCGCATTTTTTAACGCGGATTCACCGCTGCGGTCACGTGAACTGGACATTATTTCAGAATCGCGGACATGGTGACCTGGGTGTGGAGGGGTGGACTAGTGGCAGGTAGGACATGTGTGGCTACACCTGTGGTTGTGTTCCTGTCCCCACCAGGGTGTCTGGTGGGGGCAGGGACCTTACATCAGCCATGGAGTTGTGGGTTGTGTTTGTGTGCGGAGTTGTGTGATGGCGTACTTGTGGCGGCGTCCGCCACGGTCCATGGCTTGCTGGAGGTGTATCATGTGCAGCGCCGGGAAGACGTGTAGTGCCGGGTCCATGGCGGTCGGCTCCGGGATTCGAATTTGCGCTACGCTGTGGTGCTTCCGTATGCTCAGATTGGCCGGTTTCTCCACTGCGGTGTGCCTGGCTGTTTGGCGCATCCTAATTTGTACGGCGGGAGGGACGTCATTCCGCACGGCGGTGGCTCTCGATTGGTTGTCTCTGCCGCGGTGGTGGGCGTGTTTTGATGGCGGTCCAAGTCGCACTGCGGCGGTCGGACAATGGGCTGTGTTTGGCCATTGTAATATGGCGGGCGGGTGCACCGCTGCTCACGGGCGGAAAACAGCGTTTTCTCCCACCACCAGCATCGCGGAGGTGCATCCGCCAGTCATCGTAATGGGCCCCTAAATGCGGCGATCTGCTTTTGTATTCGGTCTCTCTCCGTATATGTTGAATCCTCAGCAGTGGCGGCTGGTATTAAGGGGCTTAGGGGGCGTTGCCCTACCTACCAGCATCAGGGAAAACTAAAGGGGGGGGAAGAGAATGAACACCATGGCACTGGAGCAGTTTTAAAAGAAGTGCTCACTTGGTGCTCCTCCGTGAACTGAAACTATGTAAAATGACAAATGAAATCCTTTTTTTGTGCTCGTCTGGAAGAGTCTTCCTGGCCCTGTGCATGTGCAAAGCTGGGCGAGGATTATTCCTCGCCCTCGAGGCACAAGCGAGGAGGCGGGTGACATCCTTGTGGGAGTAGCTGCATAAAGCGGCAGAGCATGGTTTTAAAATGGGGCGCTAAGGAATTGGCCCAGGGCGCGGTCAGTGGAGCGCCATTCAGGATAATGGGAAGGGGCAGGGCTGGCGCACAGTGCAGGCGTCCTTAGGGGAGTGGCTATGCATTAGTTTGGCTGTTTGGCAGCTCCTCCTATTTCCGGGACACAGTCAGTTGCTGGAAAAAGAAAGGCGCCTGCACTGCAGCCGTGGTTTCAAACGAGCGCGCAGCAGCAGGTTGGTTTACTTTTAAATATCAAGTTAAGTTACCGAGAGCTGAATTGGGGCTTGGGGGGGCTGCCATTCATTTTATAACAAGTCTTCCTGCTTCTTGATTATTTGTGATGACCTTCGTTAGCACAGCCGACATGTATCACAAGTCGGGGCTAGTTTGCAAGACACAAGAAGCTGAAGGAATAAAAAAAAAAAAGGTTGTTTGTTACACAAACGATCAGAATAATGCGTGACTCGCTAATGTGATGGAGGATCAGGGGTGCAGTGCAGTGCCCCAACGTCACTCATCCAGAGAGGTCATAAGGTCATCCAAGCCTCTGTGACGCAGACAAACCATTGGGCATCTTTCTTGGGCTGGTCTGCGAGGGCACGGGTCACACCTCGTCTTCAGGATATCCACGGAGGGTACATGATATAGAATTCATCTATAGATGGTTGATTGTTTTGAACAGACGGTGGTTATCGTCACAAACTGTCATTGCTGAAGTCCTCAAGGAACAGCGCTGGACAACCATGACTCTGAGAGCTGGGCCTGGGAGCTGGGCTTCCCCTTCCCACTCCTTTACATAAGCATGACTCGGCCACGAAGGCATCCGCTCTAACCAGGCCAGGTTCACTTTCTGTCTGCGAGGAACATTGTGTGAGGGGAGTAGTGTGATTTCCGAATGATTGTTACTTCATAAATAGAAAGTAAACCTCCCGACTGCCACGTAAATGTTATTGTTTTAAGAGTACAGTTTCATAGGCGAGAGTGATCAGGTCAGCTTTAAGTGAAGTGTCCTGCAATACAGACAGTCTGAGCTCAGAGGGCACTCAGAGCAGTAAAGGGCACAGGGCAGAGGCCCCATTCACCCTAACTTCTTGTGATTTCACTTCTTAATTACGTATTTGTGTATGTGTCATGCTTTATTACAAACTGCACATGGAAACGAAAGGGACCTTTATAAAGCCTAAAGTGATGTGTTTCCTGTTGGTTTATGTGACGAATCACAGTTTACATGTGCCTTTTTTTCAATCCATAAATAAGAACAGATTAGAGAAATAACCCTCAGATGTTTGCTGTGCTTTTGCAACTGATAGGGGCGTTTGGGGGCACAAAAGCTGAACATCAAAGCCAAAATAGAGCTAAGTGAATAAACAAACACTTAACGTACCAGGTTCCTAAATTTCTCCTTTGCTTTCTTTCTACGCCGTACATTTTGACCAGGATTATTAATTACCGTTGGGTCACCTGTATCGTTACAAATTAAGCAACTCTTGGCTCAGTTGAAGCGAAAATCACAAATGGCCCCTGGGCGCACACACAGGCCAGAGCCACAGACCTCCCCTGCTTGCCAAACGGCCCCTAAACAAGCCAACCTCTGTCAATCATTGACCCTGTGGGAGGCTGGCCCAAGGGGCTAGTTTACTGCTCACCGTGGTAGTGGTGGAGTCTGGAAAAGTAACGGCCAAGCGACTCACAGAGACTGGTGAAGTATGTATGATAGAACTAGATAAAAAGAGTCTAAAAAAGAACTGGCTAATTGTGTGTTACATATTTGATTAATAGGACCTCTGGACACGAGTTAATAGTGTCTCAGGGAAATGGTTAATAGAAACTGCTGCTTAGTGATTCTGAAGGAACTGTTTAATAGTGTGCTAGGGAACTAGCTAATAGCGCTCCATGTAGTTGGTAAACAACTGACCCGCTACCTCGAGGAGAACAACATCCTGGACCCTTCCCAGTCCGGCTTCCGCAGCAACCACAGCACCGAAACCGCCCTCATCGCCGCCACCGATGACATCAGGACCCTGCTAGACAACGGAGAAACAGCAGCCCTCATCCTCCTGGACCTATCAGCCGCCTTCGACACGGTCTGCCACCACACACTACGAACACGCCTTCACGACGCCGGGATCCAAGAGAAGGCCCTGGACTGGACCACATCCTTCCTTTCCGGCAGAACACAAAGCGTCCGCCTCGCCCCTTCCGATCCAAGGCCACCAAGATCATCTGCGGCGTACCCCTAAGGCTCCTCCCTCAGCCCAACGCTGTTCAACATCTACATGGCACCCCTCGCCCACGTCGCCCGACAGCACAACCTCAACATCATCTCCTACGCCGACGACACCCAGCTGATCCTCTCCCTCACCAAAGACGCTCACACCGCCAAAGCCCACCTCCACGAAGGAATGAAGGCCGTCGCCGAATGGATGAGGACCAGCCGCCTGAAGCTGAACTCGGACAAGACGGAGGTCCTCATTCTTGGTTCCAACCCTTCAGCCTGGGACGACTCCTGGTGGCCAACATCACTGGGAACAGCCCCGCCACCCACCGACCACGTACGCAACCTAGGGGTCATCCTCGACCCCACCCTCTCCATGACTAAGCAGGTCAACGCCGTTTCCTCATCCTGCTTCACCATCTTCCGAATGCTCGGCAGGATCTTCAAGTGGATCCCCACCGAAACAAGAAAAACAGTCACCCAGGCCCTCGTCACCAGCAGGCTGGACTACGGAAACGCCCTCTACGCAGGAACGACGGCTAAGCTCCTGGAGACGGCTGCAACGCATCCAGAACGCCTCTGCACGTCTTATCCTCGACATCCCCGACGCAGCCACATCACACCCCACCTGAGAGACCTGCACTGGCTCCCTGTCAACAAGAGGATAACCTTCAAGCTCCTCACCCACGCACACAAAGCACTCCACAACTCCGGACCAGCCTACCTCAACAGACGACTCAGCTTCTACACCCCCACCCGCCAGCTCCGCTCGACCAGCCTCGCCCTCGCCACAGTCCCCCGCATCCGGAAACGACCGCCGGCGGCAGATCCTTCTCCCACCTCGCCGCCAAGACCTGGAACACCCTCCCCACCAACCTCCGACAGACCCAAGACCTACTGGCCTTCAGAAGACTCCTCAAGACCTGGCTCTTCGATCAGTAGCAGCACCACCCCCCTCTTCCCCCAGCGCCTTGAGACCCTCGCGGGTATGTAGTGCGCTTTATAAGTGACATGATTGATTGATTGATTGATTGTAAATAGTGCCTCAAGAAATTGGTTAATAGGGCCTCAAGGAGTTGGTTAATAGATACTAATCGATCTGGTGGTTAAAAGTATCTCAAGAAACTGGGTGATAGTGTCTGAGAAAACTTGCTAATCGTGTCTCACGGAATATGCAAAACATGTCCTGCAGAACTGGTTATCCGAGTATCATGCAATTAGTTAATAGTGTCCCAGGGAATAGTTTAGTAGTGTGTCATGGTGACATTACAGTTATACCCAACTTTTACGCCCCCACTACTTTCAAATGTCACCAGCCGCCACTGATCCTCAGTTCACTTCCTCGCAGCTCGAGGCCCTGTTATGTCCTCATCTTTGTCCACTGAGCGCCTTTACCTGTTGCCCTTGGCTGCCAAGGAGCGTGTGATCGATCCTCTGCCTCAGGGGGGCAGTTGTGTTCTTTCATGTTCTGGGGCGAGTACAGTCTTGGGGGCTTCAGGTCAAGGAGATAAAGAGTCTTACACTTTGGGGGGATGGGGGGTGCCATCTTCTTGGGAGGGGGCGTCGGGAGGTCTTGTGGCCTCTCTTTGTGTTCTGGGAAGCACCAGTTTCACATACATAGCGTCCTTTGCAATGCACTCTTTCACCAGCAGAGGGGAGCATTTGACCAGAGAAATGCCGTTGGACATTGCTGTTTCCACCCCAGGCTGGCAAAAAGTCCTTTAGCGCTGGAAGAAACCTGCCCTGTGGGGCACTTGGAAACTCTGCCCCTTACAAGATGTGGGTGGGTTTCCCTTAAATTATACTTAGCCCCACCAGAGAACTGCTGCACCCATCAGAAGCGGAGCCCGACGCTCTCTTGTCATAATTATTTTTTGGTCTTCAAAAACGGAGAGAGGAACATGGAGGCGAAAATGGCTTGTTTCCAAAATATAGATTTAACGCCCCCCACCCCACAGAAGAAATGACCGCTCTTAGTTACGTTTTGGAAGTTGTATGTAGCGCGCACTCGACCCTAAGGCATTGCAGCGTTTTACATGAGCACCGGTTACATTACACAAGGTGGCACGTGAACAGGTCCCATATCTGGGAGCCGAGGTACAGAGGAAAGTTACCGGCACCCTCCCTCTACCTGGCGGTCCCGCCCCCCCCAGGGCCCTCACTGCAACCTGGGAGCCCTCCTCCTGCATAAAGGGAAGGCAGGGGGGAGCGGGCGGGAGAGACGTCAGCGGCACGGTCCAGCGAGAGACCCGCCCCATCACTCTGAGGAGGGCGCACAGGTGAGCAGTGAGAGGCATACGGCTGTGTCCTCTTCACACCGGGGGGAGGGGGTCTGTGCTGCGCGGCTGCTCACATCTCACAACCTCCCTTGGGTTTTTAGCCTTTAGGCACGTTGATTTCTGGGACTTTTTAACTAGGGTTATTTGATGGCTCCGTGTTATCCTCTCAGGACGTGCTGCCCCAGACCTCTGCTTCTCTTCTGCAGTACATTGTTTTCAGGTGCATCAGTTTAACCGAAATGAGCCAGGACTACAATTCCCAGAATGCCCAAGGTTATTAAATGAAAGCCAGGCTTGGCCTCTTTGATGAAATGGAGTCCTCTGGGGACTTTATTTTTAACATTGTAAGCATGGCCTCAAAAACCCACTATTACTGTTGTGTGACACGGGTGTGCAGAAGACCCTGAATATGTCATCTGGTCTGCAATGTACACCCGAACGCGCCACAAAGCAACTGAAATGGCAGTCTGTGCGCTATACAAATGCCAATAACGTAGAATGTTAAAAAACACAGACCGTTTTTGGCACACTTGGCGCCCTTGGAAAAAATCTGAGCACCTCGAATCCAGTGTTAAGTGAGTGTTTAGAAAGAAAAGAGGGGTGCACACACTTTTCTTAGATAAACATAGAAAACAAAATACAATATTTTGCAGTGTAGGCCTTTTAAAGTTCAGCCCTTACAACACAAACTTCCGCTTCGGATTCCTTTTCGTAAGACTCGCCTTTGAGGTCCAGCTAAACTCTTCTACTGTGATCTGTGCAGCAGAGGCCCCCCTTCCGGCTTCCATATTGGTATCCCCCGGATGCTGTGTCATTAGGGGGTCTTCCTTCTAGGGCAGCACCTGCAGATGCTCTCAGCTATTATTGGCTTTGTCAATGGTTGTAAATTGCATAAGATAAATAAGAAGCAACTATGACTTTGTTCTATAAAATATTTAAAATGCTTCCATTCTTGTGGGCGAGGTTGTGGCGTAAGTCTAGAGCTGCCGACCGAGCTGAGAAAGCAGGTTCGAGCCTCACGTCGGCTCAACATCCTGTGAGTCAAAACATGAATATGTGCTTTTATACGTAACTGGTGCTCATCTTTGCTCCAAGTTTGCGCTATATAAAACTGAAAAATGAGTCTCTTTGAAGCTACATCAAAAGCAGCGACGGTTGGTATTATTGCAGAGTTAATTTTTTTTTTTTTTTTTTTTTCCAACCTGAAAGTAAAAGTGGACAGCCCAATAGGGACCCGTTTGGGCACCTGCTTTTAAGAACTGCCGGTGCTGAGCACCGGCAGGACCCGGGCCACTTAAAGCCCTGCTCTTAGTCATTCCTTTGATGGTCACAATTATTACAAATCAACTGGTCCCATCCTGCACTTCCCTTCGCTGGTTCCACCTGCCCCCCAGTGCCTGGTCCTGCTTCCCTAAGACTGGTCCTCCACTCCTTCCCTAAGACTGGTCCTCCACTCCTTCCCTAAGACTGGTCCTCCACTCCTTCCCTAAGACTGGTCCTCCACTCCTTCCCTAAGACTGGTCCTCCACTCCTTCCCTAAGACTGGTCCTCCACTCCTTCCCTAAGACTGGTCCTCCACTCCTTCCCTAAGGCTGGTCCTCCACTCCTTCCCTAAGGCTGGTCCTCCACTCCTTCCCTAAGGCTGGTCCTCCACTCCTTCCCTAAGGCTGGTCCTCCACTCCTTCCCTAAGGCTGGTCCTCCACTCCTTCCCTAAGGCTGGTCCTCCACTCCTTCCCTAAGGCTGGTCCTCCACTCCTTCCCTAAGGCTGGTCCTCCACTCCTTCCCTAAGGCTGGTCCTCCACTCCTTCCCTAAGGCTGGTCCTCCACTCCTTCCCTAAGGCTGGTCCTCCACTCCTTCCCTAAGGCTGGTCCATTATTATTATTTAGTGTTTTATAGAGCGCAAACTTGACCCGTTAGGGTATCAGAGCGCTTTACAGGAGTCATAGTTATACAAAAGGCTAAGCATCACATAGTGTACATACAGTGCTGGAAATATGATGGATAGAAGGACACGTATGTACAGTTTATATTTACAATTACACAAGAAAGGGCCCCAGGTCTGGGGGGGGGAACTAGGTAGTCAGGGGGGAGGCCAAAGCCGGAAGTTAAACAGGGTCTCAGTGGTGGTTGATGGCAGAAGTTTAATGAGGAATTTACTCATAAGGAAGGTTTTGGCTTCCTTCTTGAAGCGTGCCAGAGAAGGGATTCTTCTAATGGCGAGTGGGAGAGAGTTCCATATTCTTGGTGCGGCCCCGGAGAAGGCTCGATTGTAAATGTTTTTTTTTTTTTCCCCCGAAAACGTGCAGGTTGGAGCAGGAGGTCTCTAGCGGACCGGGAGATTCTGCTTCCTCCAGATATCACAAGTTTCTGTGCAAGATATGCAGGGGAGTTTGCGTATAGAGCCTTGTGCGTGATGCATGCCAGTTTCAGCTGTATTCTGGCCTCGAGAGGAAGCCAGTTCAGAGCTTTCAGGTGTGGAGAAATGTGGTCGAACTTCCTTGTGCCGGTAAGTAGTCTGGCGGCCACGTTGAGGCAGGCTTTCAAAGGTGCCAGGGAGGTCATGGGTAACCCAGAGAGGGTGGAACAGCCGTATTCCAGTCTAGAGATGACAAGTGCTTGGACTGCCATTTTTAGGTCGGGAGCGTCGAGGAAGGGTTTCAGTTTCCTTAGGTAGCTCAGGTGGAACCTGGCTGATTTGGCCATCGAGTTGATGTGATCTCGCATGTTTAGATTGCAGTCCAGGGTTACTCCCAGAGATTTGGCTAATTCCACGATGGTCGGTGGGCAGTTTAAGGCTGTGATAGACTTTATCCATAACTGAAGCTCAGGGTTGGTTTTTGTAGGGGAAATTAGGAGAAATTCTGTTTTCTTTGCGTTGAGTTTAAGTTGATTGGAGGCAAGCCATTGGACAGTCCGTTTCAGGGCCTCATTCAGGGAGAGAATCTCCTCGAGAGAAGAGGCTTTGATGTAGATCTGGGTATCGTCAGCATACATATGGTAGGAGATGTTCGCGGTGCGTAGAACATCGGTAAGCGGTTCTAGGTAAAGGTTGAAGAGGGTGGGGGACAGCGTTGATCCTTGAGGGACTCCGACCGTGACCGGAGAGGGAGCAGACAGGTTATCGTTAATTCGGAATCTCTGTGATCGGTTTTGTAGGAAGGATCTAAACCATTCTAGAACAGTGCCATCCATTCCCATCCTGAGTTTGAGGCGTTCAAGTAGTTTTTCATGGTTGACCGTGTCGAAGGCTGAGGATAGATCTAGGGGGGTTAGGAGACAGGTTTTGCCTTGGTCCAGGGCTTGGAGGGCATCATCGATGTGGAGGAGGGTGGTTTCAGTGCTGTGCCCAGGTCTGAACCCGGATTGGAAGTCATCTAGTAGGTGGAAGTTGTTGATGTGTTGACTTAGCTGTTGTTGCACACACTTCTCCAACACTTTGGCTAAGAGAGGGATGTTAGAGATAGGTCTGAAGTTGTCAGGGGAGGCTGGATCCAGCAAAGGTTTTTTCAAAATGGGGAGGACTTGGCCGGCTTTCAGAGAATCTGGAATCGATCCCTGCCGGAGAGAGGCATTAATAATTGCAGTCCAGCTAGGAATAATTGATTGGGCGGCAGCAGCTAGGAAGTTGGAGGGGAGCGGGTCATTAAAATGGTTATTAGGGTTTAAGTTGGATAGGATTTTTGAGACGGAATCTTCTTCATAGAATTTGTAGTCGGTCCAGTGTGCTTGATTTTTAGGTGAAGTCAGAGGGGGCGGCGTGGAAGGAGGAGGTAGGTCGGGAAGGGGTTGGGAGTATGTGGCCGAACTGAGTTCTTTTCCTAAAGCTGTGATTTTGTCAGCGAAGAAAGAGGAGAATTCCTCGGATGAGATTAGAGACTTGGGGGTTTCTTTCGATGTTTTGGCCAGTTTATTGGATTGGTGTTTGACCAGTTCGAAGAGCTTGTGGGGCCTGTTCATGGCATTCCCCAGTTCGGATCTGAAGAATTCTTTTTTTGAGTTGAGAATGTTCTTGTTATAGGCACTTCTGGCCTGGCGGAGTAGTTTTAGATGAGCGGCAGAGGGGTGTTGTCTCAAGATTCTTTCGGCTTGCCGGAGGGATCTCCTTTCATTATTGAGGGATCCAGTGAACCAGGGGTTTCTGTCTTTAATTTGGGTTCTTTTTAGTTTTAGTGGGGCTAGGTCATCCAAAATGTTCGATATAGTTGTAGAATAGTGATCATTGAGGTCACTGACAGTAGTGGTATGCAAGGGGGCGGGGGGAGGTCAGATTTGCAACGAGCCTCCAGTTCCCTGTGGTCTAGGTTCCTGGTGTCTCTGAGCCAGCGTTTGGGAATCACCGGTTGTGGTGCCTTTGTCTTGAGGGTGCCAGATAATAGGTCCTCCACTCCTTCCCTAAGACTGGTCCTCCACTCCTTCCCTAAGACTGGTCCTCCACTCCTTCCCTAAGACTGGTCCTCCACTCCTTCCCTAAGACTGGTCCTCCACTCCTTCCCTAAGACTGGTCCTCCACTCCTTCCCTAAGACTGGTCCCACACTCCTTCCCCAGGCTGGTACCAGTAGCGGCTCGCATAGGGCGTGCGGTGGGGTGGGGGAGGGGCAGGGTGGGGGGGTAGCAAACACAGACATACGGAGGAACGTAATAATTACTTTCCTCCGTTCTGTCCTATGTCCGTGTTTGCTACACCCCACCCTTCCCCTCCCCCACCGCCCCGCAGCACGCCCTATGTGAGCTGCTACTGGCTGGTCCCACACTCCTTCCCCAGGCTGGTCCCACACTCCTTCCCCAGGCTGGTCCTGCACTGATTCCCTGTACTGGTCCGGCTCGCCCTGAAACTGTAACACATCTTCAATGCCACCTCCAGGTCTGGCACCTTCCCCGACGACTGGAAATGCGCCGAAGTCAGGCCCCTGCTCAAGAAACCCTCGGCAGATCCCACGGACCTCATAAACTACCGACCCATCTCTCTCCTCCCCTTCACGGCAAAAGTCGCTGAGAAGACCGTCAACGCTCCGCTAACTAAATTAATTGAAGACAACTCCATCCTCGACCCCTCCCAATCCGGTTTGTGCAGCAACCACAGGGCAGAGACTGCCCTACTCGCAGCCAGACGACATCCGCACCCTCCTCGACCAAGGCCACACAGCAGCCCTGATACTACTCGACCTGTCAGCAGCATTCGACACCGTCTCCCACTGCACACTCACCGCCAGACTACACGACACCGGCATTCAAGGAACCGCCCTCGACTGAATCCACTCATTCCTCACCGGCAGAAGCCAAAGAATCAGGCTACCACCCATCCTCTCCGAACCCACAGAAATCAACTGTGGAGTACCCCAGGGATCATCACTCAGCCCAACCCTCTTCAACATCTACATGGCCCCCCTCGCCGCCATCGTCAGACAGCACAGCCTCAACATAGTATCCTACGCCGACGACACCCAGCTCATCCTCTCCCTAACCAAGGACCCCACCACCACCAGACTCAACTTCCAGAAAGGAATGCAGGACGTCGCATCCTGGATGAGAAACAGCTGCCAGATGTCCTCGTACTCTGAACCACCCCCTCAGTATGGAACAACACCTGGTGGCCCACTGCACTCGGCAACCCTCCGACCCCCACGGACCACGCCAGAAACCTCGGCATAGTACTTGACTCCTCCCTAAGCATGAACAAGCAGGTCAATGCTGTAGCATCCAGCTGTTTCAACACCCTCCACATCCTCCGGAAAACCTTGAAATAGATCTTCCCCCCAATCAAGGAAGACAGTCACCCACACGCTCATAACCAGCAGGCTGGACTATGGCAACGCCCTCTACGCCGGCATCAACAAGTATCTACTCCGCAAACTCCAGACGATACAGAACACCACAGCCAGACTCGTCCTCGGCTCCCCCGACACGAGCACATCGGCCAACACCTACGGAATCTCCACTCGTTCCCCATCGAGAAGAGTCACCTTCAAGATACTCACCCACGCCTACAAATGCCTCCACAACACAGGACCCCAATACCTCAACTAGAGACTTGCCTTCCACGTACCCAAAAGAAACTTCCGCTCCACAAACCTCGCCCTCTCCGAAACTCCGCACATCCGCAGAGCCAGAACAGGAGGAAGAGCCCTCTCATACATCGCGCCCAAGACCTGGAACGAGCTCCCTGCCGACATCAGACGCGCACCCTCCCTGAACACCTTCAGGAAAGCTCTCAAGACCTGGCTTTTTGACTAATAGGTACTGCTGTCCCTCCCCCCCCCGCGCCTTGAGACCCTCACGGGTGAGTAGCGCGCTTAAAAACCCCTGATTGATTGATTTGTAGAACTCTTCTTTCTGCTACAACACATGATGACCTCCCCCAGTTCAGATGTCTTCTTTGCATTCTGGTACCTGTAGTCCTGATTCTGTAATGGGATACGCATGCTCTTCCTCTGCATCCTGGTACCTGCAGTCCTGATTCCGTAATGAGATATGAAGGAAGTGACCCGATTCAGGCCACCCAGGGTCACCGTCGACCACCTCTCAGCCTTCCTTACCAAAGGAAGAGTCGGGACAGCAGTGGAGAATATACACCAATAATCGTTTATTAATATATGCTGAGAGCGGGGCCCCGTCTGCCCAGTCTCAACGAGTGCTGCTGAGGGAACTGAAGATTCACAAAACATGGATGCATTATACATTACATGGTTTGTCAAGAACACGCCCATAATGGAATTTTCCAGAACTCTGTAACTAAATAATGAAAAGCATACAAAAAAATGTTCCTGCTCCCATCTCTGGCTCAACTCGGCCCAGTCAAGGCCTTTTCACTCAGAGTTACAATCAAAGTACCAGAAAGGTGGAGAGGGCCTCTATCTGGTGAGAAAGCTATGCACTGGCAGAAACTGCTCATTATGAAAGAAATGAAACTTAGCAAAAGAAATTTCTCGGAATTACAGAAAGGTTAGTTTCGATCACCATGTAAAATGGAGGGCGATTACAAATGGTGCAGCGAATGCTAACTTAAGTAATGCATTATATATGTATAACGTTTATACGTAATTATGAATCAAACCTAACAGATACACATGCTCTTCCTCTGCATCCTGGTACTTGTAGTCCTGATTCTGTAATGGGATACACATGCTATGACTCTGCATTCTGGTACTTGTAGTCTTGATTCTGTAATGGGATACACATGCTCTTCCTCTGCATCCTGGTACCTGTAGTCCTGATTCTGTAATGGGATACGCAGGCTATTCCTCTGCATTTTGGTACCTGTAGTCCTGATTCTGTAATGGGATACGCATGTTCTTCCTCTGCATTCTTGTATCTGTAGTCTTGAAGCTGTAATGTGATGGGCATGATCTGTCTCGATTTGCTCCCTGCGCTCTCATGCCCTCCACCAGGGGGCCAAATTGTGGGACTTTCCAGTGTTCTAATAAGCTTCCGGACCCTCCGCTGCATGCATATACTGACTTCCAGCCATTTGGATGTTATTTGGAAATTGCCATCCACTCCCAATCCATGCCAGGTTTTGTGAAATCAGCCTGCTCATGCTTGAAACTCCATTATCTATAGTCCCCTGCTCATTGCTCCATCTCCACTCCTGCAGCCCAAGGATGGGAGGAGGAATTCAGCTCACCTGTGGCTGGCTGCTGCTAGCCTGCTCACACCTGATGCGTGTGATTACTGTGAGCTTGT
Source organism: Calotriton arnoldi (assembly GCA_963921515.1). Classification (NCBI taxonomy): domain Eukaryota; kingdom Metazoa; phylum Chordata; class Amphibia; order Caudata; family Salamandridae; genus Calotriton; species Calotriton arnoldi. The sequence continues at coordinate 670,525 of CAWUFW010007848.1, forward strand.
AAGCCCCGCCTCCCTTCAGTCCAGTGATGGTCATTGTAGCTGTGTTCCTGTGAGAACGATCCTTGTTTCCTGAGCTATTGCTATTCTCATTTTCCTGAGTTCCTGAGCTATAGTATTCCCTGTTCCTGGGCTGCAGCCATTCCTTGTTTCTGAATTAGCACTACTTGCAGTGCTACCTAGATTCCTTGATTCCAGAGCTATTGCTATTCTTTGTTCATGATCAGCACTGCTTGCAGTGCCCTCTCGACTCCTTGATTCCTGGGCTGCATCTATTCTTTGTTCCTGATTAGCACTGCTTGCAATGCTCTCTCGACTCCTTGATTCCTGGGCTGCATCTATTCTTTGTTCCTGATTAGCAGTGCTTGCAGTGCTCTCTCGACTCCTTGATTCCTGGGCTTCATCTGTTCTTTGTTCATGCTTGCAGTGCTCTGTCGACTCCTTGATTCCTGGGCTGCATCGATTCTTTGTTCGTGATTAGCACCGCTTGCAGTGCTCTCTCGACTCCTTGATTCCTGAGCGGCAGCTATTTTTTGTTCATGATTAGCACTACTTGCAGTGCTCTCTTGACTCCTTGTTTCCTGGGCTTCATCTGTTCTTTGTTCGTGATTAGCACTGCTTGCAGTGCTCTCTCGACTCCTTGATTCCTGGGCTTCATCTGTTCTTTGTTAGTGATTAGCACTGCTTGCAGTGCTCTCTCGACTCCTTGATTCCTGAGCGGCAGCTATTTTTTGTTCGTGATTAGCACTACTTGCAGTGCTCTCTTGACTCCTTGGTTCCTGGGCTTCATCTGTTCTTTGTTCGTGATTAGCACTGCTTGCAGTGCTCTCTCGACTCCTTGATTCCTGGGCTTCATCTGTTCTTTGTTCGTGATTAGCACTGCTTGCAGTGCTCTCTCGACTCCTTGTTTCCTGAGCTATTGCTATTCTCATTTTCCGGAGTTCCTGAGCTATAGTTATTCCTTGTTCCTGGGCTCCAGCTTGTTCCTGAATTAGCACTACTTGCAGTGCTACCTAGATTCCTTGATTCCTGAGCTATTGCTATTCCTTGTTCCTGAACTAGTACTGTCTGCAGTGCTACCATGTTTCCTTGATTCCTGATCCAGTCCTACTCTAGTGCTTCCTTGAGCCTCTCTCCTTCTGTATTTACCTTTTCCCAGACCCTGCCTTTCTTCCCATTACCTTTGTTCCTGTTCCTAGTTTGCTGTCATCCTGTTCTTGCAGTATTACTTCTAGCTTCCTTGTATGTTTGTTACTTGCTTTCTGCCAAGTTTTTCCTTTGTTTTCCGTTCTTTCCTGTTAAGCATGCCTCCTTTTTAGCTCCTTGTCTATTGTCGCTGTGTATTTAGTTATACACCCTTGCTGTTACCGCCTTGCATGTTCCTGTTTGATCGCCAGGATCCGTGGTCTCAGCTGACAACCTATGTGGTGTTTCTTGTCCACTGTGAGTATTATCTTTGAGTTACTTTTATAACAACACCATAGATATCAGCTCCACAGAGCCTGTCTTTGCATGTATTTTCAATATATGGATATTTGCAGTCAGTATCTGTAACAGCAATTGTGGGTGAGGAACTTACTGAGCTTCAGTCCTACCGTGTGGAGCTTCCGAGTTCTTTACCCACATTCCCTTCATTGTTAATGATGTTATAAATACATCACTTCCGTCCTGGTCGTACTTAGTCTGAATGCCACATCACCTCTTCAGTGCCTGTCCTTTCTGAGCCTTAATTCTCTTATTACCTTGTTCAGACCTTCTGCTTTGGATTCCATGACTGCTCTTACTCTCTGAGTGATCTTGGACAGCTCTGAATCCAATATTCTGCCTATTTTGTCTACCCTGCCATCAGTCCTTGCCAGAGTCTCTGACGCATGCTGGTGTCCTGGACTGAGGGCTGACATGTTCTCCCTCTGCTTTCTTGGACATGTAGTCTTTAGTGCATAATGAGGTACGCATGCTCTCTCCCTGCATCCTGGTACCAGTAGTCTTGAAGCTGTAGTGCGCTACTCATGCTCTTCCTCTGCATTATTAGTTTGTGAAGGAAAACCCAGGCCAAGAAGCAAAGAAGAAACTTGGACTACATGAGCTATTTCTGCGTTGTCAACCTGGGAAACTCGTAACTTGGGTTATTTAATTGATTTTTCCTGATCCAAAAGTGAATTTTGTAACACTGTTTTACAGCTAAGGCTCTCTTTTATAGTAGCTAAAACTAAACTGCTCCTACCAAGAGGGCAAAGAAAGCATTTCTCACACACAGGGCTAGCAGATTATTAAGCCTGTGTGAGGCTTAGTTTCCAATCTCTTTTGATTAATAAAACATTGCTTTGTGGGAACTGTAGTCTTAGCTAATCTAATAATGCCTTGTGCTTATTGCAGTGCATTTGCCAGATGTAAACAGAGGTGTTCAATTACATACTTTAATGGCTCTCAATTTATCGACCTCGGATGGATCGTAGGCTAAAATGGTCTTACCTAAATGTGATTATTTGAGCTACAAATCACATATATCAGCTGTGCGAGTCCACTAACTGAAATATCTCCAATCTTCTGGGCTCAACCAATTAATTATAAAACAAGTCTGGGAGATGGAGAGTGGTGTCCCGGTGACATGGAGTCATCTTGTAACCCTATGTGAGCAAATTACTGTCACTTTCTTTTCAGTCCTGGGCTTTCATTTCACGATCAGTGCATCCTGGGAGCTGAAGTCCTAATTCAGTACAGTTTGAATCAATTGAATAATGATTTTCAAGACCAAAGCCCACAAGTGGAACAGTGGTGTCTCAGTGGTATTCAGTCTTCTAGCCTCTTAGCCAAAGGAGGAACTACTTGCACCTGAAGCGTGGCTACCTGAAATAGCTGGTGTCTGGCCACTTCCATTGATGGAGACATGGGGTATATTGGTGGCCAGTAGGAGGCCGGGTTTTCATGTCTCCCAGGTCCTTGTGACTAGCCCTTCCTGTTCAAATATGTTTGCATTCTTTGTTTTCAGGCAGGAGATACCACTTCTTTCTCCTCCTCCCCTCCCCTAGACAAAACATGGACAGAGCCCAGTGCAGTGAGTGTGTAATATCACGTCTCTGCTTCTGGTGTGGACAGAACACAGACACCGCAATGCCCCCTCATGTAGAGGCGCCTGTTTCAGGGAAGAGGGGCTAGTGAGGGACTGCACAGACAGATCTCTTGAGGGGAGTCCAGTGCTGGACATACTGCCTAATAGTGGTTTGGGGATTCAGTGCAGGTCTGAGTGGGGGTACTCATGCTCTTTCTGTTACTGTGTTAAACGTAGGAAGAGGGATGCGTCTGTTTGTCTGTTGGTTTCTGCAACTCTGATGGTGTGTCGTTATCTTCCCCCAATTTTAATCTGGTGCTCTTTGGGTGTTTGGGTTTACTATTGCCTGTTATTACCAGTTGATATCTGGGTGTCTGCTGGTATTTGGATGTCTGTAGGACAGTGTGTTATGTTATGTGTATTTGTATAGTGCACCGTCACCTGCGAGGATATCCTGGTGTTGAGCAGGTGTGTGGTAGACCGGTTAATAAAAAAGTTGGGTCTTCAGCTCCATGCAACATTCAAGAGAGGAAGAGGCTGTGTAGTGGGAGGCTGTTCCACGCTTTACGAGCGATGTAAGAGAACACCCGTCCACCTGATCTGGTTCTGTGTATGCGTGGGATGAGTGCGAGTAGGAATCCTGTGGAGCGGAGGTGTCTGAGTGGTTGTTGGCAGTTAGGTGGGGCCCAAATTTTGTAGTGCCATGAATGTGTGTGCAAGGAGTTTGAAATGAGCACATTTGACTATCTGAAGCTGTAGTGTGGTTTGTGGCCTCATTGTCTACATTGCTAAGTTAGCTTAGGCCTGGCTGCCATAATGCCTTTTTGCACACGTTACTTTGTGACTTTGTTTTTCCAGCCTCTGCTTGTGCCCGGCTATATTAGAACGGTCTGCCTTTTTGCCTTTCACCTTTTATCCAGTTCCCTGTGGGTTTCGTCTGCACATCATGTACAAGGTCGAAAAACAACGTCCCTTGTTCTTGCTGATCTGGTCAGCCCCTCGCACTTAGACATAACACAAAATACAGCTGCACTGGAAGAATTTGTGTGCTCTTAATATTGTGATCTCGCTGTTTGTGACACTTGGAGAAAAACCTTTCCAGGGAGAAGAGCTGTGCTTGCCTGATGATGTAAACCTTGCATCTAGATATTGAGGTATGGGGGTCCGCCTGACAAAGCCCAGAGGTCTTCTCTTTTTATAATAAACTAGTTATTAGCACGGGGAGGGTGGTAAGGCTATTTAGCCCTATATCCACTGTCTTTATAAAATGCTGTCCCCGTTTGTATTCTATGGAATTGTAACCATGCTTATTATTTTATCATTATGCATTATGCTGATAGTACTGGCACGTGTACTTTATCTTGGAGCACGATAGTTGAAATAAACATTTTAAACTATACTGTCTCTTATTACGCACGTTGTGGACAAGTATGAGTGAGTTATGAAAGAGTGTTCTTGCTCCCGCGAGCCCTGAGAGAGCGAGAGAGATCGTGTTCTGGGTTGTCTAATCATTGGTAGCTTCGCTGAGAATGAGACGCTAAAGCTAGTCGGATTGGGATTGTGGGTACTAAGGTGCATGGTTGGTTCACCACTATACTCCGAGGTCCTGTGCATAGCTCTGTATATGTGCAGAATCCCTACAACATGGCACCACCAACGTGGTGGGCTGCTTATCTGCGAGACGCTTGAGTAGTGCTTGTACACAACACCCTTCGCATACGCTTCCGGAAACGTGTGTGAGGGTGTTACCTCCTATATTGATGTTTTTATAGGTTCTTTCAAGCTTGAAGTTATTAAAAGGTGTTTATGTTAACCCTATATTGCGCTGCCTCACATTAGGTTGTCAATTATTTCTGGTCTTAATGGCGGATATAAATATACCGGCACATAGCCGCGCTGCGGGCTCATTTACTGGCTTATGGAGTGCCCGACGCGGGTGTCGCACTCATCTTTGTGGTGCAGGCTGACCCGGCTCACCACTTTGAGGTGTTTTATTCTTGGGTCACTTTTCCGGCAGTGGACGGAGCTGACGACTTGTTTCATGTGTATGCTCCCACTGCCCTACCCAATGCTTATCGGCCTTATCAGGCTCTTGAAGTACCACTTACGGCATGGCAACACCGTATTTGGTTTTATGGCGCCCTCCCACATCCGGTCACCCCGGTTCGTTTAGGCCCCTTATCAATAGACGGGGCCTCTTGGCCAGGTATACCCCACATCCGCGTTATTTGACGCTTGCGGTTGATGAACTGCGTGCATTACATACGTCTTTGATACGTGTTCACAGAGCTTTGGTACAATATGTTACAGGCAACGTCCAGGGAGCCCCTCCTGGAATTGCGGTGCATCCAGCTGGACAGGGCGGTGTAACCATAAGTCCCGTCATGGTTAATTCGGTGATGGGCAAGCGCCCACAAAATAAGGATGATTTACCTTATTGGCTTGCAGAAAAATTTGACCAGCTGGAGGCAGTTTTTCCCAATACTTCTCCTGTGGACAAACACAGGATTTCAACGATTAGTTTGCCAAAAGACTTAATTCCCGAGTTGGCAGAATGCAACAACTGGGGCAAGGTAGTCGCAGCAGTATATGCGAAGTGTTTCGGCACCCCTTCCATGACAGTACTCCCCTCTGTAATTAAACGAGTGCAGGATGAACATGGCCCTGAAGCAGCTGTGGAATTGGGGATGAGACTGGTGGGAGTGTTCGATGTAGTGGCTGATCTAATCCTTGCGAACGTCAAGGGCGATGCAGTTAACTTTCAAGTAGCTAATGCTTTGGCTTTGGTCCCGGAACCGGACAAGCCACGCGAATTACCGAAAATTATTGCACAGGCTTATAAAACCATTGGCCGCAATAGTCTGGGAGCTAAGCCTTTTGCTAAAACGCAAACTCAATCACAGCCACAACAAAAAACTCAGTCTGAGAAAGATGAGAAACCGTTCTTTACTAAAAAGAGCTGGAGGTTGAAGAAACAGGGTAAGCAACAGAAAAAACCAGGGTCGCGTGCTGCATCCCCGGTTTCCATATCTTCTGAACGCACTTATGATTTGCGCGACAGAGCGAGAATTAAATCTCCAGAGATTTCAAGTCCCTGATCCGCGTTCTCCTCGTTCTTCACGGGCACCATCGACCTCCCAGACTGGTGTAGGAGATCGCCAGGATAGAGGCAGGGGTCGTGAAGCCCCACAGGGACGAGACCAACCTCGACAACCAGTCCGAGGGAAACCAGAAGAATGTCCACGTTCTCGCCCACAGTTTCAGAAGAAAAAAGTTGCAGCTTTAACAGCGAAGTATGCCACAGACGGTGAGAACGAGACTCCTGAATTGGACGTGGGCAGTGACGCTACTAGACAGCGCCGCGGAAGTTACCATAGTGCGGGAGGCACTGCGTCCTAATGTGGAGGCGACAGCAACTGATACATTCATTACTGTCGAAACAGCTGACACCCGAGTGGCACCCCCTGACAGACTATTTAATATTGTCATTCAAATAGAAGGTGACATTGAGCGTGTTATTAAAGGGATTTTTTGGGAGAATCTGACCTCTTACGATATTTTGTTGGCAGAGGCGGATTGGCCGCCCCCATTCGTATTTGCTGCTCGTAGAGGGGAGGAGGTAATCCTTCCGAGCTTTTCTCGTCATGTCCCCAAGGACAAAGCGGAGGCTCTCGCAGCTGACTGGGCTGGTGCCCTGGCTCCAGCGCTATACCGTAACCACGTGGGCTTGGATGAGGATTCTCCACCCCATGATATACCATTGCGGTCGCTGCCACAGCCACAACCCCAATATCCCATCCGGCAGGAAGCTAAAGGTCCCGTTTCAGACATTCTGACACAGTTGGAATATCAAGGAGTAATTGAAACATGCGTATCACCAATGAACAATCCCCTTTTTACGGTTTCTAAACCCGATGGATCGTACCGCCTAGTTTTGGATTACCGACATTTGAACTCATTGTCGGACCTTTGCGGTACAAAATACCCACAGTTCTGCGCTTGTAGACAGTCTTGTTCGTAAAAAATATAAAACGACACTTGACCTATCCAATGGATTTTACACGCACAACTTGTCCCCGGAGTGCAGCCAATGGAGCGCTTTCACTTCCGGTGGTAAAAAAATTCTAATTTCGGCGTTTGCCCATGGGCTACAAGAACAGCCCGGGTGTCTTCGCCGCCCGTGTTGTCTCTTTATTGGACAGCATAGACCCAGATGCGTTTTTGTACGTCGACGATATCTATCTGACAGACGACGAATTATGGCCGCATCTTTCCCGAGTGGACCGCATTATTCTTGAATTTGCGGTCTTAGGATACAAATTTAATTTTGCCAAATCTCACATTGCTGAATTTACCGTTTTTGTTTTTGGGCTATGAGCTCAACAATGAAGGTAAGGGCTTAGCACCCCATTTCTTGGAGAAGTGCGCACTTTTGCGCCCTCCAACCACCCTGAAGAAGCTTCAGTCATTACTGGGTTTTCTAAACTTCGGGCGTACTTGCATTCCCGAATATGCCCAGCGTATCAAGCCCCTATATGCCTTGATACAGCCTAGCTTTTCGAAGTCATGCTGGCTTCCTGAGCATTCCACTATACTGCAGTCTTTGCAGTCTGATCTACTTGAATCTAAGTTCTTGTTGACTCGTGATAACGACACAAACCTGGTGATTAGAATTGTGCCAGGGGCAGTGGGTTTCACGTACTTAACCTCTAACGAAGGTGACACAGTACCAATTGCATACAAGTCACATCCGTACACTTCAGCAGAGTTGCGCTTTTCCTCTGTGGCGAAAGTTTTGACTGCAGTGCAAATGGCGATTCTAAAGGAACGCGCACTGGCACAGGGAAAACGCATTTTTGTGGTAACACCATATCCTGCCCTTGAGGCAGTGACGAAAGCAAGTGTCCCGAACTCTAAGGCTTTGCACCACCGTTGGATACAATGGGCTACATCTCTGACGTACCCGGATGTCACTTTTATCTTTGATTCCTCTCTTCAGACACAGGAGTTCTTACAGTATGAATTTGTTTATCCTCCTCCTCTGTCTTTGCTGCCGCTTGGAGTACAAGTGCATTATTTACACCGATGGTTCGGCACAACCGGCCACGGGTTCAAAGCATGCTTATTCCGCAGCGTGTGCTATTGTTGCAGGAAATATGGTGAACTGAGAGTTCAAGTCGAATGTAGTGCACACACAGGCACTAGGAGACAGTACTGCACAATTGGCCGTGCTGCGTGCCTTGGTGCTCGCACTTGAGTTCGCAAATCCAGACGTGACGACTCTTATTGTATGCGATTCTTACTACTGTGTTCAATCATTTAATGACAACCTCTTCTTTTGGTCGCAAAACGACTATAGAGATGCTAAAGGCAGCACAATTAAGCATAAGATGCTTTGGGTTCGAGTGGCAGATCTTAAACAACGTTTGCCTCTCACACAGGTGATTCACACCCTTGGCCACCAGCGTGTGGGCGCACACGCGGTCGGTAACAGTTTGACAGATGAAGCTGCCAAATCTGCAGTAGCCACGTGCTCCGTAGCAGCAGTTACATGCTCCATGACTAAAATAGATAATGTTATTTTGGCAGCTATTGCTGCAACAAAGGAAGGTGCTAATTACCCACGGGGTTTCCCTTCCAAGTACTCTTATCAATTAGGTCCGAACAGGTTCCTTACGTAAGAATTCCAGACGTTGGTGATCGGCTGATTCCCAATGCGGATCGCAGACCTTCCTTGATAACAGCCGCACACGAAGGCTTGGCTTCGGCCTATGCTGGCGTGTCTGCGACGGTTTCCATTTTGCAGCAGCGTTACTGGTGGCGTGGTTTATATAAACAGACCCGTACTTATGTGCTTTCTTGTGACGTTTGTCAGCAAATTAAGCCTTCAACGGTTACACGTCCACCACAAACACAGCTCTGCATTTCTAACAAACCTTTTGAGTGCGTTTACCTTGATCACTGCGGTCCATTTTCTTCTGACACTGCATATAAATACATCTTAGTTGCAGTGGATTCGTGCACACGTTTCATCTGGGTTTGGCCACAACAGAGTGCTGATGCTCGAAATGTCATAAGGGATTTGCGTGTCTTTGTGGGAATTTTTGCCTGTGGCACCTTCCATTCCGACCAAGGTCCGGCGTTCGCCTCTAAGGCGTACAAGGACGCAATGGGGTCACTGGAGGTGCGGGTGCAATTTTCGTCTCCATATAGACCTGAGGGTAATTCGATTGTGGAGCGAATGAACCGTGACTTAAAGCAATCCTTGACAGCTTGAGTCTTAGGTACTGGCAGGAACTGGCTGGCCCACTTGTATAGCGTACAACGTGCACTTAATAATCTCCCTAGAAGATCTCTGGGTGGGCGGACCCCATACAAAATGCTCTTTGGCATCCAAATGTTTGTGCCAGACCTTGATGGTCTAGACATGGCGGCGAGTGCCGCAATCTTTGACGTAGGTAATCATTCTACTATGTTGCAGGACTGTCAGGGTCTAAATCCCTTTTGCTGTCTGAACCACACAGGAGCAGAATGACGCTAGGTCCCAATACCCTTCTCAGAACCAACCCTGCTAGGTCTTTTAGTATTCCATTGCAGGTAAGTTCTAAGGGGGAAAAGGGGTTGGGGACAGAGAAGAGACTGCTCCAATATTCTGCCTGTTCAGCTACGTCTTCTTCTTCTTACTGGACTGCAACATTAACATGTAAAAACCTTTATTTATTGTGCCTTTTAACTTACTGTTTTTTCTATGGTGTATAAATAACTTATCTTACCAGAATGTTTACTGAAGCTTACTTCTCTTCTACTTCTCATGTATTGTTTGCTAGGTTGTATGAGAAGTCTTCACTCAGATCTCTTTCCTTTTCGTTCTCAGGTACAATCTGCACTTGATCCTGCTATTCCTTAATGTAAGAAAGATAAGGTAAGTATTTATTTCTGTATTCCTAATTTATGTATTATTTGGGTTTCTCTTTCTTTCTATTAACTCACTGTTAAGAGACTGGAGTGGGTCTTGAACTGGGGTTTCTGTAGTAGGATGACTGGTTTTCTGTCTTTAATTAGTTTTTAAACAATGCTTCAGAACTTAGGTTAAATGTTAAAAGGAAGCGTTCCTTTTATTCAGGCCTTTGGTTTTAATGTTTGCTGGAAGCACTGCCATACGTGAGGAGAACATTACTGGAGTTCTTTAACACATGGCATGAGAAAGAAACATGCCGGGCCTTTGACCCTGACTTCACCTTTTAATTAATTCTCAGAAGAGTGAACAAGTTTCAGTCTAAGAAGACACTGCGTGTTGAAAGGTCACGCCTGCGTCTGACAGATTCTGGAACAGCTGAAAAAGACAGCTGATTCAAAAAGCTTTTTATTTAATCTTCTCAGCTAAGGAAAGCAATTACTGAAAAAGTATTTCCAGTTTTCAAACGAAGGAAAATATATTCTGACTTGTTTCCTTTTTCTCTTTAAATAGAAATTTACCTCTGACACAATAACCTTTTCTCACAGAATGTTTTATATTAGCTACAAGTTTAACACTAACCTGATTAGTGAGGGAATGTAGTTCCGACTGAAGCTAACCCCGATTTTATCGCAACTACCCTAACTGACTTCCACGACGCTGGGAAAACAGGTGCTCTTCAAATTATTTCTTCAGTGAAGTGCACAGTGGAATGTTGAAGCACACTTCACCTGATGTCATGAAGCCTAAAAGACTAGACTGCTAACAGTGGTGTGCTGTCGCAGTATGTGCATGTTGGCAGCCATCTTGGAGTTCCATCGGTGCCAACAAGCACTCCAGCTTGAGGGATTATCTGACTTTTGGTAAGTTTGTAGGGGGAAAATGGTAGCCAGCATACAGTTAGAAGGAGGAAACCTCCCGTGAGTCCTGACAGTACCCCCTCCCAACGGGGTTTCCTCCGGTCGTGGTTTGGCAGGGAATTTGGCATGAAAGGCTCTAATTAAACGGGGGGCATGGACATTAGTACTCTTTTCCCAGGAACGTTCATCAGGTCCATAACCTTGCCAATCAATGAGGTAGAAAATTTCATTGCGGATGAGTTTTGAATCCAAAATTCGTTTAACTTCGTACTCCGCCTCACCATTAACCATCAGAGGATCAGGAGGGAAACCCTACGCAACCCCGGTTGAATTGGTTTAAGGAGAGAAACATGAAATACTGGATGAATTTTGGTAGAACCAGGAAGAGATAGTTGATAAGTGACTGGATTTATGACCTTCTCAATTGGATAAGGACCCATAAAACGAGGCTGAAATTTACGGGGACCTTTGAGTCTGAGATTTTTTGTACTCAACCAGACTAAGTCTCCTACATGAAGCTCAGGTTCTTTTTACGTTTTCGGTCAGCGAAGTGTTTGTAACGATCCTTCGCAATCGACAAATTCTGGGTTACTGAGTGATGAATTTTAGTTAACTGTCGGGCAATATCTTGAACAGCAGGAACATTAATATCATCAAAATTAGCATGAGAATTGGGATGTCTGCCTGAGTTTATAAAGAAAGGGGAGTGGCCAGTGGATACATTTAGAGCATTATTGTGAGCATACTCCGCAGTCCATAAGTGGTCAGGCCAGTCACCCTCCTCATCTAACAAATAAAGTCTGAGGTGTTGTTCTAGGTCTTGGTTAATGCGTTCAGTCTGACCATCAGTTTCTGGGTGAAAACTGGTGGAATAACGATGGTCAATATTAAGGCCTTTGATGTAAGCCTTCCAAAATCGTGATAGGAACTGAGAGCCCCTGTCTGAAACGAGGACCCTAGGAATCCCATGAAGGCGAATAACATGTTGATTGAAAAGTTGGGACAATTGTTTAGCAGTGGGTGTACCTTTGAAGGGTATATAATGTGCCATCTTACTAAAAGTGTCGACAACTACAAGAATGGTATCATACCCATGGGAAGAAGGTAGATCAACAATCAAATCTAAGGAGACTGTGTGCCAAGGATATGGGGGTTGGCATGGGTTGTAGGAGACCTTTAGGAGCTTGTCTGTCCGATTTTCCCCGTGCACAAATTTCACAGCCTAACACATATTGACGGACGTCTCGGCACATGTATGGCCACCAGAAACGACGTTTGAGTAATTCTTCGGTTTTCACAACACCTTTGTGGCCAGCCAGAGGGTTGTCGTGACATTCCTGCATTGCCTTCAGCTGAAGCTCCTTGGTGGGTAAATACAGGGTGGTACCTAAATAGGGAGGCCATTGCGAATGAAACGTTGTGGATCTTCTGTGGCCCAGTTCTCCATTTCAAGGTCGGTCATCAAATTTCGAACGTGATGTTCAAAAGGTTCTAAGGAGATAGTTCCAATGAATTTTCCATCAGGTATGATTTGCTGGTTTTCAATGACTGAAGTTTGATTTTCTGTGTCGAGTCTAGAGAGGACATCAGCCTTTCCATTCTTGGATCCGGGACGAAAAGTGATAACAAAATCAAAGTCCGCGAAGTAAAGAGACCAACGCAGCTGACGTGGTGTGAGAGTTCGAGCAGATCGCAAAAATTTTAGGTTGCGGTGGTCCGTAAACACCGTTACAGTGTGTTTTGCCCCCATTAAGTAATGCCTCCAATCTTTGAAGGCATCTTTGATTGCCAAGAGTTCTTTTTCTGTAATCGTATAGTTGCATTCCGCAGGGTTGAGTTTGCGGGACCGATATGCCACCGGGTGTAACTGTCCCGTGTCCTTGTGCCTCTGAGAAAGTATTCCCCCGATGGCTAGGTCCGATGCGTCTGTCTCCAAATAAAAAGGCTCAGAGGGATCTGCATGAAGCAGCACCGGTGCTGTGGTGAAACTGTCCTTCATCAACTGAAAAGCTTCTTCTGCTTCTTCTGACCATTGGAACGGAACTCCTTTCTTCAGAAGACGAGTCAGCGGAAGTATCTTATTGGAGAATCCATTAATGAATCGTCTGTAAAAATTAGAGAATCCGATAAAGCTTTGAACCTCTTTGATACTGGTAGGAGATTTCCAGTCTGTTATCGCCTTCACTTTTTGCTCATCCATTCGAACTCCTGCAGGTGATAACACAAAACCTAGGAATTCTACTGTATCTGTGTTGAAGAGGCATTTCTCCAATTTAACGTATAGAGAGTTCTCTCGTAGACGTTGTAAAACTGCTCTGACCTGGTTGTGATGTTCTTCAACCGTGTTGGAATAAATCAGGATGTCATCTATGTATACTATAGCGCATCGGTCAATGAATTCACTTAAAACATCATTGATAAAGTACTGGAAGGCCGCTGGTGCGTTACAGAGACCATATGGCATCACAAGATACTCATAAAGGCCAAATTTGGTCCTGAACGCAGTCTTCCACTCGTCGCCTTCCCGGAGTCTAATCAAGTGGTACGCTCCTCGTAGGTCTAGGCGAGTGTATATCTTTGCTTCCTTCACTTGATCAATTAGTACTGAAATGAGAGGCAATGGATAACGATTCTTCACAGTTATCCTGTTAATCGCTCTAAAGTCAATACAAGTCCTGAGATCTCCCCTTTTTCGGCACGAAAAAAGTGGGGAAGAGACAGGGGACTGCGACGGTCGGATAAATCCGTTCTCCAGATTCTTAGCTAGGTATTCCTTCAAATGGATGTTTTCCTTCTCCGTTAATGCGTAAACTCTGCTGCATGGTAGATTAGCCCCTGGTTCTAGATCAATTTTGCAGTCATAGGGCCTGTGGGGGGGTAACGTCTCTGCCTTTTTCTCATCAAAGACGTCTGCAAAGTCTTGGTATTCATCTGGTATCATGGTAGTTTGGATCGCACATACCGAACCTCCACCTTCACACAATTGGGTGGCAGCGCAGATTACAGAAGAATGTGTCTGGTCGTCGAAACAATTTTTGGTGCAGTAGTCTGAATTTAATTGAATAGTTCGGGCTCCCCAATCAATTAACGGGTTGTGTTCCGTTAGCCATGGTAGACCTAGAATCAGTTGAAATTGGGGGCGTCTATTAAATTAAATTGCAAGGTCTCTTGGTGTCCTTCGACAGTAGTCATGTGTACCAATTCAGTATGACTGGTTATGGGCCCTGAAGTTAAATCCGTACCATCCACCGCTCTGACCTTCTCACTTTTCTCCTTCTTGATAGCTTGTAAACCGATCAGGCTAGCGAATTTGTGGTCGGAGAAATTACCTGTTGCCCCAGAATCTACCATGACGATGATTCCTGTCAAAACCACATCTCTAAACCTTAAGGTCACAGTCATAACCAAATGGGGAGAGGAGACTTGTAGTGTGTTTGCCAATTGGTGATTTGTTGGAGTCGTTTTTCCATTCGCATCCACAGGTCCAACTCCCTTACCTGTGGTGCCTCTAGTTTTCCTTCTCCTTAGCAGGCAACTTTGGTCTTTTTAAGCAATTCTTGACAAAATGTCCACTTCTTCCACAATATAGGCACAGTTTGTTCAGCCTTCTCTTTTCTTTTTCTTCTTTAGAGAGAGGACCTCTGACTACACCGATTTGCATGGGTTCAATTCCCGAAGAACTCTCTACTGTCCGTGTGGATTCTGTTTTGACACGGTCAAAACGAGGAACACTTGGTCTAAGCTCCTTCCGCCGTTCTCCTTTCCGCTCACTTTGCCGATAATCGATCTCTAAGGTTAAATCCACTAAGGCAGAGATGTCGGTGGGTCGATTAGGGATTTGAGATAGAGCGTCCTTCAATTCCTCTCGCAATCCTCTATAGAATACTGCTGCTCTTTTATCCTCGGGCCAGTTGGTCTCGACCACTAGTTTATTAAATTGGGCTAGGTAAGACACAAGTTCTCGGTTTCCTTGCTTTAATTCCAACAGTTCGTTGTCTGAAGCTTGAGATGCTGTTCTTCTATCAAAAATTCGGAGAAATTCCTTCTTGAAGTCATCTAAACTGTACAAAATTGGGTCATCCTTGGTTACTAGTGGCATGGACCATGAGGCGGCGTCCCCACTAAGGTAGGACAAGATAAACGCCACTCGGGATTGAGCATCGGGGAAGATCGTTGGACGGCACATAAAATGCAGAGAGCATTGGGTCAAAAAAATTTGCGCTTTCTGCGGGTCTCCATTAAATCGCTCTGGAGGGGCAAGAGGAATTACTGGGGATAATGAGTGGATTACTTGTGTGGGGGCAAAGGATGAAGTGCTGATGTTAGGACTCTGGGTTTCAAAGGATGCGGTGCTTGGCCTAGATCCCAAAGCTGGTGTTCCCGTTTTAAAGGTTATTATCTCCTGTCTTAGTATTTTATTTTCCTCTCTGACTGCCTCCAAGTCCCTTTGTATATTACTCAAAATCTCGCCCAAATTTTTTAAATCAAGTCCTTCTGCCATTCTGCTCAGGTGCTTGTACCAACGTGGGCACTTCACTCTGTCAGGGTCTAAATCCCTTTTGCTGTCTGAACCACACAGGAGCAGAATGACGCTAGGTCCCAATACCCTTCTCAGAACCAACCCTGCTAGGTCTTTTAGTATTCCATTGCAGGTAAGTTCTAAGGGGGAAAAGGGGTTGGGGACAGAGAAGAGACTGCTCCAATATTCTGCCTGTTCAGCTACGTCTTCTTCTTCTTACTGGACTGCAACATTAACATGTAAAAACCTTTATTTATTGTGCCTTTTAACTTACTGTTTTTTCTATGGTGTATAAATAACTTATCTTACCAGAATGTTTACTGAAGCTTACTTCTCTTCTACTTCTCATGTATTGTTTGCTAGGTTGTATGAGAAGTCTTCACTCAGATCTCTTTCCTTTTCGTTCTCAGGTACAATCTGCACTTGATCCTGCTATTCCTTAATGTAAGAAAGATAAGGTAAGTATTTATTTCTGTATTCCTAATTTATGTATTATTTGGGTTTCTCTTTCTTTCTATTAACTCACTGTTAAGAGACTGGAGTGGGCCTTGAACTGGGGTTTCTGTAGTAGGATGACTGGTTTTCTGTCTTTAATTAGTTTTTTAAACAATGCTTCAGAACTTAGGTTAAATGTTAAAAGGAAGCGTTCCTTTTATTCAGGCCTTTGGTTTTAATGTTTGCTGGAAGCACTGCCATACGTGAGGAGAACATTACTGGAGTTCTTTAACACATGGCATGAGAAAGAAACATGCCGGGCCTTTGACCCTGACTTCACCTTTTAATTAATTCTCAGAAGAGTGAACAAGTTTCAGTCTAAGAAGACACTGCGTGTTGAAAGGTCACGCCTGCGTCTGACAGATTCTGGAACAGCTGAAAAAGACAGCTGATTCAAAAAGCTTTTTATTTAATCTTCTCAGCTAAGGAAAGCAATTACTGAAAAAAGTATTTCCAGTTTTCAAACGAAGGAAAATATATTCTGACTTGTTTCCTTTTTCTCTTTAAATAGAAATTTACCTCTGACACAATAACCTTTTCTCACAGAATGTTTTATATTAGCTACAAGTTTAACACTAACCTGATTAGTGAGGGAATGTAGTTCCGACGAAGCTAACCCCGATTTTATCGCAACTACCCTAACTGACTTCCACGACGCTGGGAAAACAGGTGCTCTTCAAATTATTTCTTCAGTGAAGTGCACAGTGGAATGTTGAAGCACACTTCACCTGATGTCATGAAGCCTAAAAGACTAGACTGCTAACAGTGGTGTGCTGTCGCAGTATGTGCATGTTGGCAGCCATCTTGGAGTTCCATCGGTGCCAACAAGCACTCCAGCTTGAGGGATTATCTGACTTTTGGTAAGTTTGTAGGGGAAAATGGTAGCCAGCATACAGTTAGAAGGAGGAAACCTCCCGTGAGTCCTGACAAGGACTTACAAGAAGCCCGTGACAAACTTGCAAACGAACATTTACCTTCAGCCACAGACGCTGCGTTGCAGATTCCGGTTGCCGGCTGGCTTCCGTAGGTTGGAGATCTGGTCCGAGAGAAGGTGGAGAACAAAAAAAGAATTTGGCCCCTCTTATCGTGCACCGGTTCCAGTCCTTGGCTTGAAGGGTACTCGGACTGTCATCTTACCACCGCTTCCTGGTCGCAAGGACAACAGATACATCTCAGTGGACAATGTCAAGCTACAACATCTGGCCGATCCTGAATAGCGTAACATCAGCGGTCTCCTGTCCAGCCATTTCTAGGACTCATGTTTGTAGCCCTCCAGCCCACACGGACACTGATGTTGCCATTGAGATGGTCGATTTGCCTGATCGCCTGCTCGACTTCCCGGCTTCCTCCTGCAACGAGGAGACAGAGTATACATACCCCGCCAATGAGTCAGTGGCTCACTTACCAACAACGCCACTGAGCCCAACCCGTTTTTCCTTTGATTCGGATTCCACCTCATCTCTAATCCCGTCCAACTTCAGTATCTTTGTATCCTGGTTCAGAAACAATTTTTTAGTCCCACCATGGACATGCATCTGGTTGGTACTGTTTCTGATTTTTCTGTTCATGTCCATTGGCTTTGTGACAGTTTTTTTTCTTGCTCATTAATGGTCACTATTTACCAGAACGCTCTGCAGTGAACTGTGTCGCTGGAACTTTGGCTCCGCATTCTTCCTCTCACATCATGAAGCGTGACCACACATTTGTAAACATTTCAGCTTTTCCAGTCGCTGATGGCATCGTATGGGATGCAGTAAATTTCCAAATTCATGGACCAACCGAGATTATTAATGTACCAAATGTCCTCCGTGTTTCTATGGGTGATGTCGTTAAAAGTAATATTCATTCTGACAATTGGGATGTGCATGCCGTTGAATCGTTGTTTTCTGATTTAAAATATTATGCTGCTTTTAATGCTGAAGATCTGTATTTAAATTCTGCAAGTTATGCTGACCTATATTGTTACCAGCATTGGGGCAACCACTTTCTCCATAAACCAAGTACTCTTCGGGGTCTTTTTAATTACACCCAATGGGAACATTGTCCGACCCCTTTGCCAGGTAGCTCCCAAACTCTTCGAAGTAAATTTACTTACTTTACAGACTTTGATAGATCAAACCCTGGGTCCTATTATTTTAAATTGAACACTTCGTCCACTCAGAAGATCATGTTGACCCACACCAAATTGCTATATTCGGGTTCCTTTTTGAATGCCTTAGCAGTGGGTGGTTATGAACACTGGCAGGACACCATTGACTTAAAGTCTATTTGGGGCACCAAATCATGGCAGGTCCGAGGCACGGAAGCCTTACACCGTGCTTGCCTCATACCGGCCCAAATTTTGTTTTTAAATCGTACCATCTATCAAACGACCTGTTTGGGTTTGGCTACTTCTAAACAATTGAATGCGCCTTCCATTCCAGCATTGTCTTCCACTCCCAACGACCACTTGCGTTATAATATTTCCCTAACCAATTTGCAAGCTTTGTTTCAAAACAATTCGTTTAATACCTCTACGATTGTTCAGTCACCCTGGTTGGCTTGGCCCGTAGCATCTAATGCCTGCCAACTGCGTTTTCATGACTCCGCTCCTGGTTACAAACAGGATAGGCCAGATCCGAGGTTTTCTGACACTCGTACTGTTACAACATATTCTGTTGGTAAATTGCGTAAACAGTGGTTGCAGCACTCTTCATTAGATTCTGTAAAACAACATTTATCCCTCCTATCAGGCAATATTGATCTGTCCGATTTTATTCTGGGGCCTCGTCTTCGGGAAATCGATCAAGCAAATCTAGAAAAGGTGCTTGCTGTTGACAATAGTATTAATACCCTGTCTTCCCGCATTTACACATTAGAGAATATTGTTTCCTCTGTTATTGTACAAGATGATGTGTCTGTGTTATATCATGGTCAGAATCAATTGCGTTCAGTGATGCAGTTTGCATGGACTTTGCAAACACTAAAAATGGGTAAAGTTCCTTGGCATTTTTTGAACACATCTGCTTTATTCTTGCCGTTTAATTTAACTGAAAAACAGCAATTCATGTCCATGAAAGATGCAACATACACTCTCTTACATATCGAAAAGATAGAGCCGTTACCATTCTCTGTGGCTGAGTTGGACTCTGCAGTGTGGTTAGTTCACGGGGTTATCGCTTTGCCTTTTTCTTTATTTGAGTTCAGTTCCTGCATGAAACATTATCCTGTTGGCCGTTTTCAGCCTTTAGGCAGTGCCTTCTTGCATGAACTTTGGTCCCTGCCTTTCATGTACAGATGCCTTGGGGACGGAAAAGAGGTTTTTCTCACGGGAGAGTCCTGCGATTCTACAGTGGGTCATTCCCTAATTTGTAAAAACATTAAATTGCACGGGGCTTGTAATGTTTCGGCCCCGAATCTTGCTTGTGTTTTAAAGGGCATTCCTGCTCCTGCTATATCTCCTACTTTCGCTGTGCTTGCAAATGGTAGCTATCTCCTTCTGAATAGTCAGGACTGCTGTGGAATGCTGGCCGGCATCCCCTATATTGTAACAGTTTCCCACCGGGTTGTGTGCTGCAAAAATGTGCTTTTTCCTCCCCCGCACGACATAATAAATAGTTCCATTTGGCCTTCCATTCCGACTTTGAAGGTGGATTTCAATAAATTGAGCAGAATAAAGGTGTTGTTATTATTGAACCAGGAGGTTATGCTCACATCCGCACGGGAGACCTTCATCCTCCAGGTGGCTAGTACCCACAGTGAAATACAGGCCCTTTTGAACACAAACCTCCCACAACATTTCGGTGAGCTGATTCACCGTGTTTTCAATGCGTCCAGAACCGAAGGTCTTGTGCACTTTTTAAAGTTGTGGGCTCTGGCTTTGTTACCTCCTTTCAAACTATATTTGGTGTGATACCGGCTTTTATTCATTCTATTTTTTTCCAGCGTCTTTGGCGGCTTTCTGTTGATCCTCGCCTTAGCGGCTGGTATATTGCTTTTGGTCGGTTTGCTGCGCAATGGCTGCACTTCCTGGGGGCCTCCTCGACCACGGTCGGCTCCGGATGCTCCGTGAGCGCCTGCTTCTCAGCTTCGGCATCCTTCCATTAGCGACACTCAGCGTGTCATATCGACTTTCTTTTCGCTTTGCGTATTTCACTTGCGTGCAACCTGTGATGTCTTGCTTAAGATGTCCTTTCTCTTGGTCCTTGGATTTTTGCCTTTCCAATACATCTGTCGGACCCGGATTTTGGCCAGTTGATGGGTCCCTTGGAGGCCCATGAACGGGACTGTTCCGGCGAGGGCTTAATGGCGCGTGCGGCTGCACTTGGAATTTTGGCGCAATGGGATATCTGGGCGGCTGCTCAGAATCTCCTACAACAAAGTTATGTTGAGTATCACGCAAGTTGTCCCGCAATGCTGATCACTGCTCACTCTTGTGCGGAACATGAATGCAGTTTTGATTTGTTGAACTGGATGGCGTCTCTTTTTGCAGACGATTCCAACGATGTCCTCTTGGAAGGTGTGGCGGTTTTTTGCACTTACACTCTATCGGATTAGGGGGCCACTGCTTTCAGCGTCTTGCATCTCGATTTGTTTTTTTTGGGTGTTTTTTTTTTTTTGGCCCTGTCTGGATTTTTTTTATCCTGGTGAGAAAATTGTTTTTCCCCATTCACTGTCCTTTGTTGGGGACTACTCCAAATAGACGTTTACATTCTGCTCCATCTATTTGAACTCTGTTTTCGTCCTATGTCTTAGTCTGTGGACTGACCAGCGGAGGGTGTAGTCTGGTTTGTGGCCTCATTGTCTACATTGCTAAGTTAGCTTAGGCCTGGCTGCCATGCCTTTTTGCACACGTTACTTTGTGACTTTGTTTTTCCAGCCTCTGCTTGTGCCCGGCTATATTAGAACTGTCTGCCTTTTTGCCTTTCACCTTTTCTCCTGTTCCCTGTGGGTTTCGTCTGCACATCATGTACAAGGTCGAAAAACAACGTCCCTTGTTCTTGCTGATCTGGTCAGCCCCTCGCACTTAGACATAACACAAAATACAGCTGCACTGGAAGAATTCGTGTGCTTTTAATATCGTGATCTCGCTGTTTGTGACACTTGGAGAAAAACCTTTCCAGGGAGAAGAGCTGTGCTTGTCTGATGTAAACCTTGCATCTAGATATTGAGGTATGGGGGTCCGCCTGACAAAGCCCAGAGGTCTTCTAATTTTATAATAAACTAGTTATTAGCACGGGAGGGTGGTAAGGCTATTTAGCCCTATATCCACTGTCTTTATAAAATGCTATCCCCGTTTGTATTCTATGGAATTGTAACCATGCTTATTATTTTATCATTATGCATTATGCTGATAGTACTGGCACGTGTACTTTATCTTAGAGCACGATAGTCGAATTAAACATTTTAAACTATACAGTGTCTCTTATTACGCACGTTGTGGACAAGTATGAGTGAGTTATGAAAGAGTGTTCTTGCTCCCGCGAGCCCTGAGAGAGAGAGAGAGAGAGAGAGAGACCGTGTTCTGGGTTGTCTAATCATTGGTAGCTTCGCTGCGAATAAGACGCAAAAGCTAGTCGGATTGGGATTGTGGGTACTAAGGTGCATGGTTGGTTCACCACTATACTCCGAGGTCCTATTATCCTGTGCATAGCTCTGTATATGTGCAGAATCCCTACAACAAAGCCAGTAGATCTCCCTGAGTTGTGATGTGAGATCTTTGTGGTAAGTTCCGGATGAGTCTGGATGTCAAGGTCTGGATGGTTTGCAGATTTCTGGTGAATTGCTTGGTGATCCTAGCATAGAGGGTGTTCCTGTAGTCCAACTTGCTGGTGACTAGGGCATGATTGACGGTTTTTCTATGTTGCTTGGGAGTTATTTAAAAATCTTCCTCAGCATCTTCTGGGTATGGAAGCTGGATGAAGAATGGTGTTGACTTGTGTGGTCATGTCCAGTTTGCTGACAGTAATTATTCTGAGGTTCCTAGTGAGGGCTGGCCATGTGTGTTGCGTTCCATGGCTCTGTGGGGCCCCTGCTCTGTTATGCCAATTTGTAGAGTGCACTATCACGCAGGAGGGTCTCCTGGCACTGAGCAGGTGTGAGTCTAGCCACACATAGGGCCTGGTGGGACTACTCAAAAAGCCAGGTCTTCAACTTATTTCAGAATTCAATAAGTGAGGAACAGACTTGTATGTGTGTGTGTGTGTGTAGCATTAGTTCATTCCAAGCTTTAGGAGCGATGCAGGAGAATGCTGAACTGCAGCATCTGGCTTTCCGTATACACGGGATGTGTGCAAGGAGGAGTCTCTGAGTGGGGGTGTCTGGAAGGTTTTTGAAAGCGAATGTGATTGTTGATGTATGCTGGGCCAATGTTATGTAGTGCCTTGAAAGTGTGGGTGAGGAGTTTGAATTGTGCTCGAATGTGTATTGGGAGCCAGTGGAGCTTCTTCAGGTATGGTGTGATGTGAGTGCGGCGTGGGAGTTTGACGGCGATTGTGGCTGCCAAGTTCTTAATGGTCTGTAGCTTTCTGGTAAGTCTTATTTATTTAAAATTTTTTTTTTTTGTTGAGCAACGGTTTTCCGGGGGCTCATTGGGAGCCATTTGAAAATCTTTCTCTGCATCTTCAGGGTATGGCAGCATGAGGCGGGGGCAGCGTTGACTTGGACGGTCTTTTAGAGTTTGCTGTCAACCCCCAAGAGTCTTGGCGTGGCGATGGGTATGGTGGTGGGTTCTAGCTGTCTTGGCCACCAGATGGAGTCCCACGGTGAAGTGCTGTTCCTGAAGATCAGTATTTTGTTCTTGCTGGTGTTCCGCTTCAGACAATTTTCTTAATCCAGTGGACGATTTCACATGTATGTGTGCGCATGTTGTGTAGCAGTCAAGTTGTTCCTTGTATTGTGACATCCTTGGTCGGTTCTGGCAATTTTTGCATGCTGGGGTTTTTGACTCCAAAGTTATCCTTGAGCTGGGTGTTTACTGGTCTCTGCAAGTTGGCTAGTGAGTCTGCTTGTTTTCTTATGTTTAAATTGGTCTCCACTGGGCGTAGACCGTGTCAGTCCATCTTGGGGTACCTGACGGCAGCTATGTTGGCATAGTGCTGCTTTTCTGCTCTTTTCTTTCTTCTCCCGCCCCCTCTGCCTCAAGCAATTTTCAGCCAAGAGCCCGAAGCATTTTGGGAGTTGTAGCCCCAAACTTGTATAGTGGAAAGAACTACTCCTAGAGCAGGTGGTGTTTTTCGGAACAGCTGCCCCTTTAAAACTTTCTTAATGTTTGTATTTCTAGTTCATGCGTGCACTGAATGAGGCCCCTCTTCCGGGCAGTGTTTGCTCACCACACAGGCTTGTTGGCCTCCTACCAGTGGTTTGACAACACTTTCCTAAACAAAGAGGGTTGCATACCTGCCAACTTGAACAAAAATCTCACTACGTGAGGAGGGGGCGGGGCCTCATGCTAAGTAACTAAGAGGCCCTTTTTCCCCCAAGCCCTCTTCTCCAAAAACAAAAAGCTTGCTATGGCTGGTGCCGATGTCCGTTTTTTTTTTTGTGTGTTTTTTTTTCTTCTTTTTACACCCCTTAATGGACGTCGGCAGTTCAAAGCCTTGCAAATCTATTTACAGTGCCTTTCAGCTCATTTTCCCTGCCACAGTGTGATATCTGCTAGAGTGGCTTGTTTTCGGTCTCAAGAACATGAGTGCATGTTTCATATGGAGATATATATATTTTACCTACTGGCGGTCGCCAGGAGATAGTTATAGTTAGGACCAAAGTTTCCATAGGAAAAGCGTTTAGTGTTTTGCCAATAACTTTGGCGCTGCTTGACGAATCTTCACAACATTTTCAAAAAACATCCCCTTTTTGGTTCAGTTGCTTGTTGAAAGTTTCGGGGTGATCCGTCAAGCGGGGGCCGAGGAAACCAGCATTTGCAATGCAATCGGTCTTGCCTTTGGGACCTTATAAGTATTTAGCCATGCAGCACATTATACTGGGCAGTGCAACATCTACTGTTATTTAACATGGAATTCTTCCCAAAGTTGGGGGTTGCTTAAAGCAACATATTTAAGGGGAGAATGAAGAATGGAAAAAGGTATTGTTGTTTTTTTTCACCTGTTGAAAATGTTGAGGGTCACCGGTGATGGAATGTATGAGATAGGGCAAGCTGAGAGTGTGCTTGAGAGAGCTTTAGCGAGAGTGTGTGTCTGTGAGGGTGAAACTGTGAGAGAAGGGAGGGGTATCTGAAAGCATGTGCAAGCGAAATGTGTGGGAGTATAAATTGTGTGCATGCGTTTGAGCGAAAATGTGTGCATGAGAATGTGTTTGATAGAGAAGTTAAGAAGCATTATATTTACGTCCCTTTAAAAGCCCAGTTTGCTCTAACAGAGACCTGAAGGTTTCTGAAATGTGGCAGCCCGTTTTTCGGATATTCCACACCCATGGTTGGCAGCCCCCACTATAAATGTAGGAGACCCTAAATAAATCCTTTATGAATTTTCCGATATAAAGTTGGCAAGTTATTGGAAGAGATCCATTGCAGTGGCACAGGAGGGGGCCAAGGACTGTGTTGTAAAGAAATTGAATCCTTTGAAGAACAAGGTCAAGAAATCAGGCGAATGGTGCAGCGCCAGACTGCAATTTACAGACTGAGGCCGGAAGTCCAGATTTCGTTAAATAAAGGTGGCTGTGAGACAAATGGACCCTCCGGAGAGCGCGGATGAATGCAGCACACAGATGCGTAAAGGACACCAAGGCTACAGGGCAGGCCGAACAACCCCCCACCCCCCTACAGGAAGTGCACATTCATAACAGTACCGTGACACCCCCGCCCCAATATACCTCGAAAGCCCTGAAGCCAGTGCGTTTAATAACTGCTAACCCATATGAAGTGGAGACACTCTGCATTTTAGCTGATGTCTGCGGAGGGCTTCTGCTGCCTCAAAAAGCGCCTTCCTTATTGATACGCACTTCTAGTGCGAAAGTGATTCAGCACCCACGCTAATGTGCTGCATAGCTAAATACATATAAGATCCTAATGGCGAGACTGATTGGCATTGCCAATGCTTGTTCAGTTTTAACTATGCTAGCTTGCTACACCTCAGATCTTAAAATCATGCCTTGCCACTTTTCAAATCTACCAGCCGCCACTGAACACATGATCACCACACAAAATACTACTCAACAAATACGTATGAACGTTCTTATCGCACATTGCTGCCTCCTGAATCCTCCATTGATAATACAGTTGTAAAGAGTGTTAGGAGCAATCAAGCACTCCCTTAATTTAAAGTGTATTTTTAACTGAACGCCTCCAGTGCTCATTTCACGTGACATATGAACCAATGCGCTTTAGACACTGAATATTCTACACATACTTTAAAAACAATTTTGTGTGTGAAGATCTGTTATTTGTCACCCAAAAATGACATGCAGGGAGGGTAGCCTGGGTTGAAATTAAGAGTACGGTGAAATATGTAGGCACACTCGCGGGGAGTAAAATCTAATTAGAGGGCTGCTTGCCGAGCACCTTCTGTTTTAGCCACGCACCTGGTATTTAAAGTCCAAGTTTTCGAAGGTGCCCCGCCGACGGGTTAGTTTGATTTAATTGTAAATTCGGTTTTCTCACAAGAATAGTACCAAAGCAGAGAGCTTCTTCAACGTCTGTAATCATCCGTGTGTTGAAGTTTGGGCTTTTTGTAAATGTAAAACAGAAATGCCCCCTCAGTGACGCAACAGGAATCTGTCCTTGTGTAACGTAGCCGGTGCTTATGTAAAGCGCTCCAATACCTTCAGATCGAGATCACGCTTTATAAATCTGCAAAAAAAAAAGTGTATGACCGAATTGATAACCTAGTTGAAGCGAGTTCTGAGCTAGTTTGGTATGTTATATAAACGTCCCCACTTTCAGTTCAATCAAGTAAAGACTTTACTGTAAAGTGCTGCGACTACTTAGCATGGTCTGGATGCGCTATATAAAATAGTGACGGCAATGAGCTTAACTATACACCATAAAAGAGAGGACGTGAAAAATGCAAAATTCATGACCGTAAGAGATGAGATACAACGTTTAACAGACAAAACACGCTGTGTATTTTTCTGTTCACCACAAAAACCTAGAAGGCCCGCTCGAGAATAAAACAGTGGTCCCATTTGCTAACAAGACTTCTGGAGCAACCAAGGGTTTTTTCTGGTGCACCAGAGGGACGTCACTTCTGGGATGCCTGCGCACTATTTTAAAACAAGGATTTGCAATGCAATACGACTCGCATTTACGCGAGACTTATTGCATTAAAAATTTGAGATTTGAGTGTGTGCGTCTAAGAAGGCATGAACGGGGGTGGGGGGTTGGCGAAAAATCACGGACGGGGTGGGGGGGACACAGGGGAAAAAATAGTGTTCAGTAAAGGGGCCAATAGCCTCGGAAGCGTCCAAATTACGCCATGGCGGATAGGAGGAGGGACTAACAAGACGAAAACCAATCAGGAGGCAGCATTTAGGCTGTAAGCCAGCAAAAAAATGGGCGGAGAGTGGACGGAGCTTACGCGAAGCTTCCCCTGTATAGTATATACACCATGCCTCGCAAAGCGAGCAGCGAATGCGCGCTGCAACGCTAGGCGAGACGTAAAAAGGGTGGTTCCAAAATGCGTTTTCCCCATATTCTGTCTATGGGGATTTTTAATTTTTTTTAACACGACTACAGCCCGAACTGCTGAACGGCATAACACCAAATTTGGCAGAAAGGTAGATGTTGGTCCAGAAAGCGTGTTTTTTGTAATTTGGTGTAAATTGGTTCAGTAGTGTCAGATATTAAAGTTTTGAAAATATAGATATTGGGGGACGCAAGTCCTTGCAGTGGATTCGCCGATCCTACAAAATTTTGATTGGCTGCTAACACTTCATCCAGGAAGTACTGGCAGCCATCTTGGGACTCGGCTTGAAGCGGAGTCCCACAAAAAGTAAAAAATTATGAAAAGGGGGCAGGGTAGGAATACCCTGACCCTCCAGCCCCCAGATATGGTGGGGGGGGGGCGCGGGAGCCCCTGCCTCTCTTAAAAGAGGCAGGGGCTCCCGCGCATCTTTTTAGGTCGAGCCTAGGCAGCACGCATGCGCTGTCTGCAAGACCTGCTGTACTGAAACTACTTCGGTCCCGCCTGCTAGCCTCCAATTGGTACACTGCAGTGTTGCTCTTTTTTGCTGCGTCCTTAATGGCTCTTGCTGCGTAACGTTCTTTCCATGTTCTGGCACAGCAGCACTGCTCAACTACAGCTTCCTTCCACTCCAATTGTTTTTGTGGTATCTAGGAAAGGTCCTTATTTTTTTATTTTTTTTATTGCAGCGCAGGCATGCCCAGTTGTATTTTCAACTATGGTGACCATGCCTTTGTTTTGTTTTGCACGGTGTGGCTCGCACATGTCCATTTCACCTCCCGCTCAGTCAGACCAGTAAGTGCCTTTCTGATGTGTTGCTGCACTTAAAAACCCCTTCATCTTTCAAAGGGGGCAGATGGGGGGTGCTAAGTTTCTACAGGCGTCAGGGACAAGAGTCTCACCCAGCTACCTGCACCCCCTCTCTGGTGCCGCTTCGGGTTTGTTGCTGTTAAAGTTTCCAGTTTCGCTTTCAGCCCCACACACTTCCTGCAGCAGCTGAGCCAAGAAATGAGGGGAGGTAGTCTTGCAGCATCCCTCCCTGCTCCAGGCACCTGGGCCCCCTCCTGGAAAGAGCCTCCTGTGTCCTGTGCTGCGTCAGCAATGGCAGCTTAGCGTCCCTGGGGGCTGTGTCCCCCACCTCCATAGTGCTTCTCTCCCCCTTGCTGACATTTCATACAGGGGTTATAGCTCATGCTGTGGGCTCCTGCTAGCACTGCTTTGCCCGCAAGTACTCCAAACCCTGCGCATGTTATGTATTTACTCTACCCCGCCCCTGCAGAAGCGTGACTGATCACACAAGCTTCACGAGACTCTTCCTCCCACGTTTTTTCATATTTGAGAAGACAGAATGTTCCTTAATACGCGGCACAGTCATAAAAGAGAGAAATATATATCGGATAATGCTTAAAGACTAAGTTTTGTATACTGTTATCTTACCTCTCAAAATACATACCGTTATACATATGAACTAGAGCGGGACTTCTCTCTCTTATTATGCTCCAGTTTGCTTTAATGCACAATCAGCAACTCTCTAAATGATTGAGTGACCTACAATTAGTATTTCCGATTTGGCTTTTTCAAGGAAGTCCGGAATACTGGAGGACAAAGGTTCCCTGTCTGCGCTAGAGGGATGGCCTCAGTAAGAAGCATTATGTGAGGAGCAGGGAAGAGAGGAGTTAGGATAAACATATGCATGTCCTCTTTCTCTAGAGGTTTGAAAGTGACATTGAAAAGTGAAGACAGGAGCATGGGCCATTGAAGACACTCATGAAAGCATAATCACATGAGTATGCGCATATACACGAATGTGATAAAGAAAACAAAAAATAAGCATCCGCAGAACATAACAGGTGAGATGACACAATAATATTAGACAGTATTTAATCTTCTCGTAAAAAAATTACAAAGACTTTCAATGTAATGGCAAAATCCTCTTTGCCCAACTCCTCAAATTAATTTGCATAAACTGATCTGTATTGCACTTCCTCAGAGCTTTTTACAGAAGTCCTATATACCAGGTTAAGTTTTAAATATTTTCACTAAAGTCATTGTTAAATTAATCTACTGCTATTAGTCGATTTCCTTTATTAGTCTGAGTTCTGCTCAAAGCTGAATTTAACTCTGGAATTTCTAGTATGTTCATTGTGTCGTCACTTTTGCTAGTATAATAAAAATGTCTTTTTGTATACAGCATGCATGCCATGTCCAGGCCCTGTAAATAAGAGGTGTTATCCAATGTAATGGTGCCAGATGTTCTAAGTTCAGAAGGATGGAAGGCTGAGCTGGGTTGCTAGGATTCAATCTACTAACCTGCAAATCACAGTAGATGTCGGAAGCGGATGCACCACCAACCATCCCATCAGCTCGTTCAATGGATTATTAACTGCTCTTCACAGAAGTGACTAAGCAAATAATTAGTGTGTGCATCAGGCCTTTGAAACCACTCTAAGTGCACCAGCACAGACACTTGTATTGGACCCCACAGCAGCACAGAGCTCAAACACAGGGGTGAGAACACAAAGAAACCCGGTGACAGACCGAATTGGTTCAGGAGTATTCGCTTTCCTGAAGAAGAGACTAACTATGTCACTCTGAAAGAAAATGCATCAACAACTTTCAATCAAATGGCCAATGGAGGCAGCTTTGGCTGTGTCCCTAAAACAAGATCAACGTGATAGATCAATACTGCGAAAAAACAAAAACGCAAAAAAGACCTATACAACTCTTTTAATTGAAGGCATGAGCATTCAAACCAAAAACAATACAAACGGTCATTATTATAAGGCACAATCATCAGAGTGATAACGAATATTCAGTGAAGAATGTTGGAGTGTGGTGGTAAAATACAGATGGGGAACCTTGTGAGCAATACTTTCATATTTCTTTATAAGCCCAGAAAGCACAGTTTGCCAAAGTTGGGATCCAGGGAATAGGAAAAGGTGATCTCTGGAAACCTTCAAGTGCATTGAAGACTTGAAATAAGGGCCTAGTGTGCGTGCTTGAGCCACACACCTCCAAAGTGCTTCTCTCCCCCCCTGCTAACGTTTCATACAGGGGTTATAACTCAGTGTGGGCTCCTGCTAGCACTGCTTTGCCCGTAAGTACTCCAAACCCTGCGCATGTTATGTATTTACTCTACCCCTCCCCTGCAGAAGCCATGACTCTCTTGCCCCTCCCATTGCAAAACACAGATTTTAGCCCCAAAGACAATTGGTCCCATATGCCTTCCTTTGAACTTCTCTATGTTCAGATCGCGTTGCTACATTTAACTTCACTTAACCGCATAACAGTTCATGTAACTTTAATATTTGTATAACTGTACAAAGAAACTTGTCCTCACTTCTTTTAACAAATAAAAATATATATTCAACACCAACTGCGACTAACACAATTCCACTACACACCACATACATACACTACATAACACATGGGTAAAAAAACATTGTCCATTACAACACCCATAGCTCTAACCCAAGCAAATGCGAGACCAATTGCATTTCTACTGCTTGTTTTTTAAAGCCCCCGGGTGGGCCAAATTCCAGGGCATGAAGGAAATGAAGGAGGGGTGCTCATGAGGCCCCTCTCCTAAGCTTCTACAAAGCCCTGGGGGGCCACCATCTCCCTGGGGCAGTAAATACTAGAAATACGGGGGAGCCCTGCCCCCACCCCCCCCCGCTACCCTGGGGACCGCTACCTCCCCGGGGCACACTGATTTTAAAAAAAAAAAAAAAAAGAATGCTGGAAATGCCGCTGCCCTGGTGATTGCCACCTCCCTGGGGCACTTGATAGGAAGGCAGGGGGCCCGCTCAACCCCCCCCCATAGCCCCAGGACCACCAACTCCCTGGGGCACATACATTGGAGGCCAACTACCTCTCCTTTTACCTCCAGTAAGTCCTACACAGCTGGATTGCTAAGAGGTCTTCAGAGGCCAAGCCCCCTTTCTCCACCACTCTGCAAACGCGCCTGCTGGTGCGCTGCTGATTAGGGCATGAAGTCCACTTTACTGCTGAGGAACCTTGGGGGCCAAGAAGCCCTCCTGGTACCTCCTGTAAGTCCTACACAGCAGAATTAATGAGAGCCGGTCAGAAGCCCTGCCCCCTTTCTCCACCTCTGTGCAAATGCGACTACTACTTAAAAAATCATAGACATTCACTGAAAAAAAGAAAGGTTACAGGGACGTTATAGTTGGGCTCAGATTTCACTTGTACAAAACCAGTGAAATTCAGCAGTTATAGTTAGCTTAGCTTTGACTGCTCCCACCAAGCAAGAGCAAACAGTAAGACCACTCTCAGGGGGTGGGAGCAGGAAAACTGCTCCCACTTGCAGGGAGCGGACGTTTCATCTGGTGTGTGTGTGTGTGTGTGTGTGTGTGTGTATATATATTCACTGAAAAAACCGTAGGTTTCAGGCACGTTATAGTTACAAATTAGCATTTTAAAAACCTTTGAAATTCACTGAAAAAACCGTAGGTTTCAGACACGTTATAGTTGGAAATTAGCATTTAAAAAACCTTTGAAATTCACTGAAAAAACCATAGGTTTTAGGGACAGTTATAGTTAGTTGGACATTGCACTCGTACAAAACCCGTGAAATTCCCCCGTTATAGTTAGTTCAGCTAACTATAACTCGCGCCCCGCAATGCACTGCTGATGACGTCACATATTACATCACTCATGACATGGTCAGTGACATCACTGATGACATCACTGATATCTCAAATGACATCACTGATGACATCATCCAGTGACTGTGTGTTTCTGTAAAGTTTAAATATGTTTAATATATATAGGGAAAGGCGTATTGAAGAATGAGTGGGTGTATAAGTGTCTGAATGGATGATTTAGTACGTGCGTGACTGACTCTACAAGTGAGTGATTAAACGTATCTTACTGAATGCATGGGTTAGTGACTAAACTGTGTGAATGTCTGTATCCGTCTGTTGGTGTGTAAGTGGATGCATGGATTTGCGAATAGCTACACGAGTGTCTATATGGGTTATTGATTGGTTCTATGAGTATCTGTATGGGTGCCTGAGTGTTTGTGTGGATGGGGTGTGTGCGACTGTGCATAGATGTGAGTGGGTGATTCACTGGGTGGATGGTTTCAAGAGTGCATCTGTGATAGACTGTATGGGTGGGTAAGTGTGTGTAAGAGTGTGTTAGTGAGTGAATGTATGTCCCAGTGGTACATGTGTGAGTAACTACATATGTGAAAGGCAGTATATATGTGTATTGGAGTATATAAATAGCTATAAGCGAGAGTGAGTGATTGTGATAGTGGCTGTATGGATGAGTGTGTGCTTGTATCAGTGATTGTATAAGAGCGTAAGAATGTGCTAGTATTTGTATGAGTAAGTGAGCTGGTGTGTGTGTATAACTGTATAGGTGAGTAAATGGCAGTGTGTTTAATTATTTGCATGACTGACTAGGTGTGTGAGTACCTCTATGGATGAGTGGCGGTGTTTGAGTGTCTATATAGGAGTAAGAGTGCATATGATAGTCCTGTACTGAGTGACCATAAGTATGAGTGACTGTACGGGTGAGTGAGTGGATGTGTGTGTGTAGACCTAAGAATCAGTGAGTGGGTATGTAGTTATTGGTGTTGGAGTGTCTATGGTTTTGCGAATGGCACTCTGTAATTTAGATTGGGTGTATCAAAGGTTATATTAGGGTGTGAGGGGGTGCATCAGATGATCACATGGATGATGTCATTAGTGATGTCATTTGAGATGTCATCAGTGATGTCATCAGTGATGTCACTGACCATGTCATGAGTGATGTAATATGTGACGTCATCAGCAGTGCATTGCGGGGGCGCGAGTTATAGTTAGCTGAACTAACTATAACGGGGGAATTTCACGGGTTTTGTACGAGTGCAATATCCAACTAACTAACTGTCCCTAAAACCTATGGTTTTTTCAGTGAATTTCAAAGGTTTTTAAAATGCTAATTTGTAACTATAACGTGCCTGAAACCTACGGTTTTTTCAGTGAATTTCAAAGGTTTTTTTAAATGACAATTTTTAAATGTATTAATTTTTATATTAATTTTTTTCATACTGATTTACTACATTTTTAGAAACAATTTCTTTTACATATTTTATTTTTTAAATTACATTGTAATTACATTATACATTACAAAAAATACTTTCTCAGAATGAATTACTTTAGTTTAAATACTTTGCACATAGGCAATAGACTTTTAAGAACAGTAGTTACAGTTGTTGCAATGGGCAACACATTTTCAAACACAATGCAACATTCAGCTCAATGTGAATTTCTAGTTAAATGCAATTAGTTACTTTATGGATTACTTTTCTAACCACAGGACTGGATCCTAGATTCAGTCCTGGTACATCTCCTGTAAACAGTTGAGTAAAAGCGTTTTGGTTACAGTCGTGATTTTTAAGGAATATTATTGTATTTTAAAAGTTGACACTTAGAAACTTTTTCTCATAGAATCACCAATGTTATCCTATGGAAGGAAATTCACTTAGCAGGTAAAAACTGTTATCGTTACTTTTTCTTACTCAGTGTTGGATCCTGGATCCAGCACTGGTGCATCTCCTGTAAACAGTTGAAAGAATGCGTTTAAGTCATACAGGCGATTTTTAAGGAATATTTGTAGTTTGTGAAAATCGACACTTTGAAACTTTTCTGCTGAAAACCAGACAATGGATTCCTATGGAAGAAAATATAAGTTACTGGTAAGTACGGTTACAATTACTTTTCAGGACCAGTACTGGGCTGAAAGATACAGCACTGAGGGCTCTCCTGATAACAGGTGAGTAAATCAGAATTCGTATTTTGGCTGATTTTAGAGGAATATTTGTATGTTTCAAAAATAAACACTTAGAAGAATTTCCAAGTGAAACCAGTCAATGTTAGCCTATGAAGGAAATTCAAGTTACCGGTAAGTACGGTTAAAATTACTTTTCAGGATCAGTACTGGGCTGAAAGATGCAGCACTGAGGTCTCTCCTGATAACAGGTGAGTAAATCGGAATTCGTATTTCGGCTGATTTTAGAGGAATATTTTAAAGTTCCAAAACTCCACACTTAGAAGAATTTCCAAGTGAAACCAGTCAATGTTAGCCTATGGAAGGAAATTCAAGTTACTGGTAAGTACGGTTAAAATTACTTTTCAGGATTAGTACTGGGCTGAAAGATGCAGCACTGAGGTCTCTCCTGATAACAGGTGAGTAAATCAGAATTCGTATTTCGGCTGATTTTAGAGGAATATTTGCACAATGGTGAAGGGAGGGGGCGGGGCCTGAGGTGACATCTGTGCAAACACGCCCCGTGGCGCGTTTTAAGTTGGGGGATTAAGTCCCCTTGAATCATGAGGGTCCCTACGGGCCAACTAGCCCACCAGGAACCTCCAGTATGCGCTAGGGGCTGCGTTGCAGAGACGTGTAGAGAGGCCACACCCCTTTTACACCTCTCTGCAACGCAGCTCTGTGGCGCTTTCTGGACGTACCTGTTGGGCTAGTTGGCCCCCAGGGACCCTCAGGATTGAAGAGGATTTAATTCCCCATCTTAAAACGCGCCACGGGGCCTGTTTGCACACATGTCACCTGAAGCCTCGCCCCTCCCTTCACCACTGTGCAAACGCGCCCGTGGCGCGTTTTAAGTCTGGGGATTAACTCCCCTTGAATCCTGAGGGTCCCTGGGGTGCAACTAGCCCACCATATACCTCCAAAAAGCGCCATAGAGCTGCGTTGCAGAGAGGTGTAAAAAGGGGCGTGGCCTCTGTACACCTCTCTGCAAGGCAGCCCCCTGGCGCATACTGGAGGTTCCTGGTGGGCTAGTTGGCCCCCAGGGACCCCCAGTATTCAAGGGGAATTCGTTTGCAGAGTGGTGAAGGAAGGGGGCGGGGCCTACGGGCCCGATCGTTTTTTTCCTTTTTTTTTTCCTTTGGGGAGGGGGGGCTGTGTGGCCCCCCTCTGTGGCCACTTATGGCCCCGGGGACCCCATCCCCCGGGGCCTTGCCTCTCGTTGGGGACTGTGGGGGGGGGTCCCCAAGCCCCCCACAGTCCCACCGGCTCCCGTGTCCTACGGGAGCCGGCATTGCTTTACACATGGGGAGCTGCTAAGATGCAGCTCCCCATGTGGAAAGCATCGGCTTGGATATTGGAAGAGAGCAGGTTTCCTGCTCTCTCTTCCAATATCCAAAGCAGTTTGCAATGACAGGACGGGAGCCGCGAGGCTCCCGTCCCGTCCTGTCATTGCAAACAGCAGTGTCCCGGGGGTAGGCACCCCGGGACACTGCAGGAGCCGGCCCTGGAGGGTGGTGGTCCCCAGGGCCACCACAGGCTCCAGGAGGGGGCCGCGCGGCCCCCTCCCTACATTTTGAAAGCCCCGGGAGGTGGTGGTCCCCGGGGCTTCGGGGTCCAAAACGGACCCCCATTTTAATTTTTCTTAGTGCCCCGGGGAGGTGGTGGTCCCCGGGGGGGCTGGAGACCCCCCACACAGGTTTTTAATTTAAAAAAAAGAAGCCCTGGGGAGGTGGTGGTCCCCGGGGCTGCGGGAGGGCTCAGAGCCCTCCCGCACCATTATACATAAAGCCCCGGGGGTGGTGGTCCCCGGGCTTGGGGGCCCTTAGAGGCCCCCACACATAAAATTAACCCCCCCCCAGCATGCCCCCAGGACTTGGCCCACCCGGGGCCAATTAACATCGAAGCGCGGGAGACAGCGTCGATTTTTTTTTTTTTTTCCTTCTCCCGGCAGGATTCGCGCTCCCTGTGCGCATCCTGCCGATTTAAAAAAAAAAAAAAAAAAAAAAAAAAAAAAAGTTTTGCCCAGGGGGTCCTTGTGGGACCCCCCTGAGCAGACCTAGGGGGTCAGGGTGTTTCTACCCTGCCCCCTTTGTGTCTACCGAGGGACAAAATGGCTGCCAACACTTCCTGATTTGGAGTGTTGACAGCCAATTAACATAAAGCTCGGGAGGATCCGCAGCCCTAGATATATCTATCTTTTTACTTTTGATTTTCTCAGCAACTACTGAACGGATTTACACCATTTAACAAAAAGGGTTCTTTCTGAACCAAGAACTACCTCTTTGCCAAATTTGGTGTATTTCCGTTCAGCTGTTCGGGCTGTAGCCGTGTCTAAAGTTTCCTATGGAAAATTGCATGGGGAAAACGCGTTTTGGGACCCCCCTTTTTTCTCGGCCCCCACTTGACGAATCCCCCCCGAGACTTTCAGGGTAGGAGCGGACCGGAGCGCCCCACAAAGTTTGAAAATTTTGCGAAGATACGTCAACCGGCAAGAGTTATTTCAAATAGAATGTCGCGGATTTCCTATGGATAATAGGTTGTAACTATAACTATCTACTGGCGACCGCCAGTAGATAATATATATATATATATCTATCTCAAATTACTTCTCCACCATGCAATCCTGCACTCCAAGAGATACGGACAACTTGATAAGCCTGGTGCCCAGTGAAGCGTTTATTTTTTCAGTTTGATGCTTTCAGGGAGCGGACGTTTCATCTGCTTTCCTGCCTGCTGTGTGTGTATATATGTATGTGTGTGTATATATACACACCCACACACAAAAAGAGTTGCCTCTAGGTGGGATGCTCTCCCAGGTGGAAATTACGCCAAAGCAAGGGCACACGCCATGAACAAAGTCCTTTTCTGGTTAACCTGCCAGACGCGTTTCGGGCCAATGCCCTCTTCAGTGGCAGACCATGTGACGTGCCGGCATGCGGCGTAATTTCCACCTGGGAGTGCATCCCACCTAGAGGCAACTCTTTTTTGTGTGTGTGTATGTATGTATGTATACGGGGCCAATGGAGAAGGAGGCAGTAAATGATGATGTGGACATTGACAAAAGGGACGAGTAATATGGACAATACGATTGTTAATTTAACGGATGTTAATTTCAGTACAGTTGAACAGGAGATTTTGTCCTTAGGTCTGTCATTCTGTCCCAAAACCAACTTAAATTATGCGAATACAAGAGCAGATATTTATAAATTTGTGAGAAAATTAAAACTCCAGAAGTACCATAAAACAAAAGCTGGGCAACAGGAATCATTAAGTGGGGAGAGAAATGATGACCCACTGGGCTGTGGTATGATAAATAGTAACCTCACTGTTTCTGATTTAAGTACTCTAAAGAATTTGCATAGTTTAAGTTGTGAAAATTCTGAGAACGAAGATAGTTTTAGGGATCTAACTACTCAGGATCTTTTGTCCCCTAGATTTGAAACCTGTGCTAAGCCTGACACTGAGTTTAAAGAAAAATCCAAATTTGTCCCTATGATGCCAAAGGATTCTTTGGATATGTTTAGCGAGAATGTGGTTAAGGAAATTAAACAGCTTCATGCTCACACAAGTAAAACTAAAACTAAAACCACTGATTTTGATTGGAAATATGGACAGGTGATGTCTAAAATTAAGGATGATAAGCAAATAGTGGTCAGGAAGGCGGATAAAGGTGGGAATGTGGTTCTATGGTCTTTGAATGATTATTCTGAGGAAGCAGCAAGACAATTAAATGATACTGATTGTTACCGCAAAAGTTCTTTTCTTAAATTTAAGCTAGCTCAGGATGAGTTTTTTAACAAACTATTGGCTTGGAGAAGTACAGGGTTGCTTAATTTGCAGGAGTTTAAGTATCTCAAGAAAGAGAACCCCACAATCCCGGTGCTGCATTTCCTTCCAAAAATCCATAAATCATTAACAAAGCCACCAGGTAGACCAATCATTTCCGCTTGTGATGGGCCATTGGCTAATATGTCTGTTTATATTGATTCTTTTTACAGGAACACATGAAATCACTGGATTCTTATGTACAGGATACTACTGATTTCATTAGCAAAATTGAAAATATAATTTGGCAGGATACCTATCTTTTATTGGCTGTGGATGTAGTATCATTATACACTTGCATTAGAAATAGTGATGGAATGAAAGCAGTCGAATACTTTTTATCTAATAGACCGCTGAAATTTGCTAAACATAACCAGATGATATTGGACCTACTGCTGTTTTGTCTTGAAAATAATTTGTTCCTTTATAAAAATCAAATATATCAGCAGATACAAGGTGTGGCAATGGGGGCCAGCTTCTCCCTAGTTATGCCTGTCTCTTTTTGGGATGGTGGGAGAAGCTGGTCCTCAAAAAGAAATATGCTCATACTTTGGAAAACAAGGTAATTGTTTGGTTAAGATTCATAGATGACTTGTTTGTCATCTGGAATGGAACAGAACAAGAAGTACATGAGTTCCTTGGGGAAATCAATACGAATAATCTCAATCTGAAGTTTACGTACTCTATTAGCCGTGTTAGCATAACCTTTTTGGACACTGAAGTATATATCTGTGGTAACAAACTGGCAACAACCCTTTTAGAAAATCTACTGCTGGCAATGCCATATTACATGCTTCAAGCTCACATCCACAACACCTCATACATAGCATCCCCTATGGGGAAATGCTTAGGATTCGGAGAATATGTAGTGAGGATTTGGATGCTCAGGAAAAACAACAGGAATGTAAAAATAGATTTCTAAATAGGGGTTACAAGGAACAGACAATTGAGACTGCAATAGCCAAATCAAGAAGTAAAGCAAGGCAGGATCTGATAAAACACCGAGTCAGGTCTGGTCACGTATCATACAATGTACCAGACAATACAGCGAGACTAATACTGGGGTACTCCAGATAGGAGGGTCAGATTAGATCCATTATACGCCGTAACTGGCACACGGTATTAGGTGATCCAGTTATTGGAAGTTCTTTACCTAAACAACCAGCTATTACTTTCCGTAGGGCACCAACGATGGGTAATGTTTTGGTAAATAACAATCCAGAGGACATTGAACCTAGCTCATGGCTTAAGCAAAGGAAAGGTTTTTTTAAATGTCCTTCTTGCAAAGCCTGTCAATTTGGTGTGAATACCAAAACCTATCAGACACCATTTAGTGATAGGGTCTACCCAATAAATAAATACCTGTCGTGTAAAACTGAATTTGCAGCCTATGCTTTGCAATGTAGTTGTAATTTGCTCTATATTGGGAACACAAAGCTGTCTGTTCATAAGAGGGTTTTACAGCATACTCGAGCTATAGTGAACTGTGACCCGAGTTACCCGGTAGCCAGGCATTTTAAAGATGTACATAACAGCAGCCTTAAGCATTTTAAGTACTTTGTATTGGATTCTATACCATTATCTAAACGTGGTGGGAATAGGGAATCCAAACTTAGGCGCCTAGAAACAAGATATATTCTGGAACTTAACACTAAACAGCCAAATGGGCTGAACACGAGTGAAGATTTATACACTTATCTTTAAAATGTCAACTTTTTTCTTGAGTAAGAGCTTCCTGTTGAGCAGGAGTGTTATATGCACTTCTGCTTCAAATTAGGTTGAGCTATCTATGTGTGTATGAATAATATAAAGAGATCTCTCAGCATATGAGTTGTTTATGAAACGTTGGGTGTTTCTATAAATCTTCATATCATCAAATGTAAATGTTTTTTATACATTTATGTATATATTTAAATTTACATATTTATGGTTTTTGTAGGTTGCAAACTTTTTTTTACACCTTTTTTAACTTGTGGAGTGTTTTAAGGTTGAAATGTATTTTATATTGAGGATATGTAAAAACATTTGTGGGAATCAACCTTGCTGCTCTTGATCAGTTGTATTTTATATCTTTTTCTTCTCTGTGTATATAATTATTTAAAAATATCATTTTAGATGGTATAATGTCGTTTGGCAGCTAGTTCAGAAATTTGCACATTGTGGTTAATTATTGACACGTTCTCATTGCACTATATTGTATATTTGCACAAACTGGTGGTTTTAGCATATAGGACCTAAAACATTTTTTAAGATCTCTTTTTTTTTTAGGTGGGTTTTAGGTGGTATCTTCTTTTTTAACCTTTGGTATCCATTTTAACATGCAAGTATTTGTAATAATGTGTACTTGTATTATACAATAGATTATACATTCTCCCTGTTTTATCGATTTGTCAGGTTGAGATAGTACTTTGCCAGCATACTTTGGAGCCACTGTAATCACTACATTTTTATTACTGTATTTATACAGGGATATAGATTTGTGTAGTATTTTTACTATGTCTATATGGATTGCCATTGGTCACCTGCACTTTAAAAATTCACCTATCCCTCCTAAGCGCTGTCATGTGATCAAGGCCGCTCGTACGCCCGAAACGCGTAATGGCAACATGGTGATGGTTGGAAGAAAATAAAAGCAACTTGCACTATATTGGGTCTGCTCTTGCCGTTTGTTCTTGGAGTACTGGGCTTGTTTGTGTGTGTGTGTGTGTATATATATATATATATATATATATATCTATATATCTATATATATATATATATATATATATATATCCTGCTCCAGTGCAATCCGACACTTCCAACATTCTATCACTTGCCAAAGATTCATAAAAACTGTGTAAATCCGCCAGGCAGACCCATAGTGTCTTCTTTGGGCAGTCTGACAGAGAATCTCTCTAGATTTATAGACCACTTTCTTTTTCAATCAGTTCTACAACTGTCGTCCTATATTAAGGACACTACTGATTTTATTAACCACATTGAGAGAATACAATGGCATTCATCGTACAGCTTAATTGTATTGGATATCACAAGCTTGTACACTTGTATCAACCATATGCAGGGACTAAATGCGGTTAAATATTTTCTACAGAAGAGACCATTGAAACTCGCAGAGCACAATAGCATGTTGATGGAATTGATTGAATTTTGTTTGCTAAATAATATTTTTCTTTTTCAGGGAGATCTCTATAGGCAGGTATCTGGGACCGCAATGGGAACCTGCTTCGCCCCCAGCAATGCGAATTTATTCGTAGGCTGGTGG
Source organism: Calotriton arnoldi (assembly GCA_963921515.1). NCBI lineage: Eukaryota > Metazoa > Chordata > Amphibia > Caudata > Salamandridae > Calotriton > Calotriton arnoldi. The sequence continues at coordinate 710,880 of CAWUFW010007848.1, forward strand.
GAGGAGCAGGTGGCCTGGTCCACAGACAATGAAATCTGGACCAAAGAGATAGTATCTTGGTATCGATACATCGATGACCTTTTTCTGGTATGGAGGGGGTCAACTAACAAAGCAGATGAATATATAAAACACATGAATCAGAATGATGTCAACCTACGATTTACAGGGGAGATTAGTTCAGTGGCAGTGAACTATTTGGACCTGAGGGTGGAGATACAGGATGGAAAACTGTTTACAGCCCTATTTAGAAAACCTACGTCTGGTAACAGCACGCTGCATGCCACCAGCAGCCATCCACCTAAATTGAAGAACAGTATACCATATGGGGAATTCCTCAGGTTAAAACGTAACTGTTCAAGAAAGTGCGATTTTGATATAGCAATCAAGGAGAGTTTCAGTAGATTTCTAGCAAGAGGATACAGTATAGATCTTTTAGAGAACACTATTAAGAAAGTTGAGAATCTATCAAGGGATGGATTAATTAAAAAGACAGCCCTAGAGAAGACCAGAAATCAGGATGAGGGAAAGTTCCGCATGGTCACAACTTATTCTGACGATGCAGAAACTCTAAAAAAATCATGAGAAGAAACTGGCACGTGCTAAAGACTGATATAATCATTGGGGCAGATATTCCACCAGCTCCATTGATTACTTTTAGAAAGGCACGTTCACTGAAGGATAGTCTGGTTCACAGTCATTTGGATGTAATTCCGTCTAGAAGGGGAACATTAAATGAGATGCGAGGTTTTTACCCGTGTGGCAAGTGTAAGGCCTGTGCTTTTAGCAAAAGGGTACTCACTTATGAAGTGAAGGGAATCAAATCCGGCAAGAGAATAAACAAATTCATGACCTGCCAGACTACACATGCTGTCTATTGCCTGATGTGCCCATGTGGCCTCAGATATATAGGCAGCACGATTCATAGTGTAAAAATACGCATACTTGAACACATGCGTGCCATAGCGAAGAAGGATTTGAGTTATCCAGTCGCTAGACACTTTGCTATTAAGCACAAAAGTAATAGGGATCTACTACAGTTTTTCGGTATTGATTGTGTCCCAGTAAACATCAGAGGGGGAGACAGAGTGTTGAAACTAAGGAGATTGGAGTCGCGATACATAATTGATCTCCAAACCAAGACCCCGAATGGGTTAAATAGTGGGGAGGAGTTGATAGTACATCTGGGAATTTAAAATGTGTTACGCTGTGCCTTTCAGGAGAAAGTAAAAATGACGAGTAATTGCATCTCAGTGGTTAATGTGGTGACCTTTTCTTATCTGATTCATTTTTTATAGGTGGGTGCCGATACACGGCGGTATGTAGTGAGCATTGAGGGATTATTGGCAATCCTCAAAGAGAAAGGGGGTTGCCTAATGCCGATCCACGGCGAGATTGTTTCATGCAGTGGCAAATGATATAATTGTACATGGAGAGAGTACAATTAATATTATAATGTGGGATTATTTGAATATCAAATTGTCTTTGGATTTCAGCAAATACTTATATAAGTATGTGAAAGGGCTTCTTTAGTAATAATATATACCACTGCAATATGGCGCCTATAGAATGGCGACCGTAATCCCTCTTTTGTTTCAATGACCCATCGTTCGATGTTTAAATGATGGCGCCTCTCAGTGTGAAATGTAAACACTGACGAAGGAACCTTTCCGAAACGCGTTTGTTTGCTGCGCTAAGAAAAATAAACTAAGATTGTGGAAACCCGACCCCATGAGTGCTGGTATCCTTTCTGGAAAAGGAGGAACCTTGGAGCTGTAATATATATATATATATATATATATATATATATATATATATATATATATATATATATATAGCAGCACCAAGAGCTGGAGCACCCTCGTAGATGGGAAATGAACAGTGGCTATGAAGAGTTGTATTACATGCAGTGGAGTTGATGGGAACGTAAACTAGCATTGTCATCCAACACACATCTTGTGTAGAGAGGTGTCTTAAAGTTGGTGGCTTTTACAAATTGAAAGTACATTTTTGATATTAACCAACTCCTATATGACAGCATTTGAGGAAAAAGTTTGGACAGATTTGAAGAAAAAAGTGGGAAATTAATTTCCACATTTAATTTCGTTGTAGTGGGGGCAATTTTAAGCAGAAGACATGTGAAGTGACATTCTCCAGCCAAATGGGGGATGTTGGCTTGGTCTTATCAGATGGAAAATGTGCCATTGTTTGGTTTGTGTTTTAGGGTTGGCACTGAGGGCTTCACTGATTCCTCTCTTCTCCTTCCAGACAGGCACCATGTCTTCCAATATCGTCTGCGTCAATGGAGTTGAAGTGGCGAGCGATTCCTCCAAGCCGACTGTCATTAACATCAACATTAACCAGCCCTCGGGCCTGGCCACCCTGCTGGAGTCTGCCAAGGGAGCGTGGAAGGGGCAGAAGACCCCCTCTCAGGATGCTGGCAAGGCCCCTGCCACCTTTGTCAGAGGAGAGCAGAAGGTCTTGGGGGTGCGTGAGTAAATTATGTCGGGCATTTGCTCTCAACTGTTGACTGGCATGATAATTGTGGTTTGGAGATATCCTGGCATTTTACAGTGCCAGGGTGGGATGTAAACTGGCATCCTTGTGTTGTCTATGAAGATAAGTCGTAGACTTGATGCTCATCCGTGCTGGGACAGATGGTTGCTGGCGTAAGTCTTTCCTCTCCTAGATGGAGGAGGGAAGGGTTAGCACTGGGGATGCTCTGGAGAAAGCAACAGAGGACAAGGAGGGCTTAGATGAAAGAGATGTGGATGGGGGAGTTGTTTTAAAGGTGAGACTGGGCATGGTAGATGGATTCGGAAGAAAAGGTGTTTAAGGAGGATCATAGGGTTGAAAAGCAATTGTTTTGGCTTGTGGTAGAGAAAATGGGAACAGAGTGGTTCGGAGAGTTGAGAAAGGGTACAATTGATCGCATTGTGTTACATGTACATCGCAAGAGTGGGGTGAACGAAGAAAGTGGCCTGACGAACAGTTTGTGGGTTCACATGTTTTCTTCAGGTTGGGTCAATTGGCGAGGTCCAAGGACCATTGCAGAGTTGGGCGAAGGTGGCCATCCCAATAGTAGTCGTTGTGAGAAAGGGTGGTTCTTATGGTTATGGAAAGAGGGATGGAAGAGCTTGCCTATGGGGGAGTGTTGGTTGAGTGAGAAGCCAGGTTAGTGGAAAAAAGTGGTGGGTGTCCATTTGTGGCCAGTTTGAGAGGGGTGCAGCCACACAATGGTCTTAATTTGCAACTTGTTCAAGGTGCGTTGGGGGTGGCAGGTAACACTCTAAGAGACCTGACCAGGATAGTATGTTAATATTAGGAGCCCACCCAATGGTGTTGTACCACTCAAGGACACAACCAACACTGATGTGTAACAATCTATTGCAACTACCTGAAGGGTTAGAGTCCTCAATGGAAGCAACAAATAACTGAATGACGATTCAATTAAACACCTCTAGAAAAGAGCAGTTTGACCATAACAATGAGGCACACAGACACCAAAACATAATAAGACTACTTTGAGACTATTGAGAAATGGTTATTATGTCAGATCTGGAGGAAATAACTGAAGTAGAGACTTATAAATAATCTGTTTGGTCAGCCCTAGACTGTTGGGAGTGCAATCTAATCCAGTATTATAATTACAGGTATTTCTCAGAATTAAGCATCTGCGCAGCTCAGGTTTGCAAACCAAGAAGCAGAAAACCATTGGGCATACTCTTGGAAGGAATTCACTCAGACGTTTCAACTGTGTAACCGGGAGGAGCATGAGGTGACCTCAAAATGCAAGAATAAAAGTCTGAAGTCCACTTGTGAGAGCACGAGTGAAATATAAGGAGGCAACTATACAAGTTTGGTGATGGAATGGAAAGTACTCAAAAGAACTGGGAGAGGAACCCAGGCAAAGGTGAGACAACGGGTGACCCTCAAACAGAAGGCGGCGAGACTGTTGGATGCTGTCCAAGGATGCATAGCGACAAGTGTGTTCATCTAACAAGCCCACCCAAGAGTGGCGAGAAGCGAGAGAACCACTGGTGACACCGGACACAGAAATGTAGGAGCCTGTGGAGTGAATCCAGGAGCAGTGAAGACCAGGATGCAGCAAAGAGGTTTGAGACCATGGGTATCCCCAAGAGCTACAGAAGGGCCAACCCAAGAAATCAACAGAAACATTTCCTATAGAAGCCAAATGGTGTCCACACGAGCATTTGGGTTTAACCCAGGACGCAGCCTAAAGATCTGGTACACTGAAGTGTGGAGTGCACGTGTGGTGGAACTCAAACGATAAAAGGTACCAAAGTAATTTATGAGATGCGCCATGGATCGAAGTTATAGCTAGACTCTTGCATGCACAAGAGATAAAACAAAAATGCCTTGTGGCCACTCGTTTTCATTCTCAGCTGCTAAACACTGTAAATCATGGCATCCTTTCCCTTGAAACCTCACTAACTATCCTAATCTTAGGAAACAGCTGAAGATGTCACTCTTACACTTTTTGTTTCCGGCTGGCTTCGCTGAATCTTGCCTTCCCTTCCCAGTACAGGTCTGAAGCGCGCTTGACAGCCAAATGGTCTAGTTGGTCGATTAAACAATGTCAAAGGAGATGGAAAACCATAGTTGTGTTGCTTCAGGATTTTCAGAAGATTAAAGTTTGGGTCTAAACACGGGCAACACATTCCATGTGTTTTTCTCCATTGGTGACCAGGAGAAGTTCAGGAATTCTTTGAAAGATGGGTCTAGCAGCCAGTATCACCTGTAGCATTTTGAACTTACAACCTGGGACAGGAGATACCAGGTGGCCAAGAAGTGAAAAAAGCATTGGCAGTCCAAGATGAAGGTGTTTAGTCTAACGGAGGCATGTCTTGTTTGAATTGGGCAGGCATCTGACTGCAGTGATTCGTTTGGGCTAATCAGCATATCTGTTATTGCAGGAACTGATTGAAAATTTTACATTGGCAAAGCCTGGTTTTCCTTGGCACCAGAGGGTAACCCTGTTTTAAGCTTGATAGAGATGTAGGTAGCGGTTTTTCACTCCTTTTTATAGAGGTGTGGCGGAGCGGCCAGGGCGGCTGACTTCGGAGCACAGGGATAGTTTGATCCCCAGTGCCGGAGGCAGCTCAGGTCAGCATCATGTGACTCTGGGCAATAGCTCACTTAATCTCCCAGACAGCCCCCAGCGCCTTGTGACCCTTATGAGTGATTAGTTTGCGCTTTACAAATACTGGGTTTTATAGGAGCTCTGATAATGCCGCATTGCATTGGAGCTCCGAGATGGCTAATCCGGGAAGTAGCAGGGGCCCTGAAATGAGGCAGGACTCCAGAGGGTAATCTCTGCCTATCTTTTCCAGAGGCTGGGGAGGTGCTTCGGCTGGGCCCCCGACACGCCACAGATGAGAGACAGAGGCGACTGGCTCCCGAGTCGGGAGGTAAGGACCATGGCGCCAAGGCTGAGAGAGGCCCCCGCTGGACGGCCAGACACCTTTGGCGTGGGGGGCTGCAGCCGCCGACTTCTGGACCCACGGGCCCACGTAGCTGGAAGGAGGTAAAGCAGCTAAGACTCCAGTGAGTGAGGAGGCTCGGTGCTTATCCCACTCTGGTATACAGGCCTGCGGAAGCGTTGTCTCGCCGATGGGCGGCCTAAGCTGGTGTTCGGGCCCCCCCCCCCCTCTCCTTTCAAGCATATGACTTCGGTGATGGTAGCAGAGTACTGAAGGCCTTGTGGTCCCCGTGTCTGACCCCAAAATGGTGGCCCGTGAGGACAATCTGATGCCTAATACAGGATCTATGGCTCTCCCGCCTGACTCGACAATGGTGGTCCATCTAGACAAGCTGCCGTACACTACTCCTTAGATCAGCGCCCCCGCCCCCCAACCCCCCTTCCACGCCCCTTCCCCCCCTCCCCCCCCTCCACGCCCCCCTTCCCCCCCCTCCTTATCACTGAACCTGAATTTCAGAGTGGCTTCCTCTCACTTCACAATACAGTCATCACAAGAGGCGCAGAACTAAGCGAAACAGTGCTGCTCTGAACCTTGCTTCAACGCCTACCCATACTGTCCCCCTGCGCTGAAAGTGCCGCAGCATGCCAATGTGAGAGCGTTGGCATTGGGCGGGATGATGCTCCGTTATTACGGCACTTTGAGGCCAGGACCTCAATTGCAGGTTTGGCTGGACCAGCCACTAGCCGGTCTCAAACTACAGAAGAAAAACTCAAAAGTTCTCGGTTTTCAGGCTGGAATCTCATGGCAGCGCACTTCCCACATCGGCCTACCTGACTCCATTATGGCCGTCGGGTGGGGGGGGGGGGGGGAGACACTTCCAGGAAAAGACCTCGACATAACATGCCCAACCAACAGGTTTTTTTATTGCTGCTTAGGACCTCTTGACGTGAGCCTCTTACTCAGACACTGGTGAGTGGCCCCCTTTTTTGCCTGTGATGAACTGGCTCTCGCGCAGTGCTCGCAACACCAGTGTGCCTCTCTCCAACATGGCAGCCGCTTGAGACCGCTCAAGAAAAATGAACCTGCAATACAGCGTTTTTCCTCAAATGAAGTGCAAACCTCCCTCCCCTCTACGTACATCTCAGCTACCCCACCTTATTGAAGCCTGCTACGCCTTGTTCAGGTTCCTGTAATGATACCACAGATATGGCACCAGAACTCGAACAACTCAAGCCAACCTGCGTCAGATGACTGCTCAATCCCACCAGCTCATCATATCGATGACTCTGGGATCCCAATCCCAGTTACATCTACCGCTCTTCCTAAGACTATTAGATGAGGTCTCCTTCGAACGTTGAGAACACAGTGCACTTCGCAAGGCTGTGGACAACCATGTGATGACCATCTTTACCCTGGCGATGGTTGCACAGGTCAAACCTATAACCTCCCAACTGGCATCAGCCTCCAACATGACGACACCTGTTGCCACCAGCTCCCCCACATTGCCCCTTTCCAGATCTGGTACCAATGCTCTCAAGGTCAAATACAGGGTACAGGGAGGTAACGGTGTAAGTAGCGGGTGCTGTTTCTTTGTCTCCATGCTGTACAGAGCGAGAGGGAAGGGTACAAGGAGCGGGTGCTGTCTTTATTTGCAGACTGTACAGGGTGCGGAGAAGAAACAGTGTAAGTAGCGGGTGCTGTGTCTTTGTCTGCAGGCCGTACAGAGGGCGTGGAGGGGTGTTAGTAGGGCGCGGATACTATGGTTAACCTCAGTATCTTTTTTGCAGGCCGTACAGAGGGCGTGGAGGGGTATTTGTAAGGAGCGGATGCTATGGTTAACCTCTCACTGTCTTTGTCTGCAGACTGTACAGAGGGAGTGGAGGGGTGTTAGTAAGGAGTGGATGCTATCATTAACCTCCATGTCTTTGTTTGCAGGCCGTACAGAGGGAGTGGAGGGGTGTTAGTAAGGAGTGGATGCTATCATTAACCTCTCTGTGTCTTTGTTCGCAGGCCCTACAGAGTGCTTGGAGGGGTGTTTGTAAGGAGTGGATGCTATGGTTAACCTCTCAGTGTTTTTGTTTGCAGGCCGTACAGAGGGCGTGGAGGGGTGTTGGTAAGGAGCGGATGCTATGGTTAACCTCTGTGTCGTTGTTTACAGGCCGTACAGAGGGCATGGAGGGGTGTTTGTAAGGAGCAGATGCTATCATTAACCTCTGTCTTTGCTTGCAGGCTCTACAGCGTGCTTGTAGGGGTGTTCGTAAGGAGTGGATGCTATCATTAACCTCTGTCTTTGTTTGCATGCCGTACAGAGGGTGTGGAGGGGTGTTAGTAAGGAGCGGATGCTATGGTTAACCTCTGTCTTGGTTTGCAGGCTGTACAGAGTGCTTGGAGGGGTGTTTGTAAGGAGCGGATGCTATGGTTAACCTCTGTCTTTGCTTGCAGGCTCTACAGAGGGCATGGAGGGGTGTTAGTAAGGAGCGGATGCTATGGTTAGCCTCTGTCTTTGTTTACAGGCCGTACAGAGGGCGTGGAGGGGTGTTAGTAAGGAGCGGATGCTATGGTTAACCTCTGTCTTTGCTTGCAGGCTCTACAGAGGGCGTGGAGGGGTGTTAGTAAGGAGCGGATGCTATGGTTAACTTCTTATTGTCTTTGTTTACAGGCTCTACAGAGGGCGTGGAGGGGTGTTCGTAAGGAGTGGATGCTATCATTAACCTCTGTCTTTGCTTGCAGGCTCTACAGAGGGCGTGGAGGGGTGTTCGTAAGGAGTGGATGCTATCATTAACCTCGGTCTTTGTTTACAGGCTGTACAGAGGGCGTGGAGGGGTGTTAGTAAGGATCAGATGCTATCATTAACCTCTGTGTCTTTGCTTGCAGGCTCTACAGCGTGCTTGTAGGGGTGTTCTTAAGGAGTGGATGCTATCATTAACCTCTGTCTTTGTTTACAGGCTGTACAGAGGGCGTGGAGGGGTGTTAGTAAGGAGCAGATGCTATCATTAACCTCTCAGTGTCTTTGTTTACAGGCTGTACAGAGGGCGTGGAGGGGTGTTTGTAAGGAGCGGATGCTATGGTTAACCTCTTATTGTCTTTGTTTACAGGCTCTACAGATTATGATTGGTCTGCTTTGCGTCTCCTTCGCAGTGATGCTCTGCTTCATTCAAAATGGGGCCATGTTCTACACAGGGAGCGGGTTCTGGACTGGGATCCCGGTGAGTAGATGCTGAGGGCGGGTCCATAAAAGGGGGTGGGCGAGACTTGTGAAACAAGATTATTGAAGGGGAGGAACTTTGAGTCGACGTTATCTCAGCCAAACACTTGAAGGGAACCTAAGAGTCTGCTTTTCATGGCCAATGGATCTAACTGGCAGTTTATAGGTTAAAGCATCCTTCCCCCTGTTTTCACTCTGAGCTAGAGCACCCCCTCACTGAGATAGGTCAGCCTCCCCGAACTAGAGCTCTGAGAGATAAGCAGACAAGAGTCTTGGTAAGTACAGAAAAACTTGCAGAACAAGAGAGCAATGAGATGTAAGTGCTAAGGGAAGGCAAGAACCTCCACATGCAGAGGGAAAACTGAGAGCTGGAGGGTCTGTAGGGACTGATTAGGAAGGTGGTGTAAATTAAATTGGGAAATCAAGAGGTTTTATTCCGTTCAAAAATCTGGAGATTAGAACTTCAATTATGAAAACCTTAATATATTTTTAGACTTTCGCCTTTCCACAACCTGCTTCTCTCGTTTTTTTTTTATTTTTGTTTAATTTGCGCACAAAGCATGTTTATCTTGTGCCTCCTTGCTCCACCCTCCCCTGTTCATAGCAGCAGACTTATTTTTGTTCCACTGAGACTATACATCATGTCCAAATTCTTGTTATTTCGAATCCTTGAAAGTCCATGCCAACATCTCAATATTCTTTCTGAATAGCCTACCCTTGGATGTGCCCCCTGGCATTTATTTGCACACCCCTCTGCGTGACCCTTTCGCAGTCATTGAGACTCACTGAGGACCTTTTGATACTACTTCGAGCAGGTCTTGCACAAGCTTCCCCCGGCCTGTCCTTTTAGTATGATCTCATAGCTGCAAGGGCCATGTTATCCCTAATGACTGAAATGGGGGAGGGTCCTTGCGCATATGGGAGGTGGGGGGATGGTAAGGTGTGTGTGTGTGTGTGTGTGTCCTTGGGTGCCTGCCTGTTTCCAGGAGTCTTGTACAGTCAGCGGTTACTGGGCAGTGCCCTGGTGAGCACCAAGATTTACCACTGGTGTCCCACACTCACCAGTACTACTGCTCTCCAGTTGGATCCGGTTCCTTCCTTCCTTTCCTAGGGTGGTCGGGGAGAGTAAAGTCCAATCAGTACTAAACCTTTAAAGAAGAATAGGGCTTTTCTTTACAGGAGAAAAGAGCGCACTAAAACAGTGTCCCCTCTGTAAACTAGAATGTGTCCGCTGACTCTGGGCGCAAGATATGATGGCAGACGTCGTGGCCTAGGTTTTCACTGGGACTGACTGTGGGTTGTCTCAGATCTTCACAACTAGTCGGTCTCTGACTTTCTACAAGGCATGTCCTAAGGATAGAGATGCAGTGCTTCCGGGCCAAATCCGTATACTGGTTCCACCTTTGGTACCAGGCTTCGCAGCTCGGTGGGCTAATGCCTCAGTTGATGAGTTTGCAGCACCAAAAATTAAACTGGGCCACAAATGCCGGAAACCCATCTCCCACACAAGTAGGTCCATCGCTAGGAAGGGGCATGCGCAGTTGAGGAGTTTCCAAGTTGCACTGTCTAGAGCAGTGGTGATGGTGGGGTTCAGGGGAGGATGGAGGGTATCTTCCGGTTCCGTGTCCAGTTCAGGACTCAAGTCACTGAAGTCCGACAACCAGTTAAGGATGCAACTAGTCATCTTTACTATCAGAATCCGTTCAACAGTTGGCCAGCACGCCCTGCAGTACTTAAACGTTAAGGCCCATGTCTCCGTTTACCTATTATGTTCTGATTGTTCTGGCAGCAGTAATACCCACAGCACTGGGTCATTTATGGTTAGGGCTTGAGCCTGGCGTCACCTGTTGATGTCTGGAGCTGTAGAAGGTAGGAGGATGGTTCAAGCTGTTTTGTATCAACACAGTCTCCCACGGCCAGAATAAATGAGATTGTGCTCAGAGCCTGAAGTCAGACCAGCCACTGGTCCTTCTGGGACTGGGAAAGGGGATGGTACTGGTACCCTTTGAGTTCATACAGGGTCTCCGCTTGAATATAGACAATGTAGTAGCCATTGACTCAGATGGAGCACTTCTTGGTTTCTCCTCGTAAACTGGACTGAAGTGAATCCCACAGTTCCTGGATGACCTGAGTCTGCCATGGTCTATCCTTGCAGATTCTGCAGTCCTGGCCAGATCTTCTGAGAGCAGTCTGTGTCCATGTTGGAGGCAGAGTCCAGTTCCTTGTGCAGGAAGGTACGCTTCAGTCTCTGGATCACAGCAGAAAGGCTTTATGCGGGATGCCAGACTTGGGCAAGGTAAAGAGGGAGAAGTGCAACCTGGCAGATTTCACTCTGGCGGAATATTTCCTCTAGAATCCTTGGGCCTTCCATAGGAGTACTAGTTAATCGAGGGTGGGGGGGATGTGGGAGCATTATTTGTTATGTTAAATAATTTATATAGCGCATGGCCGTCCAGGCAAAGGGACGTCCCAGCGCTAACAGCCGAGAGAAGATGGTGGGAGGGAAGTTAACGGTCAGTGGAAGAGCCAGGCCTTCACCGCCCTTCTTAAGGTCAAGAGATTGGGGATGCTTCTGATGGAAAGAGGCAGAGAATTCCAGAGAGCGGGCGCAAGCACCTTAAAAGAACACCCTCAGATTCTGGTTCTATGGAACTGAGGAACTCGAGCCAAATGGAGGTCGGCTGAGCGAAGATCACGTGTCCGGATATAGGTACAGCAAAGATCACCCAAAGTCGCTGGGCCAGAACCTGCGAGAATCTTATGAGTCCAACAAAGCGCTTTAAAATGGATTCTCTGTTCGATAGGCAGCCAATGTAGGTGGTGGAGAAGGCCGGAAACCGAGGAATGCCTAGGGAGGGCAAACAGGGCGCGGGCTGCAGCATTCAAGGTACGCTGTAGCCTTTCAGTCACAGATTTATTTCTGCCAAGAAGCAGTCCATTGCAATAGCCCAGCCGAGCTAGAAAAGTGGCTTGTACAATCAGCTGGCGAGTCTGAGGATCAAAAAAACCCAATATGGGTTTAAGGCCGTGCAGCAAGCCACAACAAGTTCCTGCAACAGCCTTGGCATGATCTTCAAAGGTGAGGGTGCTATCAATCCAGATGCCTAAGTTTTTTTATGGCGGCTTTCGGCAGAGGTGTTGCGCCGAGCTTTGGAGGCCATCAGTTGCTGCCCCAGAGATGAGTCTCTTCCAAGTAGAAGAATCTCAGATTTAGTAGAATTCAGTTGAAGACAATTATTCTCCATCCAGGCAGAGATGGCGGTCAGGTCTTCCTGAAATTTAGCGGTTTCATGGCTGGGGTCATTGGTAAATGAAAGTACCAACTGCGTGTCATCCGCATATGACACCAGAGATGTTACGGGCTCTAGCTAGCAAGGCCAACGGCCGGATGTAAACATTGAACAAAGTGGGGCTCAATGCTGAACCCTGGGGGACGCTGCAGCGTAAATAGTGTGTATGAGAGTGAAAAGGGGGAGCAATACCTTGAAAGGTCCTACTGGAAAGGAAGGGTGTGAACCAGGCGAGGGCTTTGTCAGTGATACCAATCTCCCGCAGCCGAAAAAGCAAGATGTTATGGGAGACCGTATCAAAGGCAGCACTGAGATCCAGCAAAATCAGTGCCAAGTTCTGCACTCATCCAGGGAGGCTCGGAGTTGCTCAGTAACTGCCAATAGTGCTGACTCAGTACTATGGCCAGGCCTAAAGCCGTTTTGGGAGGGATCTAATATGGAGCAGGATTCCAGGTACTGAGTTAGGATGGTATTCACATGGGATTCCGTGATTTTGGCTAGAAAAGGGATCGGATGGTAATTCTCTGGTCTAGAGGCATCTAGGGACGGCTTTTTCAATAGGGGAATGACCTTCACATGGTTCCATGAATGCGGAGTCGCTGTCGAAGATAAAGCTAGATTGATGAGTTCCAGGCGGCTGGGTAAGAGGCAGTCTTGGAACTTAATAAAGAGATCCGGCTTGAGAGGGTTGTCTGGAGACCCGGATTTAATCTTAGTAAGCAGGGCCTGAGGCCTGCAGTGGTGATCAAAGGGAGGGCAGGAAGGGGGTGAATCTCTGTGCCCATAAGATGACCCTCCAGGGGTTCCAGAGCAGTACTCTTGGAGGGAAAGCTGTCATGAATACCCTCCACCTTGTTGATAAAATAGGTAGCCAGCGCCTTGCATTAGAAATTATAGTGCTCTCAGGGGCCAGGGGATATTTCACCATATCCTTTAAAAGGGAAACAATCGTTTTGGAGGGATTGTTGCTGGTATTGATTTTATTGGCAAACTAGGCAGCACGGGACTTCCGAACCAATTTATGATAGGCTTTAATGGCAGTTCTATAGTGAAGTTTGGCTGTGGGGTTATAGGAGCGTCTCCATGTGCGTTCCAGAACTTTACAGTTTTTCCCGACTGCTAAGAGTGATTCATCAAACCAGACATTCGGCCGAGCTTCCTTGGAGTGAGTCCATTTGGCCGGGATACATTTATCGAAGGCCTGATCGACCCACCCTCTGAAGCAGTCATTAGCCTTCTCGATGTCAGCAGGCAGTACTGGTTTAAGGGAGCCAAGAGTGTCTCAAAAGGTAGTGTGGCATGGGCATTTGTATAAAGGATTAGGATGGAGCTGCGATTTAGGGGCTGCTAAGTGTATAGAGAAATGAACAAGAGTATGGTCGGTCCGGACTATTGGGTAACGGGGGTGAGACCTCTAGGGATGGAATATTGGAAAAAACTGGGTCGAGGAGGTGGGCAGCCTCTTGAGTGGGCCCAGAGACCAACTGAGATAATTGGCACACTGCCATAACGCCTAAAAAGTTAGGAATGCCAGACTCCTTGTGGGACTCTAGATGGAGATTCAGATCACCAATGATGGTAAAGTTGGCTGATTTAAGTGCCAGTCTGGTGGCAGCATTGACGCTGCTTCTCTAAAAGACTTGGACGGCCCTGGTGGGCAACAAAGCAGGAGTCCAGAGAGCGTGAAATCATCAGTTAGAGCCACTTTAAAAATGACGCTTTCGCAGTCTGGAATGGTTTCCTGAGTAAGACTACATGTATAGATGGCTTTATAAATCACTGCAAAGCCCCCACCTCTCCCCGTCCCTCTATTCACATTTCTCATGACATAACCTGTAGGCATAGCCAAGGCGGGGATGGCGACACAATCTTAAGAGAGACGGGTCTCTGTCAAAAATAAAATATGAAGAGAGTGCTCGGCAAATATATCAAATACGTCTACATAATGCTTGGCTAAGGAACGACAGTTTAAACTGCCGACTTTGTATTCCTTAAGGTATGCGGGGCCACGTGAGCCATAGTTATCCCTGGCTGCTATAAAGGGAGCCAGTAATGGGAGTCCAGCTGTGGTTCCCGCACAGGGAGATGCTCCCTTGCATGGCAAGCAGGGTCTCACGCAGATAGACTGGCCTATGGTGGGGAAAATGGGCCTGGCCTGGCTCCTGGCGCTGTCCGGGCGCAGACGGGCTTGCCTTTGGAGAGCCTTTGGTGCGTCCGCTGCGCTTCCACGGCGTGCATGAAGTACCTGGGGAGCAAAACTGGCTCCTCCCAGGCATGCCTCTGATTGGAGGAAACAAGCCAATCGGAGCGCGGCACCGCCGTAACAGCAGACAGTCCCAAAAAGGTTTAAAAATGTCACACAGGAAAGTAAAACAGCACAAATAAGTGTAAGTAAAAACGGAATCTGCCTCAGCAATCCTAGGCCGAGCAGCTCCACTCCGTACCATGCGCTCTCCCAGCCCAGTCATTTATCCTACTTCGGTGGCCACGGCTGGCAGCCAGATGTAGAACAAGCATTGGCATAGCCAATAGGTCTCGCCGTTGGGTCCTTATAAGTGTTTTTTAGTGGATAGTATTGGGCAGAATGCTGCAAAAAATAATCCTCTAATCAAATAATAACTGATGTAACTTCAAATATGTCCCAATTGGGAGAACAATCATTTTTTGGGGGGCAAAACAGCAGCACTCAAGAAAGTACATGGCTGTGCAGGAAGGTCATGAGGTCATTCATATTTACTTTATTACTAGTAGGTATTCTCTGAATTCAGATAGCTCCTCGTCTGACAACTACAGTGACGTGATGGCATGGGATAACATGTGCTATTGCTTCCACAGCAGCTCCTGGGTAATGTTGTACCAGCAATGTGTGCAGGCCGTGGCTCCCAAGACAACCACGTGCAGCACAGGAGTACTTCCAATCGTAGAAGAGAACACCCGGAACGACAATCAGTCTATAAGAGGGAGAGCGGTGGGAACATATGTTTTGTACAAATCAGAGGATCAAAAACCAAGAGACCACAGAGTTAATTTGATGTCTAGTATCAGCAACAAGAGGCTGTTCACTTTGAAGCGTTGATTCTTAATCCAGTCTGCGTTCTTCCAATCACCCTAAACATCTTCCCCTCTTCCCATTTCCTTTTCTCACTACATTAGTCAACATGTCTCTTTTATTCACTGCCTTCCTTCCCTTTAACTGTGCTCATTACACCTCCAGGTCACAATTCACTCACAAGCAGTGGCATGCGAGGACCTCTTCGGTTCCGCGCATGTACATAACAACAGTTTGACAACTGCTGGTGCATGAAATCACAGCAAAACTGAAACTCAGTGGACTAAACCCCCTTCTACACCAAGGCTGAACTTGGGCGCACAAAAATGTAATTTAAGAAGGCATATGCTTTGAATCTGGATTGAAGGACATGCACAAACGCAGATGGATTATAATATAGCGAGCAATCTGCTATCATGCCACATTCTCTGCAGGACCAATTTTAGGGTCATATGGAACGAGGGAAATAGTTATTTCCTTGCACTAAAAAATGTTTCCTGTGCAAATGCACAGATCAGACAATCCTATTCATTAGTAGTGCATAGATTTAAAATGCTTTACCTTTGACATTTTGTGAATCCCCAAATAACAGGTATAAATCAATGATGTGTAAACTTCTGCCCATCGGAAAAAATGTAATTAATCTGGCACAATGATTTTAGTGACCAATAACGCTTTAGTAAAGCAAAAGTATGTTTTAAAGTGGTGGTTTGAGAAACTCGAATGACTTCAATGTTCAAAGTTGGTGATGGCCGATTCAACCATTTTTAACATACAAGTTAGCTAAAAGAAAAGATATGGAAGCACACAAAAAAACACTTCTTCTGCCCAACCAACGTTCACAAAATGTTAGTTTGCTAATAAATAACAGTGTTATGGGCTGCAAAACCTAGGATTCAGGTGGAAACTTGATTGTAACAAACTATGCATAACACCATTAAAAACTATACGTTATGTAAATCCATCAAAGGAGATTTCACAGATCTTGCAAACTTGAAGTAACAGCACTAGCTCCGGCTTCCAGTGTGAATCCATTACAAATGATGCAAAGTTTTTTTACTAAAGCCTTTCACTCGAACATCTCCAACTACTGCGACTTATATGACCAGCACACTGACGGCCAGGTTTGAAGTTCAACTGTTTCACGAAGACTATTTTTTTTTTTTAAAGAAACTCCTTTTCTGTCTCCAACATATCATTCCCAATTTTCCAAATAGCATAAATTTGCCACTAAAACCATTCTTGAGGAAAACGTGCTCACTTTATTGGAGATGTAAGGTCAGCCACGTACAAAATAAACAAGCGCGCGTGCCTCGCACTGGCAGCAGGGGGACAGAGGAAGGGGCCGGTGCCTGTTTCCCTTGAGCACACAAAGCGTTTCCCTTGCGAGAGCGAGCCACGGGCACCATGTGTTTGCAAGTTAATTACAAACATATGGTGTCACGCTCGCTCCCGCAAGGGAATCGCCAAACGTGCACACGTTGCCATTGAAGGCAATGCAACGCGTGCACGTTTTTGGGACAAAAACCGAAGCGATTGCTACAGGTCTTTTTCCTATGCAGCGCATGCGCGCTGCGTAGGCGAGACCTAAAAACTTAACATACTCTCAAGGAGGGCATCTTCTGGTGTTGCCCAAGCTTTCTCAGGCTTTCAAGCCAGGAGTCGCAGGTGAAACAATTTAAGAGTAATCTAAGGGATTTTGTTGATTAGAGTTTAGACCGGTCCATGCAGGGCCTGTGACCAGCAGCATTACAGTAAGATGTACATCGGTGGGTTTAGTTACCAGACGGAAACCTCTTGTTAGCAGGAATGGAGTGGCAGACTCCACAGCTACCAAGCAGAGCCGGTTTCGGAGGGACCTGGCATGAAGGAGGGTGTGCAGGCTGGAGGTTCAACCTTCTACAAAGCTAGTGTTCTGAAAAGAGGGTCACCATCTCTAAAGGTAGCATGCACCTGGCTTCCACATGGACCCCACCAGGTACTGTCACCAGTAAACCACACACACAGCTTTAATAAAAGTAAGACGCAGACACGAGACCCCAGATATGGCTCTTGCGTGGTTCTTTAGGCAGTAGGCATGAGAGTTAGAAGGAAAGAGGCGCGGGTCCCTACTGTAGTAACTGCCGCCAGTCACTGAATGGCATAGGTTGAGGGGCAGTAGCGACCCTCACTCACAATGTGGGTACACATCGTATGTGCAGCCCGCTTCCCTTACCAAGCAAGTAAATGCTCTGATAATGAACCGTACTGGATAAGGTTGAACACCTTCCATAGTCTCATCACATGACTGTCCAGTTCAGTGGCGGTAAAACAAAAGGCTAGTCAGAGATCATCAGCCCCTTCAAGCTCACAGAAGTCCATCAGAAGGAGCCTTCTCCGCCAGGTGGTCTTAATCTACACAGACCACATGACCACCGTGCTTTATATACAGAAACAAGGGGGTGCACACACACTCCTGCTGTCCAGAAAGGCACAGCAGGCTTGGCATCGGACACTCGCACCACAGACACCTCCTAGCCAAACACCTGTCAGCCATTGACAGACTGAGGGTGGAACCCTTAAAGGGTGTGTGGAATGCGGGGTTGCAATCTCTGGGGCTGGCATGGTTTGAACCTGATGGATACATATGGAGTGAATACCTTCATTGCTCAGTTGGAAGGAAGAAATGGAAAAATGGGGATTTAGCGGAGAGCGTAGAGGTAAAAAGAGGCCTCAGAAAGGAACCAATCACAATGAACTGGGATTATTTGCTGGAAACCTTTAAAGCGTCCGACGCCTTTACCCCATGAGGCACCGCAAATATCACTGTACTCCACTATCAGGCTCCTGCTCAAACGTTAGACTTCTTACTCGCACCCTAAACATGGTATTTGCCATGGTCCAGTCCTCCTTCAGCCACATTTACCTACATCCCATGAAGACCCTATTTGACTTGGTATAGATTATACTTTTTCATGGTCGCAAGCTACTTCTTAGGTTCAACCTTACAGATTGGACTATCTAACGTATCCGGTCGGCCCGTCCGCAGGGGAGGAGGGTGGGGAGTTAATAAAAATGTACATCACTAGCTAAATCTTGGTCCAGGAATATAGTACAACTCTTGTAATGGCAGGATGTAAACTGTTCAGTTGGGTCCCAAGGAGACAGGACTACAATTATGGTATAAGGTTAAGTTGCGATATAATACTATGTGATTAATATCATCACCATGTACATGTATGTGATCCTGCTATATAGAAAATGACTCTCGAAAAACTCTTGTTTTCTTTTCCATGTATTGTAACTGGAGATCATGAATAAAATGTTTAAAAAAAAAAAAAAAATACATATGGAGTGAATATTGGTGGACTGAGTGAACCGCATCTTCATAAAACCCCTGTTCCTATTAACATTAATGAAGTCTCTGGGGCTCTCGCGAGTCTTGTGTAAGACCTAAATACTTTAAAAAGTTTTTGGCGGATCAATTACCTGAGATATTTTTTGTTTTCGATTGGAAATGTATAGAGTCTTTTAAGGTGAGACTTTATCTTTAAACATGATTGACAGTCCTAGTTTAACTCTCTGCCAGCAGCACCAGCTCATGTCTTCGACAAAGTCTGGAAGATTTTCCATGGTACTGGTCTAGTACAGAAGGTATCGCCTTACTGTTTTTTGAAATACTTCTTATTTATTAAGGAATCAAATTATCTACTCACATTTATACAATATAATAAAACATCTGACATAACAGCATTTCCTGATATGTGGAATTCCTATCCTCTCCACTAGTATCTCTTTTATTATGCCTGAGACGTTATCTTTTCCTTCCCCAGTTCATCCTGGCTGGAGCAGTCTCCATCATTGCAGAAAAGCGTGGCAGCCCCAGCTGGGTAAGTGTTTCAGCACTTCCACCAACCAGTTGCACTTGTGAACTATCTTAAGAGAGTGGTCTCGCGAGGGACACACCGCACTGAGACATGGTGCTGGCATGGCATGGAGACATGGTGCTGGCATGGCATGGAGACGTGGTGCTGGCATGGCATGGAGACGTGGTGCTGGCATGGAGACGTGGTGCTGGCATGGAGACGTGGTGCTGGCATGGAGACGTGGTGCTGGCATGGAGACGTGGTGCTGACATGGAGACGTGGTGCTGACATGGAGACGTGGTGCTGACATGGAGACGTGGTGCTGACATGGAGACGTGGTGCTGACATGGAGACGTGGTGCTGACATGGAGACGTGGTGCTGACATGGAGACGTGGTGCTGACATGGAGACGTGGTGCTGGCATGGGACGGAGACGTGGTGCTGGCATGGGACGGAGTCGTGGTGCTGGCATGGGACGGAGACGTGGTGCTGGCATGGGACGGAGACGTGGTGCTGGCATGGGACGGAGATGTGGTGCTGGCATGGCACGGATGCATGATGGCATGGCATGGAGATGTTGTGCTGGCATGGCACTGAGGCATGATGCTGGCATGGAGATGTTGTGCTGGCATGGCACTGAGGCATGATGCTGGCATGGCATGGAGACGTGGTGCTGGCATGGAGACGTGGTGCTGGCATGGAGACGTGGTGCTGGCATGAGATGGAGACGTGGTGCTGTAGTGTAGTTCCTATAGTACCCCTGCAGGACCTGCGCTTTTGGATAACATACACTGTGGGCCTGGTGGCAGACTGATTCTGAGCACCCCCACCGCGTATGTTAGCCTGTTTTGCATTAGCTAGCTCACAGTGCCACTAGAATCTCCTTTTTATCAGAGACATTCGTTTTTGGCAACCTCTGAACACGACGACCCCAATTCCTCAGACTCGTGGAAACAATGTACTACTTTTCGTTCATTCACTCGTGCTTGCTCATTTGGTCTCAGAGTTACATAGAAGAAACAGTCGAGCGTGTTTACAATAAGAATTTATTGCACAGTTGTTCTTCTAGTATAAAATATATGTGCTGCGACAACTGTTAAACAGTAGCAGAGATATATGATCAGCAGTACAGTGAATAAAAAAAGGATAGTACAGTTCTACCATTTTGCAATAGTCATGAACATTTACATGAATATAAAATGCATTTATAAAATAAAGCGCATACTCCTACGATTCCTTTCTAGATGTACCTAAGTGTACCTAGCATGTGAGTAGGTGCGAAAGAAGCCAAGAATCCCGCTAGGATTTAGTCAAACCCCATTACCTGAATGACGAGAGTTTGGGACCTCGTCCTGGTCTCGAGTTGGACACCCCGCAAGGGATGATTAGACCACTGTCAGCTGGAGCGACTGCATGCTGGTGCCTCAGCGTCTCTGGTCAGTGTATCGGCTTGGAAGTCTCGGTTCCCTCTAACTACTGATCGCAAGAGGTGCTGTATTTATACAGAAAAGTATAGAGTCCCTTTGTCTCTTGTGTTAGCCATTGTTGGGTATGAAGATGACGTATGGGATGAACCGGTTACATAGATGTTTATGCAGGTGGATCCTAGCCCCTGCCTGGTTTCCTAGAACTCTTATGAATATTTAATCATACTGGATGAGCACATCGAAGATGGTATAGGAGGCCATTGTTCGGGAAAAACCCTCCTTCTGTACCCAAACCACAGTCTAGATTAGGTTCAGCCCTCAGCGCCCGTTATTGTGGAGAATAGGGAACTAATGTAGGTGAAAGATTATGCCTATATTAGGGCATCTCAATCCATGCCTATATTGGGGCATCTATATGAAAAATAATACCCACTCCTCTTAATAGTCAACCATAATAAACAATGACCGCAAACTACTAATTCATACTAGGTAGTAGCGCATATAATTGTCACTGAGCCACATAAAAACATTTTAAAAGCATTTTAACATTTCTTAGAGGGGAAAAAATGTGTAGTTTTTGAATTTGTACTCCAGCTAAAGGTCTAGCTGAGTTCGTTTATAGAATTTAAAACTCTTACAAGCGTTTTAGAAGCCCATGATTTCTCTAGCAATAGTGTCAATTTAGTAGGAAATGTTCCAAATTTAATCAGAGTTGAAATGAAAAAGGAAACTACGAATTCTTTCCCAGCACATGAGCCAATTGAAGATTAAGTGTCCTGGCTGGGAGACGCAACATCAGTCACTTGCTGTAGGGGACGGGAATTGTAATATTTCACGCAGTACGTCGATGGAGCACAGATGATGTTCAGAACTGCCCATAGATGGCATATCCGCAGCCAGTGCTGTAGTCGATACCTCAGTGCCCGAAGTGCTAGTTGTAGCACTTGTGCTGGTGTCAGCGCTAGTGGTGGGGGAGCTGATGCTCACCTCAGTTGTAGCAAAAGGCACCTGGGGGTTTTCAAGGAATGCATTCGTCAGGATAGGAATACGCTGGGGACACAGCCTAGCGTGGGACCTCAGTGGTTCCAGCCTCGTGTTCAAGTCCGCAGGCGTCTCTGACTCGAGTGTCAGACAGATGTCCAACACGCATTCTTCACCACAAAACAGGCATCTAAGAACAGGTAAGATGCAGTCCATCCAGACTGGTCTAAACGATAAGAAGCACTCAGTTCTCGTAGGCGAGGCACGCCCAGATGTTGTACCATGCGCTCACGGTATCTACGTTCCAGAAGAGCTTTCGCCATTTCGTTCGTGATTGGGCCATCCATTGCGTATCAGGAAAATGACGATCAGGATTCCAGCTATTAAAAGCAGTATCAGAGGTAAACCTCCAAAGATGCTTCCAAATACGGAGTGCATAAAATTTGGGATAACTTCGAGGACTGTTCGGAAGGTGCTTAGAAAACCTGACCCTATGGTCTTAAATAAGTGTACAATACCACTCGTATCAGACATGTTAAAGATACGACTCACCATTTCTACGAAATTAAAGGGGTAGTTTGTACGAATAAGTGCCTGTATCTCGGTCCAGGTCCTTGCAACTTGAAGATCAAAGGTCTCTCGAGCGGAGGTTAAGGGTACAGCTTGCTGCAAAAGCAGGGCTTTCATTCTGCTCAAAGTGTCAAATTTTGTAAAAGATATCTCTAACGAAGGCCACAAAGGTGCCTCCCTGACTGTACTTGTTGGGGGAAACAATACTTGCATACAGCAAGTAACCCTGGCGATCACAGTGACCAGATAGGCAATGCCCGGAAGCATGACACAGCAACCTTAATCATTCAGCATCAAGTAACTCCCATTCGAGAGTGACTCAAACTGGTGTGATCACGGCAGCCGGAGTTCCTTTCATGTGGCAAGACCGATTTGCCACCGAACCATTACAAGCTCCGTGTAAAATAATGTCTTGACACATGAAAGAGCCGCTTAAAGCGTTCTTGCAGTTTGTACCACTCCGAAACACTTCACGATCCCCACTCCGGCATCAAAATCTATATGGTAATTTCCAGGATTCCTTAATGTATTCTTTACCCAATATTTCATATCTGCCTGCCTGCCTTTGCTCAAGGCAATACTGAAACTGAAAGGTCGTGACCGGGAGAGTGATATGGCCGTGGATTAGACATTCTGTTGATGGTGATTCCGCCACTGTGAATGGTTGCCTGTCCAGTTTTTCAATATGCAGCATTGTATATTTAGCTCCCCTTTGTGCCATTTCTATCTGTGTATCTGTTAGATTGTATTCAGAAAACGGAGACGTACTGTTTATAAAACGCCAAGGCACAAAGCCTGCACGCGAAGATTGCAGCGTCCAGCTTAATAACATAATAGAACGTAACTGAGATTGGCCGTGTTGTAATATGGCTAAATCCTGTTCCAGTATGTCGATAGCAGAAGATGCAATGTTGCCCAATGAATATATCCTGGAGGTCAAAGTTGTTAACCCATTATTTACCACAGCTACAGCTTTTTCTAAGTTTATATGGTCTATTTCCCGTATTCTCTCTGCGGCCTCTTGTTGGGGAAATCTTCCAGTTTTCATTATAGGCAGCATAAATGCCTGCATATGAGAAGTTTTTGACGTGTTTTCCTGGGTCCTAGTAAAAAGTCCCTAAGATCCATGTCAAGTGACAGTAAAGATAAGTGTTGTTTCACTTCTGCAAGTGTTGAGGTTTCTAGCCAACCGAGGCACAACTTCCCAACACTAGGATGTCACTAACCCTGGATGTTCTCTCTGTACATAACGTGGGTCTGGCCTATGGATACTGAATCCCTCGGTGATGTTCAGGAATCGCTTATGACAGCTAGTCGTGTCTAAGGGCCACACCACCCACTGTTTCCAATTTGGGTCTGTTCTATTGTACTCTAAGATGTCATCCACTTTTGCCCCTTCTTTTGTAGTTGAATTCTGCCACCCCCCAAATGTCGGTGTTGGAAACCTAGGGGTGTTCAGGTCCTTGCTCTTGGCTAGTCCAAGACAGGATGGCTGTTGCACAGTATCATTTAAAAAGATCATCTGCTGTGGAATGATGCATGCTCTAAATAGTGCCTCTGTACCCTGGACTTGCCAGTCCCTTGAACCCCAAACTGATTTTAAGTCAATTTCGTCTTTCCATAGGTCGAAACCCTGTTCAGACAATTGGGCCAAAAAGGAAGCAGAGTAAATCTGTTTAGTGTTTGTCAACATAATTTTCAGTGCTGATGTTGGTGCAACCTTGTAGTAATATGAGGCTGGATCTGTGGTGTTAAACCCTGAAAAGTGTGAACATTTCTGTGCAAACGTTTGTGAACTACTTTTTGGTGGTGTTGGGCAATGTTCCCACTTATGGTACTCAAACATTCCTAGGTGAAATGGATTTGTGCAGGAAATGATGACCATAATGTTGGTAACAGTACAATGTGTCATAATCTGAAGAACCCTCTAACATTTCATTATTAGAAAATGCAGCAGTTTTCTCTAAATCAGACAACATATTATTAACTGTTTCAGAGTCCCAATCATCAGAAAATGTACTTGAGGTAATGATATCACTTAATTAAATTTTAAATACATGATTCATTTTTAAAAGTTCGGTCGGATCGAATATGTTAAAATCAGCCTTGTCCCATACTACACCATCCGGTATAGGAACTGCTGTAATGTTCACTGATGACCAGTCTCTTTGCTCACGATGTGATGATGGATGTGGCTTCAGTAGTATGTTGACCTTTTGGGCTGTGGAACTTTGCTGAAGAAAGTGTCCATTAATAAGCATACTAAAAGTTAGTACTAAGCATAGCCAGAAAAGGAAAAACAATATCCCAGAAATTACCCGGAGTTCAATCCAAGGCGATATCAGGTATGTCTTTTTAAGAAAGAGAAGAAAGTTCTTTATTTGCTGCTTGAATGGTGTTTTGTCTGGCGTCGTTTCCGGCTCGCTGGATCCAGAGAAAACGTATCAAAGTTCATGAAATAGCCATAAGCAGTTCGATCAATTGTAGGAATTGCATCAGGATTAGTTGAAATGTTTTGCTCTTGACGAGGCATGTTGACATAGACATCTGTATTAGGTCTAATTGCAACTTGTGAATTAATCTGATGTTCATTTTGATTTGAGTGTTTGGTTCAAGTGGAACAAGTTCCATAGCATTGTTGCTTAGTCCTTCATTCCTTACAGGTGGCTCTTCAAACGTGATGAGTCTTTCTGTTTGAACTTCTTGGATTGTAGCTAGAGAAGGGCGTCTGCTACTGTGGAGACCACGAGGCCTACTGCTTATTATCGGCCACATAGTGTGGTTTGTTTAAGTCGATTGAGACAAATCTTTTCTCCTTTTTCCCGGCAAGAGGCGGCAAAAGTACAGTTCTTGTTCCTTGTACTGCAAGGACTGGTACAGGTGTTCTGTATGTTGGTCCAAATTCCTTTTGGTCCGCAATTTTCTCTCTGACCAGATCCCTGACTTTTGGGATCCAGACAGGTCTTGCTGTGTCTGCCTTGACTTCCCCAGTGGTGGTCTGCTTTAGTCTGACATTGCTTTGTTTTGTCCTGGATTCATTTAGATCCTGTAAAACAGCCAAACGATCATGGATATCAAATGGTTTTTCATCCGCCACTGCGTCTTCACAATCAAGATCAGGTACCCACATTTGTGTCCCAAAGAGGACTTCATATGGAGTGACACCCCCTAGAGTTTCTTGGCTGGTTGTTTAACGCCCGCTGTACCCCATAAAGGTGTTTGACCCAACTACCGCCCTTGCCTAATACCCTAGCTGTTAAAGATTGCTTTAAGTCCTTATTTTTCCTCTCAACAACCGAATTTCCCTCGGGATGGTACGGAGAGGAGTACCGCAATGCTACGCCCATTCCTTCCATGGCCTCTTTGTAAGCCCGAGAGCTAAACGCAGGGCCGCGGTCAGAATGTAACGTGCTAACTGCGTATGTGCCGATAAAGACTCGCAAATCTTTGATAACAGTTCGAGCGTCAGCCGAGCGCTGAGGCCATACCCATAGGAATCTCGAGCAGGAATCCACTGCAACAATGATATATTTGTAAGCCCCGTCCATTTGTAAGTGGCTGCAGTGGTCCAAGTACACACATGCGAGAGGTTTGTCTGATTTTAATAATGGCGTCTGCGCGGGTTTTGCTACCATGGAGCCTTTCATCTGCTGGCAGATGTCGCAATTCAAGACATAGTCTTTAGTTTGCTTAGTTGACCCTGGCCACCAATAGCTCTGTTTCAGTAAAGAAATAGTCGCTGTAACGCCTTTGTGCTCAGAGCCCATACCCTCGTGTGCTGCTAGTATTAAACCTTGCCTACGATCCATATTCGGTATTACCCTATCCCCCACTCCAGGAATCTGAGCATATGGAATGTTACTTGCATCTAACTTGTAGGAGTATTTGAGTGGAAATGTTTTAGGTACTGCTGTGCTGCCTTTGTGTGAAGCAATGACCGCTACCATAATATCACCGTCTATTCTCGTTTTGGAACGAGTGAGTGCAGCTACGGAAGCCGTGCGAACATCCCCCTTTGCGGCTTCATCAGCCAATGAATTCCCTTCAACGTGAACGCCATCATGTTGATGACTCAGTGTATGGATCACGTGAGTCCTTGGTAGCTCGTTTTTCAACTCTGCTACCTGTTCCCATAGCATTTTATGCTTAATTGTGCCACCTTTCGCATCTTTAAACTTGTTTTGCTCCCAATGGTATAGGTATTCATTATATGACTGAACACAGTAAAACGAATCACACACGATTAGTGTGGGGAATTTGTGATCTGTATTTACAAGTGCCAGTATCAGTGCTTTTAACTCTGCCAACTGTCCCGTGCAGTCTCCTAGCAATTGCGTTTTTGTGCAACTCGGATAGAACTTTCTATCCTGCATGCAACCTTTAACGATAGCACACGCTGCGCTGTATTGCTGCTTACTTCCTATGGCCGGTTGAGCAGATCCGTCAGTATAAATAATATATTCATACTGATCAAGAGGCAAGATTTCATTTGGTAGAGGATATTCGTGTTCATATTGCAGGAATGCCTGTGTTTTTAAACTTGGATCAAATCTGTATTCAACGTCCGTTGCAGTAAGAGAATTAGCCCATTGTATCCATCTTGGATGTAAGGCTTTCGCATTTGGAATGCTAGCCTGTGTAACAGCTTCTAAAGCCGGTACCGGGGTTACGACAATAATGCGTTTCCCCTGTGCTAGTGCTCTTGCTACAGCGGTCTGAACAGCTGTCAGGATTTTTTCTGTTGAAGTGAAACGCATTTCTGCATTTGTGTACAGGTGTGATTTGTATGCGATTGGTACTGTTTCTCCTTCATTGAAGGTTAAGTAAGTGTACCCGCATTGACCCGCAATTATACGGATCACCAAGTGGCGTACGTTTACGCGTGTTTGCAAGTGTTTGGAAGCTATCATGTCTTCCTGGAGTGAACGAAGAAAATTAGTATGTTCTTGTGTCCAATTTCTGGCTGAAAAGTCAGGTTTTATTAGGTTGTAGAAAGGTTTTACCCTTTGTGCTTAATCTAAACTGTATGTTCTGCCGAAATTTAGGAATCCCAGTAGTGATTGTAAATTTTTGAATGATTTTGGAGGCTGGAGCAGCGCACATTTTTCTAAAAAGTTTGCTGGTAGACTTTTCTCTTCACTTGACAACTCATATCCCAAAAATAGGACATTGAGGTGGGCTATTTTTGATATTTTTAAAGTTAAATTTGTAGCCCCTAGTGGCAAAACCCAAAATAATGGTGCTTACACTGGTCAAGTGCCTCTCTAAGTCGTCGTCCGTTAGATAAATATCATCCACATAGGACAACGCTTCTTCATCAAATTTTTGAAGTAACTGTTACCCTTTCTGAAAATACCCTGGGGCTATTCTTATACCCTTGGGGGAGTCGACAAAATTGTCGCTGGGACCCTAACGCTGAGAATGCGGTCAGATACCTGCTCTCAGGTGCTATATTTTGGCAAAAAAATCCATTTGAGATATCAAGTGTTTTGTATTTTTTCCGCACAATGTTATTCATTAATGCGGCACTATGTGCATTTTGGACAGCAAATGTCTTTGTGCATGAGTTTAAATGTCTGTAATCTAAAACTAGACGATGTGTATTGTCGGGTTTAGAGACGGGAAACAAAGGATTGTTCATTGGAGAGGTACATTTTTCAATGACCCCCTGGTATTCAAGTTGATCTAAGATCTCCCTGACCTGTTTTTTTAGCTTCTTGCTTTATTGGGTATTGCCTCTGAGCATTAGGTGAAACTTTTAACGGGATCACGTGGTAGGTTGAATCCTCATCCCACCCAGCGCGATTTTTGTACAATGCTGGAGCTTGGGCTACTGCCCACTCCCGTGCATATGTATGTTTAAGGTGAACGGGAACATGGTCGGAAAATGCAGGATAAATTATACTTTCTCCCCTGGGGCACTACATTACGAATGCTGGTGGTCAATCTTGTTCGGCTAACAGGATGTCATATCCAGATGATAAGTTCTTCCAAAAGAGACCTTTTACTTTCCTGGGCTTGTCCCCCTCCATCTGCAGTGTTATTTCATGTAACTTATGTGGGACACTCACCCTTCTGTTTGGTGTTTCCACCGTGATATAATCATTCAAGTCTGCTGTCACCAGAAATTCCTTCAGGCTCTGGCGAGCTATTGTTACTTCTGCCGCACTGTCTAGCATCGTCCGAGTCCATTCCCCGTTCAGAAGTTGTGTCCTCAGAATTCTGGGCATGTCTGATTTTCAGACCAGCAACTTTCTTTTTCTTAAATTGAGGTTTGGATTTTGGCTTATCTTCTTTTTTGGAAGTAAAGTCTTGAGCGCGCTGCTTGTCTCTGGACTGTGTGTGCTCCTCTCTGTGTTCTGACCTTCCTTCTCTCTCTGAGTTTTTCTTCGAGCCCTGAAAGGAACGAGGGGAACGTGTATCGGTATCCTGATACCTGTCAGGTTTCCTAATATTATCCCTATTCCTAAGGTTGTACCTCTTTTCAGAGGGCTCATGTGGAGGAGATCTACCTCGGGACTGAGATCTGTTGTCTTTAATCTTTTGTTGTTTTTTATTATCCCACTTCTTTTTAGAAGAAGTTGCTGTCTGCTTAGAAGTGTCCTTTTCGGCACTGCCCATTAGTTGAGGTTTAACAACTTTCCCCCCCAAACTATCCCTGCCTAACTCTGCATATGCAGTTTCAATTATTTTGGGTAGTTCATTCTCCTGTTCTAATGGAGAGAACTCCAGTAGGCATTGGCGGATTGCCACTGATGCTGCTTCCCCTTTAATGTTAGCTAGCATTATGGCTGATACCTGGTCGTAGTTATTTAATGACTTCATCCCCAAGTTCAGAGCAGGCTCTGCTCTGTACTCATTTTGTATTTGTCTTAATACATCTGGTATCACTGCTAATGAAGGAATACCATGAGTTCTGGTATATATGGCAGCAAAGACTGTACCCCAAGAGTTACAATCCTCTAACTGTGGTGTAATCGCCATGGGCAAGCAGATTGTTAACATTCTGTGTTTTTCAAATGGTGTGGTATTTAGGAATACTGCTTCTAACTGGGTTATTTTCTGAGCTACCCAGAAAGGAATTTGTTCACGTTTTGTGGGCATTTTACCCATTACTGCGTGTAACGTTTGTGGAGTAATTTTAGTAGCTGTGCTCTATGTAGGAGCTGTATTTGGTGTAATTACTGTTGGTTGGACCGCAAGTGTCCTCATGACGAATTGTGTCCTGTTTCTGTAAAGTTTTATCAACTCTTTGTGTTGGAAAAGCAATTCATCATTTGGCATTGTGTCAATGTCCGGATGTGGTGCATAGGTCGCTAATATCGGCCATGTTGCTCCTGGTCTTCCGAATGGACCGAGTCTTGCTCTTCTTGAGTGGGGTAGGGCGCCATTAAACCAGAAATTATGTTCCTGGTAGGTAAGCGGAATCTCCATCTCCTCAAACGGAGTGTAGACTCCTGGGACTTCTTCATGTGTATAATAATGAAAAGTTTGTGTTATAGTGTTTGCTGCTGGGAATGTAACCCATGAATAGAACACCTCTGTTTGGAAATCTTCGTGTGCCTCTATCCCGAATATTACTACACCTCCTCTGGCTGGTACACCATTTTTGAGGAGTTTAACTGTGAGTGTGTGTCTTACATTGGGTGCAATATGTATTGCATTGGCATCATCCTCTTCTGACTGACCTATTTGTGCCAGTGGGTCTAATTCTCCGTTGTCGGTAGTCATTGTGTTAAGAACACGGAATAACTGTCCAAGGAAATTAAGATAAGGTGTTTTGCACAATTTTGGGAACTAAATGTCCCTCAAGCTTGATTAACCAACAGCCAATAAATAGGATATCTCGCCTACTCAGCTATGGCGGAGTTTGTGCCCACCCACTCCAGACGTCTCTGGTGTTTGTGAGTAGGGGTCTATGAGAATAAGCACGACTGAACTACTCAGATTCTACTGTTAAATAAGTACCAAACCAATGTTGGTGGCGCCATGTAGTGTAGTTCCAATAGTACCCCTACAGGACCTGCGCTTTTGGATAACATACACTGTGGGTCTGGTGGCAGACTGATTCTGAGCACCCCCACCGCATATGTTAGCCTGTTTTGCATTAGCTAGCTCACAGTGCCACTAGAATCTCCTTTTTATCAGAGAGATTAGTTTTTGGCAACCTCAGAACACGACAACCCTGATTCCTCAGACTCGTGGAAACAATGTACTACTTTTCACTCAGTCACTCGTGCTTTCTCATTTGGTCTCGGAGAGTTACACAGAAGAAACAGTCGAGCGTGTTTACAATAAGAATTTGTTGCACAGTTCTTCTACTATAAAATATGTGCTGCGACAACTGTTAAACAGTAGCAGAGATATATGATCAGCAGTACAGTGAATAAAAAAGGATAGTACAGTTCTACCATTTTGCAATAGTCATGAACATATACATGAATATAAAATGCATTTATAAAATAAAGCGCATACTCCTACGATGCCTGTCTAGATGTACCTAGCATGTGAGTAGGTGCGAAAGAAGCCAAGAATCCCGCTAGGATTTAGTCAAACCCCATTACCTGAATAATGAGAGTGTGGGACCTCGTCCTGGTCTCGAGTTGGACACCCCGCAAGGGATGATTAGACCACTGTCAGCTGGAGCGACTGCATGCAAGAGCCTCAGCGTCTCTGGTCAGTGTGTCGGCCTGGAAGTCTCGGTTCCCTCTCACTACTGATAGCAAGAGGTGCTGTATTTATACAGAAAAGTATAGAGTCCCTTTTGTCCCTTGTGTTAGCCATTGTTTGGTATGAAGATGACGTATGGGACGAACCGGTTACGTAGATGTTTATGCAGGTGGATCCTAGCCCCTGCCTGGTTTCCTAGAACTCTTATGAATATTTGATCATGCTGGATGAGCACATCGAAGATGGTATAGGAGGCCATTGTTCGGGAAAAACCCTCCTTCTGTACCCAAACCACAGTCTAGATAAGGTTCAGCCCTCAGCGCCCGTTGTTGTGGAGAATAGGGAACTAATGTAGGTGAAAGATTGTCTATATTAGGGCATCTCAATCCATGCCTATATTAGGGCATCTATGTGAAACATAACCGTGCTGGCATAGCATGGAGACGTGGTGCTGGCATGGAGATGTGGTGCTGGCACGGAGACTTGGTGCTGGCATGGCACGGAGACTTGGCATGTCATGGAGACGTGGTGCTGGCATGGCACAGAGAGATGGTGCTGGCATGGCACAGAGAGATGGTGCTGGCATGGCACAGAGATGGTGCTGGCATGGCACAGATGGTGCTGGCATGGCACAGATGGTGCTGGCATGGCACAGATGGTGCTGGCATGGCACAGATGGTGCTGGCATGGCACAGAGATGGTGCTGGCATGGCACAGAGAGATGGTGCTGGTGTGGCACAGAGATGGTGCTGGCGTGGCACAGAGATGGTGCTGGCGTGGCACAGAGATGGTGCTGGCGTGGCACAGAGATGGTGCTGGCGTGGCACAGAGAGATGGTGCTGGCGTGGCACAGAGAGATGGTGCTGGCGTGGCACAGAGAGATGGTGCTGGCGTGGCACAGAGAGATGGTGCTGGCGTGGCACGGAGAGATGGTGCTGGCGTGGCACGGAGAGATGGTGCTGGCGTGGCACGGAGAGATGGTGCTGGCGTGGCACGGAGAGATGGTGCTGGCGTGGCACGGAGAGTTGGTGCTGGCGTGGCACGGAGAGTTGGTGCTGGCGTGGCACGGAGAGTTGGTGCTGGATGAGCACATCGAAGATGGTATAGGAGGCCATTGTTCGGGAAAAACCCTCCTTCTGTACCCAAACCACAGTCTAGATAAGGTTCAGCCCTCAGCGCCCGTTGTTGTGGAGAATAGGGAACTAATGTAGGTGAAAGATTGTCTATATTAGGGCATCTCAATCCATGCCTATATTAGGGCATCTATATGAAACATAACCGTGCTGGCATAGCATGGAGACGTGGTGCTGGCATGGAGATGTGGTGCTGGCACGGAGACTTGGTGCTGGCATGGCACGGAGACTTGGCATGTCATGGAGACGTGGTGCTGGCATGGCACAGAGAGATGGTGCTGGCATGGCACAGAGATGGTGCTGGCATGGCACAGAGATGGTGCTGGCAT
The DNA here is from genome assembly GCA_963921515.1 of Calotriton arnoldi. Classification (NCBI taxonomy): domain Eukaryota; kingdom Metazoa; phylum Chordata; class Amphibia; order Caudata; family Salamandridae; genus Calotriton; species Calotriton arnoldi. Next base: position 742,820 of record CAWUFW010007848.1, read on the forward strand.
GGCACAGAGATGGTGCTGGCATGGCACAGATGGTGCTGGCGTGGCACAGATGGTGCTGGCGTGGCACAGATGGTGCTGGCGTGGCACAGATGGTGCTGGCGTGGCACAGATGGTGCTGGCGTGGCACAGATGGTGCTGGCGTGGCACGGAGAGATGGTGCTGGCGTGGCACGGAGAGATGGTGCTGGCGTGGCACGGAGAGATGGTGCTGGCGTGGCACAGATGGTGCTGGCGTGGCACAGATGGTGCTGGCGTGGCACGGAGAGTTGGTGCTGGCGTGGCACGGAGAGTTGGTGCTGGCGTGGCACGGAGACGTGGTGCTGGCAGTTTCATTCTTGGGCACAGTCTTTCTCGTCCCACCTTCATGTTTCTGTATTAGAACCAGGTGTTTTCAACCTTTTAATTCCAAGCTTGTTATTTGGTAGCACTGCACTGGCCTGTTCGATCCTGCAGACCTCCTTTCTTGAGGTGTGATTGGGTCCACCTCCCAGCCACCGCAGCTCACGTTGCTCTTTAGGTCTGATGGACAGCCTCTGCTCTACTGTGTTCTCCACCCCAAGTCCTCTACTCCAACAGCCATCGAGAGCTTCATAGCATCTGCTAACCCATCCGTCATGTCATGGTTGATTGGATCCACCCCTCCGGCCACCGCAGCTCACATGTCGCTCTTTCGGTTTGATGACCTGCCTCTACTCCACCCCAAGTCCTCTGCTCCAACAGCCATCAAGAGCATCATAGCATCTCCTAACCCACCCTTCATGTCATAGGTGATTGGCTAGGCTCTGTGGCGTGATCCACCATCCCTCTCCCGATCATGGTGTGCAGTCCCTCTGCAAGAGCTTCTGACACTCGGATATCTGTCCTTTCCCTTGGTGCAGTATTCCGAGGCCACTGTATAATCGATGATGACTTGTATCTCCTTTTAGAAATCAATATCCCTGAAGGTCTTACATAGAAACTGTTTTTGATTAATCGGGATTCCTCAAAAGTTGTTTGCCTTTTTGTTGATAAAAGTGAAATCTTTCATATGCTCATTGGCCCGTAAGGCGATGCCCAGATCCAAGTACAGAACCGAATGCTGAGAATGTGGGTTCAAACCAAACCTGTTATGTGTGTTTGTGAGTCCACCTAGGGGTGCGAGCCCCAAGCCTGTAGTGCTTATGATCAGTTTGTATATTTGTCCTACAGTTGTCTGTCGCGTGGCTGATGAACCTGGCGAGCCTCACTGTGGCCATTGCAGGGATTGTGATGATCGCCAATGACTTCACGTGGTTCTCCTGGTACCGGTGGAGCCCCTCTTACTTGTGTGATCGAGAGAGCAATGGTTATTATGGTTATGATGGTTATAATGGCTACTACGGTTCCACTCGACCACCGTCCAGAGACCAGAAGATGGAGGAATGCATGGCTGCCTTTTCCAAGTTATTGGTAAGTAGAGACTCACCCTGAAGGCTGGGACAAGGAACCCACCAGTCTGCCTACACACACCCACATAGTGACTGACATGTGTGGAGCACCTGCACCCCTGAAGAACAAAGATGCATGCCATTGACACTGGGGAAAGGGCTGCACTCTACTTATTCATTCCTGGAGACAGAGCCATAAATATCAATGCTCATCGACAGGAGTGTGCACTCCTCCGCTCCCTACGCCGCTCCAGTATCAACGCATGGGATATTCATGGAACTGCTTTACCTCTCCATGCCTGAACTATACAGACATAATTGACTACTTAGCCATTTCCCCTATCTATCCTTCAGATGCCAGAACTATGCAGACATCATTTCCTACTTACTCACTCACTTCCCCTCTCTATCCCTCAGGAGGTCCTCTTCTTCTCTGTGGCGTTGTAAATTAATCTAAAAGCTCCTCTGACTTTTGGATAGGTTTGTGCTGTAGAAATACCACATACATACATGCATGCATACATAACTATATTAGCCAATATAGGAGAAAACAAAGTGACTAGGACATAGTAGATGAAAAGAGAAAGGCAGAGATTGAGCGGGACAGTGTGGGGATGGGGAAATGACAGAGACAAGAGATTTGTTGGCAGAAAAGGTGACCGGGTGGAGGAGATGGTGGCAGACATTAAAGACGACTAGTACAGATATTGTGATTGAAAGGAAGCAAGCGACAGTTAGTGACAGGAACAAGCAGTGTTTCTGACATTAAAAAAATGGTAGTGTTGGGAGACAATCTTAAGATGAGGGGTTTATCTTCAATCTTACCAGTAAATTGTAAAATAATGTATTTAATATGAACACTCAGGACGAGGCAGGACAGCTCATCCCCAGTGGGTGGGTTATTGTTGGGGGCAAAGAACCTACACCCTAGAGCATCAGACAGCAAAGCAACCATGCAGACAAACCTTACATGTGCTGGCTTAAGACAGCCTCATAACTTGATCTGAAATGGACTCCTGGTTACCTTTCATCGGCCTTGGTTCTTGGAAAGGAGGGTGTCCATGAGTGTTGATGCATGTAAGTGTTGTTTCTTCTCTCCTCTGCAGAGTGTGCTCACTGTCATCAGGATCCTGCTGCTGGTGGTCACCTCCCTGGCCGTCTGCATTGCCCTGTGGTCCATGGGCTATGGCTGTAAGACCCTCTGCTGTAATCCTGTCTCACAACAGGTACATACAAGGGCTTGTGGTGCCTACCTGTCCTGACTGCTTCTTCTGAATGAGGTGGCAGGGTATGTAAGGATGTGTTCTGTGGTGTTGTGAATAATCGCACTGAGACCTGCAGCTGTTTTTGGGATGAACCCCAGGTATATGCCCCCAGCAGTCTTCCTTCCCCTAAATACCTTTTCGCCAGCCATCCCAAATGGCACTGTCTTGTGGTTTCCACTTTCCAGTAGGAACTGCGTCTGTTTGACAACATGAACATTGGGATTGGTGCTAGACTGATTCTGTGCACCCCCTCAGGATATGTTCGCCTACAGGCCAGCTAGCTCAGTGCCACCATAAGCACCCCACAACCAAGCAAGGTTACGAATGGTCTGGGCAACCTTGGACAACCCTGATCCCCTCTGAAATCGTGGTAACCAATCTAGAACCCTTTTGCTCAGTCACTCTGCTCTCTCAGAGAAGTATACAAAAAAATGCACAAAGGGGTGTTTTCAATATTTATTGAGCCATTGTGGTTCTTGTATAAAATATATGTGCTGCAATAATCAATAGACAGAAGCAGATGTATGTAATTAGTAATATGAGGATAGTGAACACAATGAACAGCTATACCATTGTGCTAAAACTATGTGTATGTGCGGGCATATTAGTACTCAGTATAGCGTATCCCTACTGTGCGTTTCTAACCTAAGTGTCTAGGGTGCACGTATGCTCTGCCAGGAATCCCCTATTGGATGATCCATAACTTTTACCCGAAGGCAAAGTATGTAGGTCCCCGTCTTGGTCTCGAATAGGACATCCCTCCTCGTAGAGGGATCAACAGGAACCAGCTGGGCTGAAACACCAGCATCGTGGTGACCTCCCAGTGACAGCTGAGTGCTCCCCAACTGAGTACGGTAGTGAATGTGTATTTATAACAACGGTGACAATGCTTCCGTGTCGGTGCCTCAGCTGAGCTGACATTGTTTATGATTATTTGATAGCAGAGTCGCCTTATGGGCGAAACAACAAATATATCCCCCTTTGCACAATATTTCGAGGCATTACACAGAATGTTCAAGGCACCGTGATAGTGTACAAGCGAAGTGATTTTGTAAGCAATACATTTTCAGACAAACGAATCCTGCATTGTCACGCATGCTAATGTGTCGAAAGTCATTGTGTGGAAGAGAAGGCAACTTAAGAAAATGCGTCCGTAAACAAATGGCAGTGTTTCTAACCGGGCCTCAACGAGCCACATGACAGCAGAAAGTGCCTCTCTTTTTTGACTGTTGCTCACCTTAATGTGTTTTTCGCTGCTTCCGGCTTCTATTGTTGAATTACCCTTTGCAACCGTCTAGCGTGCATAGGATTTAATTATTTTTAATTTTATGTGAAAAGTTTTATATAGTGCGAACATGACCCCTAGGGGTATCAGAGCGCTGTACAGCAGAAAAAAGGATACGATTGGTCACTAAGCAAGTAAACATCATAAACATTTGTAGTAAACCAACCAAAATACAGAAAGAACAAACCCAAACATGTGGAACATGTAGCGAACATAAATTGCATCCCAAAATGTCTGTAGGGTATAAAAGTTAGTTATGTTGTCTTCAGGATGATTGTTGCAGCTGGTTATTCAGGATAAATCCCTTGACTTGTTTTTTGAATGAGGAGGTCGGAGGGTTAGAACGGACATCAGGCGGAAGAGTTCCAAATTCTTGGGGCCAGACCTGAGACGCGGTTGTAGGTTCTTTTCTTTTTGAATTTGTGAGGTTTCAGAAGGAAATGAAATGAATTTGTACTTGTAAAGCGCACTGCTACCCTGAGGCATCCTGGCGCTGAACGCATACCGCTGTGGAACCCTTCCTGGCTTTTCCTGTGAAATGTCCACTCCTGGGCACCCCCAAGGTGAAGCCAGGCATCCCAGCGCTGGTGGGGCCGTTGTGGAGATTAAGCAAGCTATTGCCCAGAGTTGCAGAGTGGGACCCATGATTAGAATAGGCACCGAGGCGAGAATTATCCGGTCCGAGGAAATTGAGCCCAAGACCCGCCGAGGCAGGAATTGAACCCTGGTCCCGGGCCAGATCTCTGCATCAGGGTCTGCCGCTCTAACCATTGAGCCACACTTGAGGAGGGTGCTGGAGCTTCTTAGGGTCCGAATCATACCAGAAAGTTCGAGCTTTTTTGCAAGGTAAGTGGGGGGGTATTATAATGAGGAGCTTTGTGCATCAGGCAGGCAATCTGGAACCTAATACGAACTTCGAGTGATAGCCAGTTGAGCTGAATTAGGTGAGGTGTGATGTGATCATGTTTATGTGAGCCCGTGATGAGTCTGGCTGCAGATTTCAGAGTGGCCCTAAGGAGGGCCAGTCTAGCTTTGGGCAACCCAGCCAAGGTTACAATTCCATATTCCACACAGGAGATCACTAGGGACTGGACTGCAAGTTGCAGGTCCACAGGAGGCAGGAGCGGCTTGATTTTCCTAAGAGTGTTGAGATGGTAGTTGGCTCCCTAGTTGTTGCACTGATATGGTCTTGCATATTCAGGTATTTGTCTAGCGTGATGCCTAAAGATCTAGTGGAATCTACAACATGTGGACCGCAGTTGAGGGCTGTAAGTTGTTTGAGCCAGTCTTGAATGGGTGTGGAGTAGGTGGGTCGGGGCAATCAGGAGGAATTCGATCTTGAGAGTATTAAGCATAAGGTGATTGTGAGTTCACCATTGTTGTATTTTCAGAACACAGTTCAGAGATTTGATGTCTTCCAGAGAGGCCATTTTCATATAAAGTTGCGTATCATCAGAGTATATGAGGTATTGTATGTTTGAACGTTTCAGGATTTCTGTGAGGGGGTTCCATGAACAAGTTGAAGAGTGTAGGTGAGTGTGGAACCTTGAAGCACTCCAATCGAAACTGGTGTACTGTTAGCGAGGGAATGGTTCACTTGGATTCTTTGTGTTCTGTTCTGTTGGAAGGAGGCAAACCAATTTAAGACTGGGCCTGCTATCCTCATCCTTTTTTCCAGAAGATCAATCAGGTTTTCGTGTTTGACGGTGTCAAACGCCAAGGTTAGGTCAAGAAGGATAAGTAGGCAAGGCTCATTTTGGTCAAGCGGCGCTCTAATCAGAATCTTGCCTTACTTCGTGTACTCTGTGTATTTGGCCAATCTCCCTTGGCTAACACCAACCTGACAGCAGCCTTAACTCGCCGCAACAAGCAAGCTTTTAAACTTTTTATACTTGCGCCGTATGCACTAGCCTTTTTCACCTTTGTGTCCCAGCTTGTTCTCAGCATCACGCAGGCAGCTGCCGCAGACCCTGGTCCGTCACGGCTTGTGCCGATTGAACGGAGGGTCGCCACGGCAACCACACAACTTCCGGTTCAATTGCCGGAAGTTGCAGTCAGCGCTCCAGCTCTTTCCCGCACCATCCCCTATCTAGAGCAGGACAGGGAGCGGACGCGCGCAGCGGCGCGCAGAAGGCGCGCCAAAGGCAAGCCCGTCTGCGCATGACCGACGCCAGAGGCCAGGACTCCTGTTCTTTTAACTTTTCACCCCTCATATCAACCCCTGTCCAAGGAAAACGTCACGGACAAAGGTAACATGGCAATCCTAAAATATTCAAACAGCGAGTTAAAAGACCTAAACAACTCCCGCTCAGGACCCAAGGCCACATTAGAAGAGGCACTATCCAGACATCCTGACATTTCCCGCCTACCGGGACCCACTAATCTAACTAAAATCCCTACTTCTAACGGCCTTAACAAACCAAGTTTTCCCGACTTACTCAGCGCCATTTATTTCAATGCGCGCTCTATCCCAAAACACTCAAAAGAGATCTGGAGCCTTTTAGATCTGGCCGCTCCGGACATATGTTTTGTCACGGAAACTTGGCTGCATGAACATGCTTGACCGTATGGCTAATATGCCAGGACAGACGGAGTGAACTCAGCAACCGACAGTGGTTGCATCCAGAATATACTGAACAATAATATCACTGGTTCAGTATTTTATTATTGATTTACTCACGTGTTTTTTCACATGTTTTTTCACGGAGTATTATTTATTGAATTGCAGTAGCGTACAATCTGACCCTGAAGAAGGCCGCGACACTATTTAGGTCTCTCTGGCTGAAACATGTTGGTCGAATGACACATCTGTCTTTAATTTTGGCATTTGTGTTTTAAGTTTCTCATTGGTTTTAATCCTGGCATCGGGTAGCCGAATAAAGTTACTTATAGCTAAACCCGTTAGCTAGTTTTAACTTTCACTTCACAGCACTGCACTCAATTTATTCTTTTCCATACCACATAGGGGTTTAGTACACCCAGCCTTACTCAATAAAAACATCCCTGAGCTCCTCCCTCGTAGAGAGGGGGTTGTAGCCCATGTGAAGACTAGGTCTATCATGTGAGGAGGCTCCCCTATGATGAAGCATGACACCTCTGGTGTGTGAGGGGAATCGTCCTGAAAAGGGAAACCCCTAGTCTTTGTATAGTAGAGCACGTCCAGACAGTTTAATATCCTCCTCTTGTTCCGGACCCGTGGCCCCTTTTTTGTGTAACATGCATGAACATGCTTCCCCGGATCTGCACATTGCCTTTCCTCCTCAGTACAACATAACTAGAACAGACAGGAAGGAGAAAAGAGGCTGAGGTCTACTAATAGCCTCCACCGAGGACCTGATTATCACAGTTTTAGAAACTACTACCTCCGACCACTTAGAACTATGTATCTTCAAAATTGAAGGCCTATCTAGTGGAACCTGGAGAGGGGCCCTAATCTACCGCCCCCCTGGTCCCAAATGTGACTTCTCTGACATATTGCTAGAGACCCTCGCGCCTCATGTATTGGCCTCTGATCATTTTTTCCTTATCGGAGATTTCAATTATCATGCTGAGATTCTATCCAACTCGGATACTGACCAGCTGATCTTAAATATGAGCACTCTTGGACTTGTCCAGCTGGTCACACGTCCTACCCATAGCGCTGGTCACACACTCGATCTTCTATTCACAAACTTCCCAGGAATTACTGTTGAACCCTCGGCGCCACTATTATGGTCAGACCATCACTTGTTAAAATTCACCATCCCTACAAAAATGACCAAAAACGATTACAAAAACACATCAACACTGCGAAGATCATGGCGTAAAGTCACCCTGCCTCTCTTCTCAAAATATTTCAGCCCAGACTATTCAGGATCAGAAACCAGTGTACATCAATCGGCACAAGACCTCGATAAAGCCATTTTGGCTGCGCTAGACAAAATTGCCCCCCTTACCCAGGTCAAAATCAAGTCCAGGGCTGCCCCCTGGTTCACAGACCAATTAAAAACCACAAAGCTTCTGTGTAGAACCGTGGAGCGAAAATGGCGCAAAAGTAAAAACACGGCTGACCGTGAGATATATAAAAACATCCATCATGGCTACATGACTGATATCAAACTGGCAAAAAAACTATTTCTCCTAAATAGGATAAATCAGGCAGAAAACTCTTGCAAAGAACTCTATCAAATTCTGAAAGAATTTACAGTTCCCACCAACCAGCCATCGATCCCTAACTCCCAATCCTGGACCAACTCTTTCCGAATTCTTTGAGGAAAAAATCATGGCCATCCATCGGTCTTTTTCACCACCATATAATAACACTAATTCTGAAGATGTGCCCAGCATGTACGCCGACCCCCCCCCCCCCTCACATCTTGGACGAATTCACCAAGCTTGACACCAAGGCAGTCACTACTGTTATGTTGAAGATAAAATCAGGTTCTACCACTGACTCTGTACCTCCAAAAATCCTTCCCACAATTGCCCCGGTATTACTGGAGAGTCTCACAGGGCTTTTAATAAGTCACTCTTGGAGGCGGACTTTCCAAAAAGCTGGAAGGCAGCTAGGGTAAGACCTATCCTGAGAAAATCCACTGCCGACCCAAAACTGCTCCCAAACTACCGTCCAATCTCTCTGCTTCCTTACTTTGGGAAAATATTAGAATCACTCATTAACCAACAGCTCGTTGATCATCTCGAGAGCCAGGGACTGCTTGATCCCTCTGTCTGGTTTTAGGGCGGTGCACAGCACAGAGACGGCACTGGTCGAGGTAACAGATAACATCAGGCTGGCCTTGGACAAACATCAGTCGGCCATCCTCGTCCTGCTCGACCTGTCCGCCACCTTTGACAACATCTCCCATAGCATTCTAGAACATCGGCTTTGGGAGATAGGTGTCAGAGGCAATGCCCTCGAGTGGTTTAAGAGCTATCTAGCCGACCGAGTAACAACAGTACAAATTGGCAATAACATCTCATGTGAGAGACCAGTCAAGATGGGAGTGCCACAGGGCTCCATTCTGAGCCCGACCCTGTTTAACCTGTACATGACGCCACTGGCCAAGGTGATCAGATCTTACGGATTTGATGTCATATCTTACGCAGATGACACGCAGATTCTGATCACTATTCTCCCAGATCCCACTGAAACACAGCAGCGCTTCAATAAATGCCTATCTCACATTGATAGGTGGATGAGCTCCAATCACCTACAACTAAATGGAGCCAAGTCGGAGATTATGCTCTTCGGCAAAGCACAGGAGCACTGGTCCACCGACTGTTGGCCATCCCACCTTGGCCCTTGTCCAACCCCAAACTGACGGTACGAAACTTAGGCTTCCACATAGACAATCAATTGTCCATGAAAACCAGATCAACCACATCATCGGCACCTGTTTCGGAGTAATGCGTAGCCTGCGGAAGGTTTTCAAATGGATTCCAACTGAGGCTAGGAAACCATTAGTCCAAGGACTAATAATAAATCGAATGGACTACGGAAACGCCCTACTGTTCTCAATTAATGAAAACCTTTTAGACAGACTACAAATTTTGCAGAATATCGCGGCAAGGCTGGTACTGGATCTTCCACCCAGATCCCCTTCCGCACCCTGCCTGAGATCTCTACACTGGCTTCCAGTAAGAAAACAAATCCTCTTCAAGATCCTCTGTCTGATCCACAAATACCTGTACGGAAAAGGCCCGAGATACTGGTCCAAGAAACTATGCTGGTACCAACCTCGCAGGATGCTCAGATCCAGTAATACATTTTTGCTTACCCCTCTCAAAATTCACATCGCCAGAATAGGAGGCAGGTCTTTCTCGCCCCATCATCCTGGAACAAAATTCCTATCCATCTGCGTACTGTTTCGGATCATAACTCCTTTCGTAAGAGGCTGAAGTCATGGCTATTTGACATCTGAGCTATCATCTCTTCAGAGCCGTCTGCAAGCGCCATGAGACTTCCCAGTGATGTGTGCGCTGTACAAATGTTCATGATTTGATTTGATAGATTCAAGGTGTCATCAACAATGTGGGTTAGAGCCGTTTCAGTACTATGTCCTGCTCTAAAACCAGATTGGTATTGGTCAAGCAGCTGAAACTTTTTGATTATAATTGCAGAGTTGTATGTGTACGCATTTCTCAAGAAGTTTAGCTAGAGTCATGATATTGGAAATTGGACGGAAATTGTTGGGATCAGATAAGTCTACATTTGGCTTTTTTTGAATGGGTGTGACTTGTCCTATCTTTAGGCAGTCAGGAATCCTACCCTGTAAGAGTGATTCATGGATAATCAAGGACCAGAGTGGGAGAATGGCAGAACTAAAATCCTTGAAGAATTTGGCCAGCAAAAGATCATGGAAATGATTAGAGGGCTTTATTGACATTATTTTCTGTAGCTCGACATCATCAGGAAGTCTGAAATTGTTCCATGTTGCATTATTTTGCGGAGTAATGTCTTTGTCTCTGTAGGACGGAGCACTCTCTGAGGTTTGGCAAGTCGATGTAATGGGCTGGGTCCGATGAAGCCTATTTTGTGATGCAAGTTGCAGTTCTAGTTCAATCTTTCTGGACTTTTCGATAAAATGTGCGGAGAAGACCTTCACTGGGGAGAGAGATCTTGGGAGCAGATTGTAGGTCGGTTGAGTGGTTAGCTTGTTTTATGATTTCAAATAGTTTTTTAGGTCTGTTTTTGGCATTGTCTAGTTGAAATCTAAAGTGTTCGGCTTTCGTGCTGTGGATAAGTTTGTTGTAAGAACTTCTTGCGCTCAACTGTTTAAGGAAGCAGAGTTTCTCCATAATCTTTCCAAGAGCCTTCGTTTGTGAAGCTCCTCATTGAGAGAGCAATTGAACCAGGGTTTGGACTGTTTGACTGGTATCCTCTTGAGTTGCTTCGGAGCAACAGTGTCGAATATTTGCCATGGAATGTATATAGTGTTCAGTGAGGTCGTCCAAATTGGCCATGTTGGGGGTTGGAGGGAGTAAGTTATTGCTATCAGAGGTTAGGTCCATTGCATGAATGTCTTAGATTCCTGGACTACTGTTTGTTCTTATGAGGTTGACCTTGTCTAGACATTACCTTTTCTAGGATGTGAAAAGAGATTATGTAGTGATCCGACCAGTCACATGGTGAAATGCCTTCTAGTTGTATCATGTTATCCATAGCTATGATTAAATCAAGGATGGAGCCCTTGTGGGTGGGTTCATTGCAAACCTGGGTGAAGTTAAGGTCTGAGAGGAAAGCCTTGAAGGTACACAGTGAGGGATCAGTTGTATCATTCCAGTGCAGGTTGAAATCCCCAAGGAAGATATGATTGGGGGTAGGTAAGAGTTGGAGGCTATGATTTCCATCATTTGTTCGATGAAAAGAAGATTGTCGCCTGGAGGATGGTAGATCGCGTGGAGCAAACAGACAATCTTATTATTGTTCCAGATTTTCCAGGATGTTTAGAAAAATTGTTTTGCCGTCAAAACTTTTGAGAATCTGACACTTACTATGTGAGGGGCTCTCTGTATTTCAGTGTTTCCATCACTCTGATGATAATAGGGTTGGGGAAGCCAGCAGACTCCTAGGGGAGCCAAGTCAGATGTCTTGGGCCCCTCGCAGGCAAAGTAGAAGCCGAGCCATCGATTATTTAGCATATAAATTGTGCAGCAAATGTCACATAAAAATATCAAACACTTTAAAATTCAAAAAAGGTTTATTTCCTTCACCTTCGTGTTTAAGTTTAGTTCATCACCGCATTGAGTGACCATTATTAAAAGTAATGGTTTCAAAACCTGAAATAGTCAAGAATCGAGCAGCACATACTGACAATGCACGAACCAAGAGACAAAGCAGTCTGCCACTTGCTGTGTGAATGGCACAAATTGATATTGTGCGTAGCGACATCATCTTTTAAACCTTATACAAGGGAGCTTTTGGTATTACATTCAAACTGAATTATGTGAAGCGGTTCTCAAATGAACTCGACTCTGAGAGGAAGTAAGGTGAAGTGAAGTGCTAGACTCTGCACCTTCTTCTACCACAAGATTAAGACTATCTATGACAACTTCGACACCCAGGACCACCCCACCACGCCAGTAAGCACCACAACTGATGCCGACCCCCCCCGACCGACTCTGCACAGCTGGTTCCCACTCACCAAGGATGACACCATGAAAAGCATCCACTCCGGAGCACCTTCGAATCCCTGCCTGCACTGCATCTTTCACAGAGCCGCCTCTGCCATAGCACCCGAGCTATGCCGAACCATCAGCTGCTTCCTCGAGACAGCCACCTTCCCCGATGACTGAAAACACGCCGAGATCAACCCCCTCCTGAAGAAACCCTCCGCTGACCCGATGGACCTCAAGAACTTCAGGCCCATCTCCCTCCTCCCAGCCAAAGTCATCGAAAAAGCCATCAACGCCCAGCTTGCCGACTTTATCGAAACCAACCATGTCCTGGACATCTCCCAATCCAGATTCTGAAGCAATCATAGCACCGACACCGCCCTCTGCACCGCCACTGACGACATCCGCTCCCTCCTCGACCAGGGCGAAACCACGCCCTCGTCCTACTGGACCGGTGAGCAGCCTTCGACACAGTCTCCCACCGCACCCTAGGCACAAGACTCCACAATGTTGGTATCCAAGATAAGGCCCTAAATTGGATCTTCTCCTTCCTCACTGGCAAAACACAATGTGTTAGACTCCCACTGTACCTCTTGAAACTGACAGATCAGCTGCGGAGTACCCCAGGGCTCCTCAGTCAGCCCCACCCTCTGCAACATCTACATGGCCCCCCCTCGCAGCCATCGTCTGGAACCACAGTCTCAACATAGTTTCCTACGCTGACGACACCCAGCTGATCCTCTCCCTCACCAAAGAATCTACTGTCCCCAGGAACAACTTTCATGAAGGAAGGAAAGCTGTCGCCGCCTGGATGAAGGACCGCTGCCTGAAGCTCAACTCGGACAAGACAGAAGTCCTCATCCTGGGAGCCTCCCCCTCTGCTTGGTGGCCTCTGCTCTAGGAAGTCTCCCTATCCCCATGAACCACGCACGAAACCTCAGCATCGTACTGGACTCCTCGCTCACTCTGGACCGCCAGATAAACATAGTCTTCTCAGCCTGATTCAACACACTCCGCCTGCTTCAAAAGACCTTCAGATGGATCCCCACCGAATACAGGGAGGCAGTCACCCATGCCCTCATCAGCAGCAGACTACTACGGCAACGCACTCGACACCGGCGTCACCCAGTAACTCCTCAGACTCCAGAATGCCACAGCATGACTAGTCCTCAACATCCCCCACCGCAGCAACATCACTCGACACCTCCGCAATCTCCACTGGCTCCCAGTCGACAGAAGAATAACCTTAAACTCCTCACCCATGCTGGACCCGCATACCTGAATCACCTTCTCACATTCCACGTACCCAACAGACACCTCCGCCCAGCTTTCCCTGGCTACCGTCTCACAAATCCGAAGACCAGAACCAGAGAAATGTCCTTCACCTACCTCACCACCAAGACATGGAACACCCTGCCCATCCACCTCAGGAAATCACCCTTACTGATGTAATTCAGGAAGGACCTCAAGACCTGGCTCTTCAGATGAACTCAGCACTTAGTCTGATCCGCTGCACCCCTTCCCCCCCCACAGCGCCTTGAGACCCTCACGGACAAGTAGCTGTGCTTTACAAACCCTGATTGATTGACTCTGAATCACACAAGGAGGTGGGATTTGAGCTAGGATTCCTGGTTCCACATTGTGCGTCCATCACTTAGATGGACCAATAGTTTGTGTTTGTTTCACGAGCTGAATAAATTAGTACTCTGCGTTCAGCATCCAAAACATATAAATCCTGTTCAATCAGAAGTCTTTCATTCAAAAAGTTCATATGATTTTTGTTTTAAAGGAGGCAAAATCAAAAACAGTGTATAGGTTGGTCCACACAAGGTAATCCAGCAAACCTCATGGGTTTAAAAATGCATCTAAATTGGTGTTCATACCAGTGGCACAGGGAAGGGGGGGAGAGGAGAGGATGTGAAGAAAGAAAATACACTTACCTCTTCATGGCTGCATCTCCTTCTCTGGTTTCTCTCTGCGTCTCTTCCTGACGAGTCCCGGAACGGAATCGGGAAGCACACAGGCTCCTGTAATCCAATCACGACGCTGCTGTCTCAATGACAGCAGCGTCGTGATTGATCTGAGTGTAGTGGTTTGGGGCACAGACGGGGACTGCGAGCCTGTGCATGTTCTCCACCCAGGCTATGCATTACAGCCGGGTGGAGAACATGCTAAGTGCGCATGACTGTTTGGCTGGCCCAAGATCGCCTGCCAACTGTCATGCGCACCTAGAGTCCCCACCACTTCTCCACCTGCTCTGTGAGCAGCCCAGCCCTGCCCCGCAAAACTGCCTCAGCAGGGAAAAATAAAATGATAATAACATTGTGTTTTCATTTTATTTTTCCTTTTTTTTACAGTGCTGAAAAGCAGTGGGATGACACTCCTCCGCCTTAGCGGAGGAGCCGCCACTGGTTCCTACTACAAAGTGAAGTGTAAAGGAAGAGTGGTTTTTATATTCACATTGGCTTTTCCTGATTTCACAATTTAAGGATGGGCCTTCACCCATAGAAACAATTGCCATGAAACAGAGCTCATGGGCATCCCCACATTTTCCTCTCTGGTTACAATGCTTCAATAGACCACAGGAGAAGTTCAGGTGTGCTGCAGGCGGTAGACATGGTTTCATTCACGTGTTCTTTGTACAAACTCCACTTTCAATGGAAAAGACTCGAGCAGAAAAGCTGCCTTTCAGGTTTCTGCATGGCCGTGTATATGCAACTGTCAGTTGTCCTTCATTTATCAGTTTTTGTCTTTCTGAACCAGCAAACTGCATTTCCTAGTGTCTTGGGCTTGGCACCGTTTGTGATCACCAGTCTCTTGGGACATGTGTAAGCCTGGGCGGTGAACTTCGCTCCGTTCGCGGAGTTTGCGGAGTTTTCTCCACTTCTCGCTCCCCGGAGCTCGCGGAGTGCAGAAAACTCCGCTTCGCGATGTACAGCGGAACTTTTTCCCCGCTCGCGAACGGTAAGTGTGCGAGCTGCCGCTCGGGTAGACTTTCTACCCGAGCGGCAGTGTTAGACCTGGCCTCCTTGGCGTGGGTCTCCCTTCCATTTTTTCGTAATGCCTCCACTGTTGCCGATCTGTTTTTGCTGGACTAGATGCTCATGGGCCCTTTGCCGCTGCTAATCAGTGCCAAAGTGCAAGTGCTCCCTATCGTAAATTGATGCATGTATTAGTGACTCCATGATTGGATGATTGGTTTACTTGTCAGTCCCTAGTACCGTGCACTGAGTGTGCCCAGGGCTTGTAAATCCAATGCTGCTGGTGGGCTTGCAGCACGGGTTGTGCCACCCACAGAAGCAGCTTGTAAAGTGTGTCTCAGGCCGGCCATTGCAGAGCCTGTGTGCAGCCTAGGGCTGCCATGTCGACTGAGTGAGTGCACCCACTTACCAGTCCCTAAACCTTCCCTTTACTGCATGTTGGTCACCCCTAAAGTAGGCCCTAGGGCAGGGTGCATTGTAAGTATAAGGTAGGACATGCCCTGGTGTGTGTGGCATGTCCTAATAGTGAATTACAGCCATTTTCGTTTTTCATTATTGCAAGGCTAACTGCTCCCCATAGGCCAGAATGGGCAGACTGACTATTACACCTTATAGTCAGAACTGTCCCAGGGAACATGGTAGAAAAACGAATTTAGTATGCCTGAACTCGGGGTGATAAAATGCATCTTTTAGTAAAGTTGGTTTTAACATTCTGTGTTTGAAAATACCACTTTTAGAAAGTGGGTATTTTCTTGCCTAACTATCCAAGCCTGCCTCTGCTAGGTTGTGTATTCCTTGTCTGGAGATTGAGTGACAGGGGCTGGGGGTGGCTACAGGAGACAGGGTGAGTCAGCACAGGGCTGAATAGAAAGATCTGCATCCAGAGTGGAGGGAGGAGTTGCACCTGGGTCTGAATAGGGCTGTGCCTGCCTTCCAAAATGCTGGCTCCACCTCCTGCCGGGCGGCTGAGCACTCTGCCCCACATTCTGAAAGGAAAGAAGGAGTCAGAAAAACAAAGTGCTCCAGGACTGACCAGAACTGGTTTTGGACTAGGCAGAGGCCTCTCTGCCTTCAGAGAACAAAGAGAAACTGGATATAAAAAGGGCACCCAGACCCCAGGAAAATTAGATCACTTTTGGGAACAAGAAGAAACCTTTGCTGAGGAGCGGAACCAAGAAGAAACTGATGAGACTATCCCTAAGCCTGAAGTGCTGCTTGGGGGATTGGCCTGCAGTGGTTTGCCTGACTGCCAAAGAAAGGAGAAAGGAACTTTTGCTTTGCTGTGACTCATCAACTTGTGAAGGATCTCCAAGGGCTTGGAAGAGAGCTTGCCCCCTGACCGAAGTCCCAGGACCATTGGACTTCACCCCCTTTGTGAATTGCTGCTGGAAACTCTGTTTCAGTGGCTACAGAGGTAGGGAGCTGTGACCGACTCTCACGACCGACTCGGTGTCCTGTAAGCACCGCATCGAAGCACCTTCTCGCCCTGCAACGCACAGCCCTGGTCTCACCGACTCCGTCAACGAGCCGCTGCCTGCACCGCATCGAGGGACAACGCGTCCTGCAACGCTTCGCTACGCCGAATCGAACTGGTCCGACCGACACGGTCACTGCTGCTGAGTTCGAGTCCTGTGACCACACCGGAGTTGGGCACCGCTCGCACGCTTTGCGACGCACCGCCCGACTCGCACCGCTGTCCGGACTGATCGACGCCAGCTCCTGAATCCGGCTTCGTCGCCGCACCGCAACCTGCCAGCACCGCATCGAAGCACCGTCTCGCCCTGCAACGCACGGCCCTGGTCTCACCGACTCCGTCTCGACGACGTCAACGAGCCGCTGCCTGCACCGCATCGAGGGACAACGCGTCCTGCAACGCTTCCATTTTTGCATCGCGACCGCGACGAACAGCCATCCGGCTCGCACGCCCGTGCCGGCCGCTTCAAGTAAAGGTACTGTGACCGAGTCTGTCTACGCTGTGTTGGCCCGTCTCGACGCGGTCAGCTGGATTTGTTAGACTCGGTTTGTTCTCGACATCGCCGTAGCCGGAGGAGGCTACCGACTCGCACAGAACCTTGAATTAAGCCTTTTTGATCAGAACTAAGCACTCTTGACAGTATTGTGGATTATTTTTGTCGTTTATGGTCTTGTGATAAATCTATATAAAGTATACCTATTTTTATAAATATATAACCTGTGTGGTGTCCATTTGTAGTGTTGTCACTTGATTACTGTATGTGTTCACAAATGCTTTACACACTGCCTCTGAACTAAGCCTGTCTGCTCGTGCCAAGCTACCAAGAGGGTGAGCAGGGGTTATTTCGGGAGTGTACCTACTTTCCCTGACTAGACTCAAGGGTCCCTATTTGGACAAAGGTACCTACCTCTGCCAACTAGAGACCCCCAAATCTAACAGGCAGGAATACCAGCACAAACTGCAGTTCGCACTGCACTCCGCCACTCGCGGAACTTCACGGAGCTTTTTGTAACAGGAGTTCCATGTAGCAAAACTCCGCAAACTACGCCCAGACCTGGACATGTGCCAAGGGCCAGAGTCATTCAGTCCAAGCCCGGCTGCAGCTTTGACTAGCTCGTCCTATAGATGATTCAGGCTTTTTACACCACAGATGACCCACTCCCAGTTTACACAACACAACACACTGCACCAAGTAACTATGTCTTCCCCTCCTCCCAAATGCTCTTACTCAACTCTGCCCACGATATGTCTACAGAGTGGCACCCTCATCCGTAGTGTATTGCCCTATGATCGATCTTATTAACCTCGCCTTCTATAACCTCTACATGGTCTCTTAAAGCTTTTGTGTCCTAAGCGGATGCATGGCGAGTTTCTCGCTTTAGGTTCATGCACTGTGGCCATCGATTGATGCGTCTTGTGGACCCCGAGCATCTACTGAGCTTCCACTTCAGTTCCTCCAGTGCTTAACTAAAATCCGAAATTACAAAACTTATATAATGGAGTCTTCTTCTAATCCCTCTTTGTTTCAGGAAGAAGATGTGGTCACAGGTGGCTACGACAAGGAACCGTTGCTCGCCTCCCAGCCCCTGCAGCGTCCTGAGAACCATCCGAAGGTGGAAACAGTGTAGAGGCTTCCCCCAGGGTCACCAAGTGTCCATACAAGAGACAAATGGACCAGATTCCTCGGTGCTCTTTTTGCCTGCAGCAAAAAATAATAAATAGAATTGGTGAGGATGGTGGTGCTGATATATACACCTTTACTTAGGATTCTGCATATTTTCCATGTAATAAAGACCATGAATTCCACAAATGTGTATTTTGTGTTTGTATGCTGTAGTTAGTCGTTTGTTGCACACTCTGCATGTTGGGTTGCACACTCTGCATGTTGGGTTGCACACTCTGCATGTTGGGGTGTGTTAAGTACCACAGGGTGTAAGTTAAGCTGCACAGGGTGTATGCTGCTGTATGTTAGGTGCAAAAGAAACAATTGATGGACGGAATGCTGGACAATGCAAACATTCACCCCCAGTCACAAGGATCTGGGTTAAATCCATAATTCTTTTGCTCACCACCACCCCAGTTTGGACCCAGCCATATCCAAATCAGTCTTGACCCTGTTCCTTGTGGGAACAGTCCAGCCCGAACTGCCAAGCCAGGTCCTCCCTGGACCGGAAACAAGCATCCTGGGACCGGTTTCAGGGCATCGCCCTGCATCAGCCAGGCTAGCTTGAATCCAGTGGTGTAGTTGGCACAGGACCCACGTCTGGGCATACCCTTCCCACTTAGGGCGACATATGCAAAAGAAACAATTGATGGACGGAATGCTGGACAATGGTTGCACAGGGTGTATGTTAATTACCACAGGGTGTAGGTTAAGCTGCACAGGGTGTATGCTGCTGTATGTTAGGTTGCACAAGGGTGACTGTGTGGTTGCGCAGGGTGTCTGTGGTTGCGCAGGGTGTCTGTGTGGTTGCGCAGGGTGTCTGTGTGGTTGCGCAGGGTGTCTGTGGTTGCACAGGGTGTCTGTGTGGTTGCACAGGGTGTCTGTTCGGTTGCGCACGGTGTCTGTTCGGTTGCGCACGGTGTCTGTTCAGTTGCGCACGGTGTTTTTCGGTTGCGCACGGTGTCTGTTCGGTTGCGCACGGTGTCTGTTCGGTTGCGCACGGTGTCTGTTCGGTTGCGCACGGTGTCTGTTCGGTTGCGCACGGTGTCTGTTCGGTTGCGCACGGTGTCTGTTCGGTTGCGCACGGTGTCTGTTCGGTTGCGCACGGTGTCTGTTCGGTTGCGCACGGTGTCTGTTCGGTTGCGCACGGTGTCTGTTCGGTTGCGCACGGTGTGTCT
Source organism: Calotriton arnoldi (assembly GCA_963921515.1). Lineage (NCBI taxonomy): Eukaryota > Metazoa > Chordata > Amphibia > Caudata > Salamandridae > Calotriton > Calotriton arnoldi. The sequence goes on from CAWUFW010007848.1 coordinate 762,165, forward strand.
GTTCGGTTGCGCACGGTGTGTCTGTTCGGTTGCGCACGGTGTGTCTGTTCGGTTGCGCACGGTGTGTCTGTTCGGCTGCGCACGGTGTGTCTGTTCGGTTGCGCACGGTGTGTCTGTTCGGCTGCGCACGGTGTGTCTGTTCGGTTGCGCACGGTGTGTCTGTTCGGTTGCGCACGGTGTGTCTGTTCGGTTGCGCACGGTGTGTCTGTTCGGTTGCGCACGGTGTGTCTGTTCGGTTGCGCACGGTGTGTCTGTTCGGTTGCGCACGGTGTGTCTGTTCGGTTGCGCACGGTGTGTCTCTTCGGTTGCGCACGGTGTCTCTTCGGTTGCGCACGGTGTCTGTTCGGTTGCGCACGGTGTCTGTTCGGTTGCGCACGGTGTCTGTTCGGTTGCGCACGGTGTCTGTTCGGTTGCGCACGGTGTCTGTTCGGTTGCGCACGGTGTCTGTTCAGTTGCGCACGGTGTCTGTTCAGTTGCGCACGGTGTCTGTTCAGTTGCGCACGGTGTCTGTTAGGTTGCATAGAGTGCATGTTAGGTTGCATAGAGTGCATGTTAGGTTGCATAGGGTGCATGTTAGGTTGCACAGGGTGTACATTGGTGCATGTTAGGTTGCACAGGGTGTACATTGGTGCATGTTGGGTTGCACAGGGTGTACGTTAGGTGCATGTTGGGTTGCACAGGGTGTACGTTAGGTGCATGTTGGGTTGCACAGGGTGTACGTTAGGTGCATGTTGGGTTGCACAGGGTGTACGTTAGGTGCATGTTGGGTTGCACAGGGTGTACGTTAGGTGCATGTTGGGTTGCACAGGGTGTACGTTAGGTGCATGTTGGGTTGCACAGGGTGTACGTTAGGTGCATGTTGGGTTGCACAGGGTGTACGTTAGGTGCATGTTAGGTTGCACAGGGTGCATGTTAGGTTGCACAGGGTGTACATTGGTGCATGTTAGGTTGCACAGGGTGTACGTTAGGTTGCACAGGGTGTACGTTGGTGCATGTTAGGTTGCATAGAGTGTATTTTAAGTAGTAAAGGGTGTATGTTAAGTTGCACAAGGTGTACGTTGGGTTGCACAAGGTGTACGTTGGGTTGCCCAGGCTGTACGTTGGGTTGCCCAGGCTGTACGTTGGGTTGCCCAGGCTGTACGTTGGGTTGCCCAGAGGTTTATTAAGCGCAGCTACTCACCCGAGAGGGTCTCAAGGTGCTGGGGGAGAGCGCAGGTTTCGGATGTTCAAGGTGATCCATCGAAGAGCCAGGCTGTATGCCAGGTTGCACAGGCTGTATGCCAGGTTGCACAGGCTGTATGCCAGGTTGCACAGGCTGTATGCCAGGTTGCACAGGCTGTATGCCAAGTTGCATAGGGTGTTCAGCTACACAGGGTTTATGTTGGTGTATGTTGGGTTGCACAGGCTGTTTGGTAGGTTGCACAGGCTGTATGTTAAGTTGCACAGGGTGTTAAGCTACACAGTGTTTATGTTGGTGTATGTTAGGTTGCGCAGGGTACATGCAACTGCCAGCTGTCCTTCATTTATCGGTTTTTGTTTTTCTGAACCAGCACGCATGAGGGAAGTGCATTTCCTAGTGCCTTGGGCTTGGCACGGTTTGTGCTCACCAGTCTCATGGGACATGTGCCAAGGGCCAGAGCCAGCCATTCAGTCCAGGCCTGGCTGCAACTTTGACTAACTCGTCCTATAGATGATTCAGGCTTTATACACCACAGATGACCCACTCCCAGTTTTCCCAACCCAACACACTGCACCAAGTAACTATGTCTTCCCCCTCCTCCCAAATGCTCTTACTCAACTCTGCCCACAATATGTCTACAGAGTGGCACCCTCATCCGTAGTGTAATGCCCTACAATAGATCTTATTAACCTCGCCTTCTATAACCTCTACGTGGTCTGTTAAACCCTTTGCATCCTAAGTGGATGTATGGCGAGCTTCTTGCTTTAGGTTTGTGCACTGTGGCCATCGATTGATGCATCTTGTGGACCCCGAGCATCCGTCGAAAAGCCAGGCTGTATGTTAGGTTGCACAGGCTGTATGTTAGGTTGCACAGGCTGTATGTTAGGTTGCACAGGCTGTATGTTAGGTTGCACAGGCTGTATGTTAGGTTGCACAGGCTGTATGTTAGGTTGCACAGGCTGTATATTAGGTTGCACAGGGTGTTAAGCTACACAGGGTTTATGTTGGTGTATGTTAGGTTGCACAGGGTGTATGGTAGGTTGCACAGGGTGTATGGTAGGTTGCACAGGGTGTATGGTAGGTTGCACAGGGTGTATGTTAAGTTGCACAGGGTGTTAAGCTACACAGGGTTTATGTTGGTGAATGTTAGGTTGCACAGGGTGTTAGGGTGCACAGGATGTATGATAGGTTGCACAGGGTGTATGTTAAGCTGTAGAGGTTGTATGTTGGTGTATGTTAGGTTGCATAGGTATGCTAAGCTGCACAGGGTGTATGTTTGTCATGTAGTTCCTATAAAAACTATACAGCATCTGCACGTTTGGACAGCATACACTGTAGGATTGGTGTCAGACTGATTCTGAACACCCCTACTGGGTATGTTGGCCTTCTGTATCCGCTAGCTCACAGTGCCATTAGAATCTCCTCTTACCAAGGAGAGAATAGTTCTTGGCAACCATCGAACGTGACAACCCTGATCCCTCAGGACCGTGGAAACAATATACTACCTTTCGCTCAGTCACTCGTGCTTACTCTGTCTCAGAGATACACAGAATAAACAGGCTGGGCGTTTTCAATAAGCATTTATTGAACAGTTGTTCTGGTGTAAAATAGATGAGCTGCAACAACCGTTAGACAGTAGCAGAGATAAATGATTAGAAGCACTACGAAAGTAAACGGATGGTAAAGTTCTACCATTTTGCAGTAATCATGAATACATACGAGTATATAAAATACATAATAAAAGGATGCGTACTCCTACGATGCCTCCTAACTAGATGTACCTAGTATGTGTGTAGGTGCTAAGCCACGTATCCCTCTAGGATAAAGTCAACCCCATTACCTGAAGTGAGACTGTGGGACCCCGTCCTGGTCTCGAGTTGGACACCCCACGAGGGATGTTGCACAAGGTGTATGTTAGGTTGCACAGGATGGTTGATGGGTTGCACAGGGTGTATGTTAAGTAGCACAGGGTGTATGTTAAGTAGCACAGGGTGTATGTTAAGTAGCACAGGGTGTATGTTAACCTGCACCCAGTGTATGTTAAGCTGCAGAGGGTGTATGTTGGTGTATGTTAGGTTGTACAGGTATGTTAAGTTGCACAGGGTGTACGTTAGGTTGCACAGGGTGTACGTTAGGTTGCACAGGGTGTATGTTAGGTTGCACAGGGTGTATGTTAGGTTGCACAGGGTGTATGTTAGCTTGCACAGGGTGTATGTTAGCTTGCACAGGGTGTATGTTAGCTTGCACAGGGTGTATGTTAGGTTTCACAGGGTGTATGTTAGGTTTCACAGGGTGTATGTTAGGTTTCACAGGGTGTATGTTAAGTTTCACAGGGTGTATGTTGGGTTGCACAGGGTGTATGTTGGGTTGCACAGGGTGTATGTTGGGTTGCACAGGGTGTATGTTGGGTTGCACAGGGTGTATGTTGGGTTGCACAGGGTGTATGTTGGGTTGCACAGGGTGTATGTTGGGTTGCACAGGGTGTATGTTGGGTTGCACAGGGTGTATGTTGGGTTGCACAGGCTGTATGTTGGGTTGCACAGGCTGTATGTTGGGTTGCACAGGCTGTATGTTGCATAGGGTGTATGTTAAGTCGCCCATGTTTTCTGGCATCACTACTTAAAACGCAGACCATCTCCAAAGAGTGCTATCCATTAAATATGCTAATTGGCTCCTTGAGGTAAGTGCCTAATGCCAACATCTGTGTGTGACCCACAGATCAGATGTGGGATATAGCCATGCCTGCTCAACCCACAAAACTTCAAAGCAATAAGTACTATTGCATTGGGTAGTTGAAATGTTTTTCTCAGTTGTATGATTTTTTTTCCCAGTGCAAGGTAATGGTGAAATGTGAAAAATTTAAACAGTTATCTTAAAAAAAAATCACTGGATTTAACTATATATATATATATATATATATATATATATATATATATATACTGGCGGTCGCCAGTAGATAGTTATAGTTAGGACCTATTTTCCATAGGAAATCCGCGACATTCTATTTGAAATAACTCTTGTGTCGGTTGACGATTCTTCGCGAAATTTTCAAACTTTATGGCCCGCTCGGGTCCGCTCCTACCCTGAAAGTCTCGGGGTGATTCGTCAAGCGGGGGCCGAGAAAAAAGGGGGTCCCAAAACGTGTTTGCCCCATTCATTTTCCCATAGGAAACTTTAGACACGGCTACAGCCCGAACTGCTGAACGGAATTACACCAAATTTGGCAAAGAGGTAGTTCTTGGTTCAGAAAGAACCCTTTTTGTTAAATGGTGTAAATCCGTTCAGTAGTTGCGGAGAAATTAAAAAAATAAGAGTCAAAAAATCAATTTCCCATAGGAAACTTTATGCAAGGCTACAGCCCGAACTGCTGAACGGAATTATACCAAATTTGGCAAAGAGGTAGTTCTTGGTTCAAAAAGAACCCTTTTTGTTAAATGGTGTAAATACGTTCAGTAGTTGCTGAGAAAATCAAAAGTAAAAACACATATATATCTGGGCGGAGCCTAACCACACATGTCATCGTGAGATCTGATTGGCTGTCAGCACGTCATCCTGGAATTGCTGGCAGCCATCTTGGGACCAATATAAATGATAGTACCCCATTGAAATGCATTGTAGTGAATCAAAGATTTTGAGGGTTACCAAAAGGAGAACTATAAAGGGTGATAACAGACTTTAGTTACATTAGAATTCATTTGTTGATGGTACCATACTAATTTCAGGAATTGTGGTGTGTTCTAAGGTGATTTTACCCTGTGAAAAACCTTCTGCTGGGATATCATGAATCATGTTTGAGAGAACTATTTTCACATGCTTGTCCCATACAGTTTTGGAAGGTGCCCCAGAAGCTAAAATGAGAGCATATTTTCTGTAAATTCACATTATCTTTCTCAGTCATGTGAGAATGAAGTCTGACATTCTCCGTAAAACATGTACATCCAACAAGGGCAGAGACTGTCAGTTGATTCCTTTGTGTTCTACTGCAGCTTCCCAGAGTGTTCTAAAGAACAACTAGAGCGCTAACAGCCTTACTTATGACAAAAGTATGGCACACCTGAAGCCATCTTGATTGGAATAAACTGGTAACACTTAAAACATTTATTTTAAAAAGGAACAAAATGATGGGGTTCATCTTGTCATAGAAATTATGGTTAGTGCTCTGGAAAGAAAAATTAGGACATGTTTCAAGTGTGATCTCAAATATCTTCCTGTTATATTTCAACAGGAGCAGCCTGTCAGTTGATGCCTTTGTGTTCTACTGCAGCTTCCCAGAGTGTTCTAAAGAACAACTAGAGCGCTAACAGACTTACTTATGACAAACGTATGGCACACCTGAAGCCATCTTGATTGGAATAAACTGGCAACACTTAAAACATTTAATTTAAAAAGGAACAAAATGATGGGGTTCATTTTGTCATAGAAATTATGGTTAGTGCTGAAAAAAGAAAAATTAGGACATGTTTTAAGTGAGATCTCAAATCCTATTCTATTTCATTAGAAAATTCTGACATGCAGACTGAAACAATCACTTTCAATACCAGCAGTAGACTTCCAGTTAACTCCTTGGTGAGCAGTAGCTTTACTACAGTGATCTAATGAACAACTAGAGTAATAACATTCTGAATTTATGGCAAATGTGTGACACATCTGAATGCCTTCTTGATGGAATCAAAGTAAAAAACTGAAAGCATTTCCTACTGAGGAGACTGCAGTAAATGAGGAAATTAGGAAACTTCATAACAAAGAAGTCTTCCAAGATGGCCACCAGTGAAAAAAGAGCCCAAATGTAGCACAAATATTACCCAGATGTAGCCCACATATAGCCCAATGACAAAAGTGTGCAAAACACTTTTTATTTTTAGTTTTTTTGCAGTTTTATGTAGTGCAGACTGGTCAGGTATTGGAGCGTTGCATCTTAAAACATGACCCCCTACACTACAAAAACACCACTGCACTACCCTAAACACTAAAACACTACCCCAGCACGACCCCCTACACTACACAAGCACCACTGCACTATCCTAAACCCTAAAACACTACCCCCAGCATGACCCCCTACACTACACAAACACCACTGCACTACCCTAAACCCTAAAACACTACCCCAACACCACTGCACTAACCTAAATCCTACAACACTACCCCCAGCACGACCCCCTACACTACCCAAACACCACTGCACTACCCTAAAACATGACCCACTACACAAACACCACTGCACTAACCTAAATCCTAAAACACTACCCCCAGCACGACCCCCTACACTACCCAAACACCACTGCACTACCCTAAAACATGACCCCTACACTACACAAACACCACTGCACTACCCTAAAACACTACCCCCAGCACGACCCCCTACACTACACAAGCACCACTGCACTACCCTAAACCCTAAAACACTACCCCCAGCACGACCCCCTACACTGCCCGAACACCACTGCACTGCCCTAAACCCTGAAACACCAGCCCCTGCACGACCCCCTACAGTGCCCGAACACCACTGCACTAAACCCTGAAACACATACCCTAGCACGACCCCCTACACTGCCCGAACACCACTGCACTGCCCTAAACCCTGAAACACCACCCTTTTCACGACCCCCTACACTGCCCGAACACCACTGCACTGCCCTAAACCCTGAAACACCACCTCCAGCATGACCCCTACACTGCCCGAACACCACTGCACTGCCCTAAACCCTGAAACACTACCCCCAGCAAGACCTCCTACACTGCCCGAACACCACTGCACTGCCCTAAACCCTGAAACATCACCCCCAGCAAGACCCCCTACACTGCCCGAACACCACTGCCCTAAACCCTGAAACACCACCCCCAACACGACCCCCTACACTGCCCGAACACCACTGCACTGCCCTAAACCCTGAAACACCACCCCCAGCACGACCCCCTACACTGCCCGAACACCACTGCACTGCCCTAAACCCTGAAACACCACCCCCTGCACGACCCCCTACACTGCCCGAACACTACTGCACTGCCCTAAACCCTGAAACACCAGCCCCAGCACGACCGCCTACACTGCCCGAAAACCACTGCACTGCCCTAAACCCTGAAACACCAGCCCCAGCACGACCCCCTACACTGCCCGAACACCACTGCACTACCCTAAACCCTCAAACACCAGCCCCAGCACGACCCCCTACACTGCCTGAACACCACTGCACTGCCCTAAACCCTGAAACACCACCCCCAGCAAGACCCCCTACACTGCCCGAACACCACTGCACTAAACCCTGAAACACCAGCCCCAGCAAGACCCCCCTACACTGCCTGAACACCACTGCACTGCCCTAAACCCTGAAACACCACCCCCAGCAAGACCCCCTACACTGCCCGAACACCACTGCACTAAAGCCTGAAACACCAGCCCCAGCAAGACCCCCTACACTGCCCAAACACCACTGCACTGCCCTAAACCCTGAAACACCACCCCCTACACTGCCCGAACACCACTGCACTGCCCTAAACCCTGAAACACCACCGCCAGCATGACCCCCTACACTGCCCAAACACCACTGCACTGCCCTAAACCCTGAAACACCACCCCCTGCACGACCTCCTACACTGCCGGAACACCACTGCACTGCCCTAACCCTGAAACACCACCCCCAGCACGACCCCCTACACTGCCCGAACACCACTGCACTGCCCTAAACCCTGAAACATCAACCCCAGCAAGACCCCCTACACTGCCTGAACACCACTGCCCTAAACCCTGAAACACCACCCCCTACACTGCACGAACACCACTGCACTGAACCCTGAAACACCACCTCCAGCAAAACCCCCTACACTGCCTGAACACCATTGCTCTGCCCTAAATCCTGAAACACTAGCCCCAGCATGACCCCCTACACTGCCCAAACACCACTGCACTGCCCTAAACCCTGAAACACCACCCCCAGCACGACCCCCTACACTGCCCGAACACCACTGCACTGCCCTAAACCCTGAAACACCAGCCCCAGCAAGACCCCCTACACTGCCCGAACACCACTGCACTGCCCTAAACCCTGAAACACCAGCCCCAGCATGACCCCCTACACTGCCTGAACACCACTGCACTGCCCTAAACCCTGAAACACCACCCCCTGCAGCACCCCCTACACTGCCCGAACACCACTGCACTGAACCCTGAAACACCACCCCTGCACCGCCCCCTACACTGCCCGAACACCACTGCACTGCCCTAAACCCTGAAACACCACCCCCAGCACGACCCCTTTACTGCTCGAACACCACTGCACTGCCCCAAACCCTGAAACACCACCCCAGCACGACCCCCTACACTGCCCGAACACCACTGCCCTAAACCCTGAAACACCACCCCTGCACGACCCCTACACTGCCCGAACACCACTGCCCTAAACCCTGAAACACCACCCCTACACTGCCCGAACACCACTGCACTGCCCTAAACCCTGAAACACCACCCCCAGCACGACCCCCTACACTGCCCGAACACCACTGCACTGCCCTAAACCCTAAAACACTACCCCCAGCACGACCCCCTACACTACCCGAACACCACTGCACTACCCTAAAATACTACCCCCAGCACAACCCCCTACACTACCCGAACACCACTGCACTGCCCTAAACCCTAAAACACTCCCCCAGCACGACCCCCTACACTACCCGAACACCACTGCACTGCCCTAAACCCTAAAACACTCCCCCAGCACGACCCCCTACACTACCCAAACACCACTGCACTGCCCTAAACCCTGAAACACTTCCCCCGCATGACCCCCTACACTACCCAAACACCAATGCACTACCCTAATCCCTAAAACAGTACCCCCGCATGACCCCCTACACTACCCTAAACCCTAAAACACTACCCCCGCACGACTCCCTACACTACCCAAAGACCACTGCACTACCCTAAACCCTAAAACACGACCTCCTACACTACACAAACACCACTGCACTACCCTAAACCCTAAAACACTACCCCTACACTACACAAACACCACTGCACTACCCTAAAACCCTACCCCCAGCAGTACCCCTACACTACCCAAACACCACTAACCTAAACCACTACCCCCAGCAGTACTCCCTACACTACCCAAACACCACTGCACTACCCTAATTCACTACCCCCAGCACGACCCCCTACACTACCCAAACACCACTGCACTACCCTAAAACACTACCCCCAGCACGACCCCCTACACTACCCAAACACCACTGCACTACCCTAAACCCTAAAACACTCCCCCAGCACGACTCCCTACACTACCCAAACACCACTGCACTACCCTAAACCCTAAATCTACCCCCAGCATGACCCCCTACACTACACAAACACCACTGCACTACCCTAAAACACTACCCCCAGCACGACCCTCTTCACTACCTAAACACAACTGCACAATTTGTTACAGGCGTTGCAACGCAGGCCTGTGGTGCTTACTGGAAGTACCTAGTGGGCTAGTTGGGCCCCAGGGACCCTCAGGATTCAAGGTGACCTAATCCCCCAACTTAAAACGCTCCACGGGGCGCGTTTGCACAGTGGTGAAGGGAGGGGGCGGGGCCTCAGGTGACATGTGCGCAAACACGCCCTGTGGTGTGTTTTAAGTTGGGGAATTAATTCCCTTTGAATCCTGAGGGACCCTGGGGGCCAACTAGCCCACCAGGTACCTTCAGTAAGCACAACAGAGTTGCGTTGCAGAGAGGTGAAAAAGGTGCGTGGCCTCGGAACGCCTCTCTGCAACTCAGCTCTGTGGTCCTAACTGTAGGTACCTGGGGGGCTAGTTGGGCCCCAGGGACCCTCAGAATTCAAGGGGACTTAATCCCGCAACTTAAAACGCGCCACGGGGTGCGTTTGCACACGTCACCTCAGGCCCCCCTCCCTTCACCACTGTGCAAACGCGCCCTGTAGCGCGTTTTAAGAGGTAGTTTTAATCCCCTGCCCTATTATGTACTAGGGACTTGTAGAGGAGGTCATGCTAATCACAGGGGTACCCCAACGCATAGTGTTCCCTAGTGTATGTAGGTGTTTTCACTGTATTCTAAGTGTCTTTTAGCATAGCACTGGCTAGTCAGAGTCAGTTACCACCAGTACCCGTCTGAAAAAGTTGTGGGCACAGGATGATTTTGCAACAAGGCCTCTTTCTGCTCCTCTGTTGGTTCTTTCTGCACATCTTTTGCTTCTTTCTGTGCGTTTTTTCTTCTTTCTTCACATGTCCTACCTCTGTAGGCATAGTTAGAAACTAGCATTTAAAAAATCATAGGTTTCAGACACGTTATAGTTAGAAATTAGCATTTAAAAAACCTTTGAAATTCACTGAAACAAACAATAGGTTTTAGGGACAGTTATAGTTAGTTGGACATTTCACTCGTACAAAACCATAGAAATTCCCCCGTTATAGTTAGTTCAGCTAACTATAACTCGCGCCCCCGCAATGCACTGCTGATGACGTCACATATTACATCACTCATGACATGGTCAGTGACATCACTGATGACATCACTGATGACATCATCCATGTGATAATTTCATGCATCTTCTCACACCCTAATATAACTTTTGATACACCCACTCTAAATTACAGACTGCCATTCTCAAAACCATAGACACTCCAACACCAAAAACTACATACCCACTCACTGATTCTTAGGTCTACACACACATCCACTCACTCACCCGTACAGTCACTCATACTTAGTCACTCAGTACAGGACTATCATAGGCACTCATACACCTATATAAACACTCACACACCGCCACTCATCCATAGAGGTACTCACACACCTAGTCAGTCATGCAAAAAACTTAATCACACACCCATTTACTCACCTATACAGTTATACACACACCAGCTCACTTACTCATACAGATACTAGCACATTCTTACGCTCTTATACAATCACTGATACAAGTACACACTCATCCATACAGCCACTCTCACAATCACACTCTCACTTATAGCCATTTATATACTCCAACACACATATATACTGCCTTTCACATATGTAGTTACTCACACATGTACCACTGAGATATACATTCAATCACTAACACACCCATACACACACTCACCCACCCATACAGTCCATCACAGATGTACTCTTGAAACCATGCACCCAGTGAATCACCAACTCACACATCTATGCACAGTCACACACCCCACCCACACAAACACTCAGGCACCCATACAGATACTCAGACAATCAATCAATAACCCATGTAGACACTCATGTAGCTATTCAGAAAGCCATGCAGCCGCTTACAAACCAACAGACAGACGGATACAGACATTCACACAGTTTAGTCACTAACCCATGCATTCAGTAAGATACATTTAATCACTCACTTGTAGAGTCAGTCACTCACGTACTAAATCATCCATTCAGACACTTATACACCCACTCATTCTTCAATACGCCTTTCCCTATATATATTAAACATATTTAAACTTTACAGAAACAGTCACTGGATGATGTCATCAGTGATGTCATCAGTGATGTCACTGACCATGTCATGAGTGATGTAATATGTGACGTCATCAGCAGTGCATTGCGGGGGCGCGAGTTATAGTTAGCTGAACTAACTATAACGGGGGAGTTTCTATGGTTTTGTACGAGTGAAATGTCCAACTAACTAGAACTGTCCCTAAAACCTATGGTTTTTTTCAGTGAATATATATATATATATATATATATATATATATATATATATATATATATATATTTTGAAGAAAACAAAAGTTACAGGGGCGTTCTAGTTAGGCTGACATTTTACTCATACAAAACCAGAGAAATTCAGCCATTATAGTTAGTGAGCTAACTAACTTGCGCCCCCTCAATGCACTGCTTATGACCTCACATGTGACATCACTCATGACATGGTCATTGACATCACTGATAACATCATTCATGACATCTCAAATGAAATCACTAATGACATCACTGATTACATCCTCCAGTGACTGTGAGTGTTTTTAAAATGTTTGAGTGTTAAATATGTATACCAAGGTGTATTGGTGAATCAGTGGGTGTATGAGTGCCTGATTGGATGATTCAGTGAGTGCGTGACTAACTGTATAAGTGAGTGATTAGGGGCCACATGTATCAAAATTGGAAATTGCGATTACCTAATTGCGATTCTCAGAAAATCGCAATTAGGTAATCGCAATTTCCAATCTATGAAACTCCAAGAGTCAGCAGACCACCATGTCTGTTATTGCTTTTAAATAAAGCAATCTATTTTTTTTTTTTTTTTTTTTTTTTTTTAAATGCAGCTCATTTTCCTTAAAGGAAAACAGGTTGCTATAAAATTAAAATGAAGTTTACTTTTCATTTTTTAAGAGCAGTCAGTGGAAATTAGGACCACTGCCTGCTCTTAAAAACGTTTTACAACCATTCTCAAAGGGGAAGGGGTCCGTGGGGACCCCTTCCCATTTGTGAATGGGTTATCTCCTACTTGAAGCAGGTGGTAAAATGCAAATGTTTTGCGACTGCATTGACGGTCACAAAACATTGATACATACCATTAGGATTCGCTATTTTGAAGGGACACCCTAAACACGCCCCTTCCAAATCGCAAACCCATTTTGCAATTCTGTAACAGGTTACCGAATCGTAAAATGGGTTTTGATACATGTAAAAAGCCTTTTTTGCATTCGCAATCGGCGAATCGGCCCGTTTCTGAATGCAAATTTGGTTGATACATGTGGCCCTAGGTGTCTCAGTGAATGTATGGGTGAGTGACTGGTTATGTGAATGTCTGTCAGTTCGTGTCTAAATGGCGGTGTGGGAGTGGGTATGTGAGTTTCTGTATGGGTGTGATTGGTTGTCTGAGTACCTCCATGGGTGTCTGAGTGTCTGTGTGGGTGGGTGAGGGGGTGTGTGACTGCTTGTGTGGATGAGTGAGTGGATGAGTCAATCGCTGTGTGGGTTAGTGAGTGCATGTGTGAGGGGCTGTATGGGTGAGTGTGTGTATGGCTGTGTCGGTGAGTCAGTGCATGTGTCAGTAGTATATGGGTGAGTAACTGGGTATGTGAAAGTCAGTATAGGTGAGTGGGTTATGTAAGTGACTTTATGGGTGAGTGAATGAGTTACTGTATGGGTGATTGTGTGCTTGTGTTAGTTACTGTATAGGTGAGTGAGTACATGTTAGTATCTGTATGAGTGAGTGTGTGTGTAACTGCATGGGTAAATAAGTGGCTGTGTGATTGACTGCATGGGTGAGTGAGTAGGTGTGTGAGTAGCTCTATAAGTGACTGACAGTGTGTGAGTGGCTGTATGGGTGGATATGTCAGTGGTTGTATTAGTGAGTGGGTGTATGAGTGTGTACTTGTGTCAGTGACTGTATAGGTGAGTGAGTATGAGTTAGTATCTGTATGAGTAAGTGTGTGTGTATAACTGCATGGGTAAATAAGTGGCTGTGTGATTGACTGTATGGGTAACTGAAAAGGCATGTGAGAAGCTCTATGGGTGACCGACTCAGTGTGTGAGTGGCTGTATAGGTGTCTGAGTGGATATGTCAGTGGCTGTATCAGTGAGTTGGTGTATGAGTGGGTGCATGGGTGGGTGAGTGAGTGGATGTGTGTGTTGATGAATCAGTGAGCGGCGGTGTAAGTACTGATATGGGTGTGTGAATGGGTTTGAGAATGGTAGTGTGGAAGTTGGAGTGTGTGTATGAAAGGTTATATGGGTGTGAGTGGGTGCATCAGAGATTCTGTGGATGATGTCATCAGTGATGTCATTGGAGATGGTATCAGTGATGTCACTGACCATGTCATGAGTGATGTAATATGGAGTTCATAAGCAGTGTATTGCGGGGGCGCGAGTTATAGTTAGCTCATTAACTATAACTGCTGAATTCCACTGGTTTTGTACGAGTGAAATCTAAGCCTAACTATAATGTCCCTGTAACCTGTGGTTTTTTTCAGTGAATTTCTAAGGTTTTTTTAAATGCTAATTCCCAACCATAACGTCCCTGTAACCTTTGTTTTTTTTGTTGTTGTGAATTTCTGTTTTTTTTAAGTAGTAGTTGCGTTTGCAGAGTGGTGGAGAAAGGGGCAGGGGCCTCTGACCAGATCTCAGGAATCCCGTTGTGTAGGACTTACCGGAGGTACCAGGAAGGCTTCTTGGCCCCCAAGCCCCTCAGGAGTAAAGTGGATTTCATCCCACAACTAGTAGTGCACCACGAGCTGCGTTTGCAGAGTGGTGGAAAAAGGGGGCGTGGCCTCCGAAGAGCTCTTAGAAATCCCGCTGTGTGGGACTTACTAAAGGTAATAGGAGGGGTAGTTGGACCCCAAGGACATCCTTGGGGACCAACTACCCCTCCTGTTTCCTCCAGTAAGTCCCACAAAGTGGGGATGTTGAGAGGTTTTCGCTGGCCACACCCTCTTTCTCCACCACTCTGCAATCCTGCCTCCTGGCACACTACTAGTTGGGATATGAAGTCCCCATGGCTCTTGAGGGTGCTTGGGGGCCAACTATCCCTCCTGTTACCACCAGTAAGTCCCACAAAGCTGGATTGCTAAGAGGTTGTTGGAAGCCATGCCCCTTTTCTCCTCCACTCTGCAAACGCTCCTCCTGGCGCACTACTGGTTGGGGGAAGAAGTCCACTTTAGTCCTGAGGCCCTCGGAAGTAAAGTGGAATTCATTCCCCAACCAGCAGTGCGCCAGGAGGCATGTTTGCAGAGCAGTGGAGAAAGGGGGCATGGCCTCCAAGTCCTCTCAGCAATCCCGCGGTCAGGGACTTTCTGGAGGTAACAGAAGGGGTTCCTGGACCCCAAGGACCCTCCGCATCCAAGTGGACTTAATCCCTCAACCACTACTGCCTCAGGGGGTGCGTTTGCAGAGTGGAGAAAGGGGGCGGGGCCTCTGGTGACATGAGGTCACATTTCTCTTTTTGTTTGTTTATTGGAGGGGGGCCGCATGGCCCCCCTTCCCTGGGCCAATTTAGGCCCGGGTACCCCGTCCCCCATGGGTCAGGCCTTTCTTTAATGGGGAGAGGGGCCACGCGGCCCACTCCCCAGGCCGATTTTCGGCCCTGGGTATGCCATCTCCCAGGGCCCAGCCTTTTACAGATGGGGGAGGGGGGCTGCGCGGCCCCCCTCCCTGGACCAAATTGGGTGCTGGGGAGCCCATGCCGGGGGCCTGCCCATTTAAAGTGGGTGCCTCCAGGGTACCCACTCACCAATGGGACCGCAGGGGGGGGGCAATCAAGGCCCTTGCAGAGCCTGCCGGCTCCCTCTCTGTAAAAGCAATTTGCTCCACTTTGAGCAAGCAAAATACTCTCACTTGCTCAAAGCGGGGCACTGTTTGCTATGGCTTGGCGGGAGCGGTAAAGCTCCCGGCAAGCCATAGCAAGCTGCAGTGTCCCAAGGGTGGGCACCCCGGGACACTGCAGGAGCCGGCTCTGTGGGGTGGTGGTCCCCAGGGCCATTATTGGCTCCAGGAGGGGGTCACACGGCCACCCTCCTTTAATCTAATTTGCCCCTGGGGAGGTGGTGGTCCCTGGGGCTGCGTTTGGGGGGCATGCTGCCCCCGCATTTCTTTAATTTAAAGCCTACCGCTCCTCCGCATCAAATTACAATGAAGCCCCGTGGAGGTGGCGGTCCCTGGGGCTCAGGGGAGGTCGGAGAGGCCACCCCATTTAAAATGAAATGAGCCCCGTGGAGGTGGCGGTCCCTGGGGCAGCAGGGGGAGGCTGTATGGGCCTCCCACGCTTTAATACTTTAAGAAGCCCTGAGGAGGTTGGTGGTCCCCGGTTGTATTAGTAAGCCCCAGGAGGGGGGGGGCCCCCCCATGCACCCCCTCTCCTATTAATAGCCAGGCCCAGTGGGGATGGGGTCAATGGGTCTGAAAGCGGCATTGGGAGGGGGCCGCGAGGCCCCTGTCCCCATTAAAAAAAGGCCTGGCCCCAAGGGATGGGGTCCCCGGAGCCCAGATTAGCCCAGGGAAGGTGGGGCCATGCTGCCCCCTCCCATTAAAAAAAACAAAAAATGAAATGTGACCCCAAGTCGCCAGAGGCCCCGCCCCCTTTCTCCACTACTCTGCAAGCACGCCTCGTGGCGCAGTGGTGGTTGGCGGATTAAGACCCCTTGGATGCTGAGGGTCCTTGGGGTCCAGGAACCCCTTCTGTTACCTCCAGTAAGTCCCAGACAGCTGTATTGCTGAGAGGACTTGGTGGCCACACCCCCTTTCTCCACCACTCTGCAAACTAGCCTCCTGCGCACCACTGGTTGGTAGAAGAAGTCCACTTTAGTCCTAAGGCCCTCAGGAAGCAAGGGGACTTCATCCTCCAACAAGCAATGCGCCAGGAAGCACGTTTGCAGAGTGGTGGAGAAAAGGGGCGGGCCTCGGGGCAGGCCTCGGCGACTTGACGGTCTGCTTTTTAAAAAAAAATGTATGTATTGGGGAGGGGGGCTGCGTGGTCCCCCTTCCCTGGGTCGTTTGGGCCCTGGGGACCCCATCCCCCGGGGCCAGGCCTTTTTTAAGTGGGGAGGGAAGCCCGTGTGGTCCCCACTCCCCAGGCTGATTTCGGCCCAGGGGACCCCATCTGCATGGCTTTTTTTTTTTTTTTTTTTTTTCTTTTCTTTTTTGAACCTTAAAGGAGGGGGGCCGAGCGGCCCCCCTCATGGGCCGATTTCAGCCCTTGGGTCCCCATCATCAGGTGCCCGGCCTTTATTTATATATTTTAAACAAAAAGGGGAGGGGAAGCTCCCACCAAGCCACAGCAAACTGCAATGTCCTGGGGGTGTGCACACCGGGACATTGCAGGAGCCAGCCCTGGGGCATGGTGGTCCCCAAGGCAATCTAGGGCTCCAGGAGGGGGGCTGTGCGGCCCACTCCAATATTGACTTTAGCCCTGTGGAGGTGGTGGCCCAGGGCTGGGGGTCTGCAACGGATCCCTTTAATTATTGTGTTTGTGCCCCGGGTAGTTGGTGGTCCCCAGGGCTGCGGGGGTGGCCGTACGGCCTCCCCCGCTTTTTAAAAAAGTTTGTGCCCTGGGGCAGTGGCAGACCCTATGGCCTCCCCGCATTTCTTAAAAAAAAAAAAAAAGTGTACCCCAGGAGAGGTGGCGGCTGAGTGGGCCCCCTGCATTTGTAGTGTTCATTGCCCCAGATAAGGGGTGGTCCCCGGGGCTTTCCATATGCCCCCAGGATTTGGCCCACAGAGGGGCTTTAAAAAAGAGATGCACAGGAGCCCGCGCGTCTTTTAAATGTCTTTTTACTGTGGATCCACCTGTGATTGCGGCAAAAATTTAAAAAAATGCTTTTATCCCCCGGCGGGGTCTCTGTGGGATCCCCCCACCATATCTGGGGTGTCAGGGTATTCCTACCCTGCCTCCTTTTCTGTTTTTTTTCACCCGAGTCCCAAGATGGCTGCCAACACGTCCTGGTTGAAGTGTTGGCAGCCAATCAAATCCACTGCAAGGACTCGAGTCCCCAGATATCTATATTTTTAAAACTTTAATATCTCTTAAACTACTGAGCGGATTTACACCAAATCACAAAACGCACTCTTTCTGGCCCAACATTTAGCTCTCTGCCAAATTTGGAGTAATTCCGTTCAGCAGTTCCGGCTGTAGTCGTGTTCAAAAAAGGAAAAATCCCCATAGACCTAACATGGGGAAAACACGTTTTGGGACCCCCCTTTTTTTCCTCGGCTCCCAGTTGGTGGATCACCTCAACTTTCAATACAGCAGCTGAACCAAAAAGGGGATGCTTTCTGAAAACCTCGTGAAGATTCGTCGAGAGGCGTCAAAGTTAATGGCAAAACAAAAAATGATTTTCCTATAGAAACTTTGGTCCTAACTATAACTACGTACTGGCAATCGCCAGTAGGTAATATACGTGTGTGTGTGTGTGTGTGTGTGTGTGTGTGTGTGTGTGTGTGTGTGTGTGTGTGTGTGTGTGTGTTCACTGAAAAAACCATAGGTTTTAGGGACAGTTATAGTTAGTTGGACATTGCACTCGTACAAAACCCGTGAAATTCCCCCGTTAGTTAGTTCAGCTAACTATAACTCGCGCCCCCGCAATGCACTGCTGATGACGTCATATTACATCACTCATGACATGGTCAGTGACATCACTGATGACATCATCCAGTGACTGTGTTTCTGTAAAGTTTAATTTTGTTTTATATATATATATATGCCAAGCTGTATTGAGGAATGAGTGGGTGTATAAGTGTCTGTATGGAGGATTTAGTAGGTACGTGACTGACTGTATAAGTGAGTGATTAAACGTATCTTACTGAATGCATGGGTTACTGACTAAACTGGGTGAATGTCTGAATCCGTCTGTCTGTTGCTGTGTAAGTGGCTGCATGGGTTTGTGAATAGCTACATGAGTGTCTATATGAGTTATTGATTGGTTGTCTGAGTATCTGTATGGGTGCCTGAGTGTTTGTGTGGGTGGGGTGTGTGCGACTCTGTGCATAGATGTGAGTGGGTGATTCACTGGGTGGATGGTTTCAAGAGTGCATCTGTGATAGACTGTATGGGTGGGTAAGTGTGTGTAAGAGTGTTAGTGAGTGAATGTATATCCCAGTGGTACATGTGTGAGTAACTTCATATGTGAAAGGCAGTATATATGTGTGTTGGAGTATATAAATGGCTATAAGTGAGTGTGTGATTGTGAGAGGGGCTGTATGGATGAGTGTGTGCTTGTATCAGTGATTGTATAAGAGCGTAAAAATGTGCTAGTATTTGTATGACTAAGTGAGCTGGTGTGTGTATGACTGTATAGGTGAGTAAATGGCAGTGTGACTAATTATTTGCATGACTGACTAGGTGTGTGAGTACCTCTATGGATGAGTGGTGGTGTATGAGTGTCTATATAGGAGTATGAGTGCATATGATAGTCCTGTACTGAGTGACCGTAAGTATGAGTGACTGTACGGGTGAGTTAGTGGGTGTGTGTGTAGACCTAAGAATCAGTGAGTGGGTATGTAGTTATTGGTGTTGGAGTGTCTATGGTTTTGCGAATGGCAGTCTGTAATTTAGAGTGGGTGTATCAAAGGTTATATTGGGGTGTGAGGAGGTGCATCAGATTATCACGTGGATGATGTCATCAGTGATGTCACTGACCATGTCATGAGTGATGTAATATGTGACGCCATCAGCAGTGCATTGCGGGGCGCGAGGTATAGTTAGCTGAACTAACTATAACGGGGGAATTTCTCTGGTTTTGTACGAGTGAAATGTCCAACTAACTATAACACCCCTGAAACCTATGGTTTTTTCAGTGAATTGCAAAGGTTTTTTAAATGCTAATTTCTAACTATAACGTGCCTGAAACCTATGGTTTTTTCAGTGAATTGCAAAGGTTTTTTAAATGCTAATTTCTAACTATAACATGCCTGAAACCTATGGTTTTTTTAAGTGAATTGCAAAGGTTTTTTTAAATGCTAGTTTCTAACTATGCCTACAGAAGTAGGACATGTGAAGAAAAAACGCACAGAAAAAAGCAACAGAAGTCCACAAAGACGAAGAAAAGTGCAGGAAGAAGCAAGACATGTGCAGAAAGAACCAACAGAGGAGCAGAAAGAGGCCTTGTTGCAAAATCATCCTGTGCCCACAACTTTTTCAGATGGGTACTGGTGGTAACTGAGTCTGACTAACCAGGCCTAGAGCCAGTGCTATGCTAAAAGACACTTGGAATACAGTGAAAACACCTACATACACTAGGGAACACTATGTGTTGGGGTACCCCTGTGATTAGCATGACCTCATCTGTAAGGCCCTAGTACATTCTAGGGCAGGGGGATTAAAACTACCTCTAAGTCAGAGGTGCAGAAATATGCTACTTTAACTAGTAGTCGCGTTTGCAGAGTGGTGGAGAAAAGGTGCTGGGCGTCCAACCAACGCTCAGGAATTCCGCTGCGTAGGACTTACAGGAGGTACCAGGAGGGATTCTTGGCCCCCAAACTCCCTCAGGACAAAATTGGACTTCATCCTCCATCCCGTAGTCTGCCACGAGGCACGTTTGCAGAGTGGTAGAGAAAGGGGGCCATGGCCTCCGAAGACGTCTTAGCAATCCCACTGTGTGGGGACTTACTGGAGTAGGTAGTTGGCCCTCCAAGGACATCCTTGGGGGCCAACTTCCCAAACTTAATTTGGATGACCATATAGCCACCACAAAACGGACTTGCTTCCATGTTCTCAGCCTGCTCCGGAAGGTTTTTCACATTCTCCCTTCTTCAACACGAAAAACCTTGATACATGCAATGGTCCTTAGCCGACTGGACTTCAGCAATGCTCTGCTGATCTCCGCTAAAACAACTGCCTTGAGCAGCTTACAAGTGGTCCAGAATACGGCGGCCCGATTGGTGACTAGTGCTCCCCCCCGAACTCCATCAGGTCCCCTGCTACGCAAATTACATTGGCTGCCTATACGTAAAAGAATAGAATTTAAAATTGGTTGCCTGGTTTTCAAAGGCCTCAATAAAATGGGACCTAAATATCTAGCAGACAAACTGGTTAGATATACACCGTCGCGCACCCTTCGATCAGCAGATAAGGGCCTTCTTACTGTCCCGCGCATAAAACAAACTAGGCTAGGAGGCAAAGCATTCTCCTACATAGCCCCACAATTATGGAACCAGCTACCTCTGGAGATCCGCCAATGCACTAATTACCTAACTTTCAGGAAAAAACTTAAAACTTCACTTTTTTAGTTCTCCGTGCCTCTCTAGTCGCCATTAGCGCGGAGATACCCCATTTGGGGTGATTCATGCGCTTTATAAATGACAGAAATAAATAAATATTACCTCCAGTCAGTCCCACACAGCAGCACTGGTAAGTACTCATACCAGGCCATGCCCACTTTGCCCACCACTCTACAAATGCGCTCCCTGGTGCGCTCTTGGATAGGGATTGAAGTCCCCTTCACTGCTGGGGGTCCTTTAGGGGCCAACTAGCCTACCTTTTACCTCCAGTAAGCCCCACACAGTGGGATTGGTGAGAGGTAGACCAAGGACATGCCCCCTTTCTCCACCACTCTGCAAACGTGCCCCCCCCCCGGCGCGTTGTAAGTTGGGGGATTAAGTCCCCTTAAATCCTGAGGGTCCCTGGGGTCCAACTAGCCCTCCAGTAAGCGCCTATGGATAATGGGTCCTGACTATAATTATCTACTGGCGACCGCCAGTAGATGAAAAACACAACACAACACAACACACACACACACACACCCCCCCCACCCCCCCTCCCCTCTATTATCCATAGGAAAACCGCAACATTCTATTTGCAATAACGTTGGCGCCGGTTGACGAATCTTCGCGAAAGCTTCCAACTTGTTGGGGCGCTCCTACGCTGAAAGTCTCGGGGTGATACGTCGTGGGGGCCGAGAAAAAAGGGGGGTCCAAAAACACGTTTTCCCCATTCATTTTTCCATAGGAACCTTTATTCGCAGCTACAGCCCGAACTGCTGAACGGAATTACCCCAAATTTGGCAAAGAGGTAGCCCTTGGTTCAGACTGGTGCCTTTTGCTAAAATGGTGTAAATCCGTTCAGTAGTTCCTGAGAAATTTACAATTAAAATCACATATATATCTATGGCCGCGTCGGATCCGCGTACCCTCCCGATCACGAGCTGCATGCTAATTGGCTGTCAACACTCCAAATCAGGAAGTGTTGGCAGCCATTTTGTCCCTCGGTAGAACCGAGGGACGGAAACAAGTGCGCAAAGGGGGCAGGGTAGAAACACCCTAACCCCCTAGGCCTGCTCAGGGGGTCCCACAAGGACCCCCTGGGCAAAAAAAAGCATTTAAAAAAAAAAAAAAATCGGCAGGATGCGCTCAGGGTGCGCGGATCCTGCCGAAAAAAAAAAAAATCGAAGCGCGGTCTCCCGATGTTAATTTGCCCCCGGGTGGGCCAAGTCCCGGGGGCATGGTGGGGGGGGGGTTAAATTTATGTATGGGGGGCCCCCCAAGCCCCGGGGACCGCCACCCCCCGGGGCTTTAACAAAAAATGGTGCGGGAGGGCTCTTTGCTGCCACCTCCCCGGGGCACTGAAAAATTAAAAATGGGGGTCCGTTTTGGACCCCCGAAGCCCCGGGGACCACCACCTCCCAGGGGCTTTGAAAATGTGGGGAGGGGGGCTGCGCGGCCCCCCCTCCTGGAGCCAGTGATGGCCCTGGGGACCGCCACCCCCTAGGGCCGGCTCCTGCAGTGTCCCGGGGTGCCTACCCCCGGGACACTGCTGTTTGCAATGACAGGACGGGAGCCTCGCTGCTCCCGTCCTGTCATTACAAACTGCTTTGAATTTTGGAAGCAAGAGCAGGGAAAGCTGCTCTCGCTTCCAAAATTCAAAGCAGAATTGCTTTTCCACATGGGGAGCTGCATATTAGCAGCTCCCCATGTGGAAAAGCAATGCCGGCAGGGTCCGTGGGGGAGTTGGGGTCTCCCAACGGACCCCAAAAGGATAGGGCCAGCCCGGGGGATGGGGTCCCCGGGGCAAGTAGTGGCCCGGGAGGGGGGCCACGTGGTCCCCCTCCCCAAAAATCATTAAAAAAAAAAAGGCCGGCCCCGGGGGATGGGGTCCCCGGGGCCTAAGGAGGCCTTAGGAGGGGGGCCATGCAGCCCCCCTCCATCAAATTTAAAAAAAAAAAAGTGACAATGGCCCGGGGGATGGGGTCCCCGGGTCGAAATTGGCCACGGGAGGGGGGCCCACGCGGTCCCCTTCCCGGTCTTTTTTTTTTTTTTTTTTTTTTTTTTTTTTTTTTAAAAGGGGGTCAGGCCCTGGGGGATGGGGTCCCCAGGGCTCAAAAAAATTACAAAAAAGGGGGGCCACACAGCCCCATTTAAAAATAAATAAATAAAAAAATTTTTTAATCCGGCACGCCCCCTCTTTGTCAGCACTCTGCAAACGTGCCCCCCTGGCGCGTTTGCAGAGGGGGAACGAATTCCCTTGAATACTGGGGGTCCCTGGGGCCAACTAGCCCACCAGGAACCTCCAGTATGCGCCAGGGGCTGCGTTGCAGAGACGTGTACAGAGGCCACGCCCCTTTTTACACCTCTCTGCAACGCAGCTCTGTGGCGCTTTTGGAGGTATATGGTGGGCTAATTGGACTCCAGGGACCCTCAGGATTCAAGGGGACTTAATCCCCCAACTTAAAACGCTCCACGGGGCGCGTTTGCACAGTGGTGAAGGGAGGGGGCGGGGCTTCAGGTGACATGTGTGCAAACAGGCCCCGTGGCGCGTTTTAAGATGGGGAATAAATTCTTTTCATCCTGAGGGTCCCTAGGGCCAACTAGCCCACCAGGTACCTCCAGTAAGCGCCACGGAGCTGCGTTGCAGAGTGTTGTAAAAAGGGGCGTGGCCTCTGAACACCTCTCTGCAACGCAGCCCCTGGCGCATATTGGAGGTACCTGGTGGGCTAGTTGGCCCCTAGGGACCCTCGGGATTGAGGAGGAATTAATTGTCCAACTTAAAACGCACCACAGGGCGTGTTTGCAGACATGTCACCTCAGGCCCCACCCCCTTCCTTCACCATTGTGCAAATATTCCTCTAAAATCAGCCGAAATACGAATTTCGATTTACTCACCTGTTATCAGGAGAGACCTCAGTGCTGCATCTTTCAGCCCAGTACTGATCCTGAAAAATAATTTTAACCGTACTTACCAGTAACTTGAATTTCCTTCCATAGGATATCATTGCCTGCTTTTTGCTGAAAAAGTTTCTAAGTGTCGATTTTTGAAACATACAAATATTCCTCTAAAATCAGCCGAAATACGAATTCCGATTTACTCACCTGTTATCAGGAGAGAACCCAGTGCTGCATCTTTTAGCCCAGCACTGACCCTGAAAAGTAATTCTAACCGTACTTACCAGTAACTTGAATTTCCTTCCATAGGAATCCATTGTCTGGTTTTCAGCAGAAAAGTTTCAAAGTGTCGATTTTCACAAACTACAAATATTCCTTAAAAATCGCCTGTGTGACTTAAACACATTCTTTCAACTGTTTACAGGAGATGCACCAGTGCTGGTTCCAGGATCCACCTCTGAGTAAGAAAAAGTAACGATAACACTACTTACCTGCTAAGTGAATTTCCTCCCATAGGATAACATTGGTGATTCTATATGAAAAAGTTTGTCAACTTTTAAAATACAATAATATTCCTTAATCACTACTGTAACCAAAACGCTTTTACTCAACTGTTTACAGGAGATGTCCCAGGACTGAATCTAGGATCCAGTCCTGTGGTTAGAAAAGTAATCCATAAAGTAACTAATTGCATTTAACTAGAAATTCACATTGAGCTCAATGTTGCATTGTTTTTGAAATTGTGTTGCCCATTGCAACAACTGTAACTACTGTACTTAAAAGTCTATTGCCTATTTGCAAAGTATTTAAACTAAAGTAATTCATTCTGAGTATATTTTGTAATGTAATGTATAATGTAATTACAATGTAATTTAAAAAATAAAATATCTAAAAATAAATAGTTTAAAAAAATGTTGTAAATCAGTATCAAAAAAATAAATATAACAATTAATACATTTAAAAATTGTCATTTACAAAACCTTTGAAATTCACTGAAAAAACCATAGGTTTCAGACACGTTATAGTTAGGAATTAGCATTTAAAAAACCTTTGAAATTCACTGAAAAAACCATAGGTTTCAGACACGTTATAGTTAGGAATTAGCATTTAAAAAACCTTTGAAATTCACTGAAAAAACCATAGGTTTCAGACACGTTATAGTTAGGAATTAGCATTTAAAAAACCTTTGAAATTCACTGAAAAAACCATAGGTTTCAGACACGTTATAGTTAGGAATTAGCATTTAAAAAACCTTAGAAATTCACTGAAAAAACCATAAGGTTTTAGGGACAGTTATAGTTAGTTGGACATTGCACTCGTACAAAACCCGTGAAATTCCCCCGTTATAGTTAGTTCAGGTAACTATAACTCGCGCCCCCGCAATGCACTGCTGATGACGTCACATATTACATCACTCATGACATGGTCAGTGACATCACTGATGACATCACTGATGACATCATCCATGTGAGAATTTAATGCATCTTCTCACACCCTAATATAAGTTTTGATACACCCACTCTAAATTACAGACTGCCATTCTCAAAACCATACACACTCCAATACCAATAAGTGTTATGTGCTGGATTGAGGGCCTAACATAGGTGCGCTGTTTCAGAGGCTCAAATCCTTTGTGCCACAGAGACGGGCAGGAGCTTTCCCCTACATTGGCCCTCCCTTTACAAATAACGAGCAACAGAGTCTGTCCCTTATCTGACGTGTGCTCTGGGTGCAGAAGACGGGCCATTCTCAATACGTCATATCCATGCCCAAACGTGGCTAACTTAGAAAAAAGACCCTTCGCTCTTGGGATTTTCCCTAGCACAGGATTATTGATTTCTCCAAGGTCTCATTAAATATGCATGAACCACTATTTCCCAAGGGTTCATTCCTGACGTCTTCCTCTGACCGACTGTGCGTCAATACTAACATTCCAACGCACATATCCGGTATAAATACACCTCCCTTTGCGCAAGCAAACTAGAGAGGACGAGACTTCCATGCCGCCACTCTGACCTGAGACGCTGCAACTTGCATCATGCCACAGCTCCAGCTTGCAGAGGTCCCTCCACCCATCCTGGGGTGTCCAGCTCAACACCAGGATGAAGTCCCACTAAGGTAATGGGGTTAGACTAAATCCTAGGGGTATTCTTGGCTCTCTAAGACCTACACACATGCTAGGTACACTTAGGTACATCTAGTTAGGCATCATAGGGGTATAGGCTTTATCTTAATGCATTCTGCATTTCATGTATGTGTTCATTACTATTGCACAATGGTAAAACTGTACCATGCATTTTTATTTAACTGCACTGCTGACCATATTTCTCTGCTACTGTCCAACAGTTGTCGCAGCACATATAACCAGTACTAGAACAACAACTGTGCAATAAATTTTATTGTAAACACACCCGACTGTTTCTTCTATGTACTTCTCTGAGATGAGTGACTGAATGAAAAGTAGTATATTGTGTCCACGGTCCTGAGGGATCAGGGTTTTATGTTATGTGGTTGCCAGAAACTATTCCCTTCTTGTCTTCAAGAAGTTTCTAGCGGCCTCTGAGCTAGCTGGCACAGGTAATTAAGTTTAATATAATCGATAGGGACATACCGACCTTAGTCCTATGTCAAACCTATAGGTTATATTATTCCAATGCGCAGAGCCTATTAGGGAAATAGGAACTACACTACATAAGTACATACCCACTCACTGATTCTTAGGTCTACACACACACACATCTACTCACTCACCCGTACAGTCACTCATACTTAGTCACTCAGTACAGGACTATCATATGCACTCATACACCTATATAAACACTCACACAACGCAACTCATCCATAGAGGTACTCACACACCTAGTCAGTCATGCAAATAATTAATCACACTCCAATTTACTCACCTATACAGTTATACACACCAGCTCACTTACTCATAAAAATACTAGCACATTCTTACGCTCCTATGCAATCACTGATGCAAGCACACATTCATCCATATAGCCACTCTCACAATCACACACTCTCACTTATAGCCATTTATATACTCCAACACACATATATACTGCCTTTCACATATGTAGTTACTCACACATGTACCACTGAGATATACATTCAATCACTAACACACCCATACACACACACACTCATCCACCCATACAGTCCATCACAGACGCACTCTTGAAACCATGCACCCAGTGAATCACCCACTCACACATCTATGCACAGTCACACACCCCCCACCCACACAAACACTGAGGCACCCATACAGATACTCGGAGAACCAATCCATAACCCATATAGACACTCATTTAGCTAGTCAGAAACCCATGCAGCTGCTTACACAACAACAGACAGACGGATACAGACATTCACACAGTTTAGTCACTCACCCATGCATCCAGTAAGATACGTTTAATCACTCACTTATAGACTAAGTCACGAACCTACTAAATCATCCATTCAGGCGCTTCTACACCCACTCATTCTTCAATACGCCTTTCCCTATATATATATTAAACATATTTAAACTTTACAGAAACAGTCACTGGATGATGTCATCAGTGATGTCATTTGAGATGTCATCAGTGATGTCACTGACCATGTCATGAGTGATGTAATATGTGACGACATCAGCAGTGCATTGCGGGGCGCGAGTTATAGTTACCTGAACTAACTATAACGGGGGAATTTCACGGGTTTTGTATGAGTGCAATGTCCAACTAACTATAACTGTCCCTAAAACCTTATGGTTTTTTCAGTGAATATATATATATATATATATATATATATATATAATTTTTTTTTGACATTTTTGGGGAGGGGGGCCGTGAGGCCCCCCTCCTGGGCCACTTCTAGCCCCGGGGACCCCATCCCCCGGGGCAGGCCCTATCCGTTGGGGACCGTGGGGGGAGCCCCAATGCCCCCACGGTCCCGCCGGCTCCCCGCATCCTGCGGGAGCCGGCATTGCTTTTCCACATGGGGAGCTGCTGACATGCAGCTCCCCTTGTGGAAAAGCAATCTGCTTTGCTTCATTGAAGCGAGAGCAGGTTTCCCTGCTCTCCTTCAATGAAGCAAAGCAATTTGCAATGACAGCGCGGGAGCCGTGAGGCTCCCGCCCTGTCATTGCAAACAGCAGTGTCCCGGGGGTAGGCACCCCAGGACACTGCAGGAGCCGGCCCTGGGGGGGGTGGCGGTCCCCAGGGCCATCATGGGCTCCAGGAGGGGTGCCGCGCGGCCCCCTCCCAACATTGGCAAAGCCCCGGGGAGGTGGCGGTCCCCGGGGTGTGTGGGGGGGCTCGAGCCCCCCCACACAGGTTTCTAGCCCCGGGGACCCCATCCCCCGGGGCAGGCCCTATCCGTTGGGGACCGTGGGGGGAGCCCCAATGCCCCCACCGTCCCGCCGGCTCCCCACGTCCTGCGTGAGCCGGCATTGCTTTTCCACATGGGGAGCTGCTGACATGCAGCTCCCCTTGTGGAAAAGCAATCTGCTTTGCTTCATTGAAGCGAGAGCAGGTTTCCCTGCTCTCGCTTCAATGAAGCAAACAGCAGTGTCCCGGGGGTGGCACCCCGGGACACTGCAGAAGCCGGCCCTGGGGGGTGGCGGTCCCCAGGGCCATCACGGGCTCCAGGAGGGGGGCCGCGCGGCCCCCCTCCCAACATTGGCAAAGCCCCGGGGAGGTGGTGGTCCCCGGGGCGTGTGGGGGGGCTCGAGCCCCCCCCACACAGGTTCTTTAAAAAAAAAAAAACAAGCCCCGGGTTGGGGCGGTCCCCGGGGCTGCGGGGGGGAGCCATGTGCCCCCTCTGCAAATATTTAAGAAAAGCCCCGGGGGTGGTGGTCCCCGGGGCTTGGGGGGGCCTTGGAGGCCCCCCACACATTAAATAAAACAAGCCCCGGGGGGTGGCGGTCCCCGGGGCTGCAGGGGGGCCATGTGCCCCCCTGCAAATATTTAAGGAAAGCCTCCCTGTGCCCCCGCAATTACAATATGTCATGCCCCCGGGACTTGGCCCACCCGGGGGCTAAATAATAACGAAGCGCAGGAATCAGCGCTTCGTTTTTTTTTGGGGGTTTTTTTTCGGCCGAAATTCGCGCTGGGTGCGCGAATTTTGCCC
Organism: Calotriton arnoldi; assembly: GCA_963921515.1. Taxonomy (NCBI): domain Eukaryota; kingdom Metazoa; phylum Chordata; class Amphibia; order Caudata; family Salamandridae; genus Calotriton; species Calotriton arnoldi. The sequence continues at coordinate 791,002 of CAWUFW010007848.1, forward strand.
GTTTGTTTAAAAAAAAAAAAAAAAAATGCTTTTTTTGGCCCTGGGGGTCATTGTGGGACTCCCTGAGCAGGCCTAGGGGGTCAGGGTGTTTCTACCCTGCCCCCTTTTCTTGTTTTTCGCGTTTGTTTTTCTCTTTTCTTGTGACTCGGTTCTATCGAGTAACAAGATGGCTGCCAACACTTCCTGGTTTGGAGTGTTGACAGCCAATTAGAATAAAGCTCGTGGTCGGGAGGGTGCGCGGATCCTCCGTGCCTCTATATATCGAAACTTTTATTTTTTGAGTTTCTCAGCAACTACTGAACGGATTTACACCATTTAAAAAAAAGGTCTCTTTCTGAACCAAGGGCTACCTTTTTGCCAAATTTGGTGTAATTCCGTTCAGCAGTTTCAGCTGTAACAGTGTCTAAAGTTTCCTATGGGAAATTGATTTTCCGACCTATTTTTTGAATTTCTCAGGAACTACTGAACGGATTTACTCCATTTAAAAAAAAAAAAAAGGTCTCTTTCTGAAACAAGGGCTACCTTTTTGCCAAATTTGGTTTAATTCCGTTCAGCAGTTCGAGCTGTAGCCGTGTCTAAAGTTTCCTATGGGAATTAACATGGAAAAAACACGTTTTGGGACCCCCCCTTTTTTTTTTTCCAGCCCCCGCTTACCGAATTACCCCAAAACTTTTAAGACAGGAGCTGACCGGAGCGGGCTACGAGTTTTGAAAATTTCGCTAAGATTCGTCAACCGGCGCCAAAGATATTGAGAAAACAAAAAACGAGTTTCCTATGGAAACTAGGTCCTAACTATCTACTGACGACCGTCAGTAGATAAAATATATATATATATATATATATATATATATATATATATATACACCGCTATCTCTTTCGTTAAAGTCCTTGATTCCGGAGGATGAATCGTCACTTCGGAGGACTTCAAACCTGCTCAAATATTTTAAAATTGCTATCCGGTCCCCTTTTGCTGCACATAAATGCGCTCTGAGTGAGAAAGGCCCTAATTCGTTCTTCGTGTCACTACCTAAATGTTAGTAATTGTGTTAGATGTTGTAACTGATCCAGCACTCTTCTTCCACTAACAGGGCACTGCACCTTTAGGTTAATGATTGGTATTTCATGCCAGCTATGGGGCAGATGCGCTGATGGCAAAGCCTCCGTACCCCCCCACCCCCCCCCCCGACGCCACAGCCTTAGTTATCCATGGGGTTCTTCTCTCTCATGGCCATGGTGAAGGCCCTTAGCTGGTGCCATAGAGATGTTGTGGGAGGGCACCTTTGGGCTTATTGTGCTTTGTGGGATGGTGATGGGAGGGTCCCTGCTGGGTATCTTTACTCCATGTGGCTGACTCCTATGAGGTAAGGCATGCGCTACCTCGAGAGAGCCAACTGTTGTGGCTAGCGCATGGAGGGCCTTTGACTTAAAGGGCTGCTGCAGAGTATTGCATAAGGGGGGAGGGGGGCGGGGTCACCTTCTGCAGCTGGTTCTACCTCTAGAGCTGGGCCCCAGAGACAGTTTGGGAGAGCAGAAGTCTTACCAGAAACAGCACGTGCTCTATGGCTTTCCAGGTAGGTCCTTGCAGTGCAGAAACCAATGACTGCATACCTCTGTGGCTCTGGCATGGCAGGAGCATGAGCAGGTCAGGCCATGAAACCTGGAGAAGAGAAAGCTACAGGGTTCTAAACCTGGGGGCTCTCGTCTTGGGTAATACATGCAACAAGTATTGTCTATTACTTTTTTAAGCGGATAAGTTCTTCTGAGCGTTTTCAGAAATGACAAGTATTTATTCATAAATTGTTGACTTTCAGGGGGTATAACAGTCCAGGTGTAACACCTGAAGCGTGATTTAGGTTTAAAATATGAGATCTAGAAAAACATGAGCTGTATTGAATGCCCAGTGAGCCCTCGCATGTGCGCCACGTGTTTCTGGTTGTTGCTCACTGACCATCCCTACACTCTGTTTGGTGATGGGGGTATAGCCAAAGTGGTACTCTATTTAACATGAGTGACTACCATCTCCATGGCAGGGCTATGAAAAGACTAGCAGTTGGTGATAACGGATCTGTAGTCCTGGGCTACCTGCACTCCAGGGCAATACTATACACTGTCTTTCCCTGTGCACGATGATGCAGTTTGTCATGGCAAGGTCCCACAGATTCCCGCTGTGTAGTACTTGGATACAAGAGGGTTGGCCACTCTCTGTATGTATGTAGCCACAAAGGTAGTAGGGCTCTTCACAGGGTTACATTTCCAACAATTCCAATGGAGCTGGAAGGTTTCAAAGGCCATTTCCAGCAGGACAGCCTGTGGCGTTGAAAGATCATGCCCAGAAGCTAAGGAATGTAGCAAAGGGAATTGAGACAGCAACTCCCCTAATCAACATCCCCAGGCGTCAGACTGGATCTGGAATTTTTTGTGAGCAGTACCCCTGCACCCCGGTAAGTGGCGACGTTTAGCTCTACGTGGCGACATCTGCGCCAGAAGTGATGTTTGCGGGGCACATAGAGGCGTCACCTAGGAGCACTGACATCAGTTACTTTTTGTGACTTTCCACACCAGAAGCGCGGAGCCACAAAGTACACTGACCACTGGTGTGGAAAACTAGGGCCCTGAAAGGTGGAAGCCCTGGCCCTAGAAATCTGTTTGCAGAGAGGGGAGGATGGGTGGGTCGGTAAGGGATCTGCGGCTAGATGGAGTCTACCAGATAAGACGTTACCAAAGGTAAGTAACTTGCTCATCTGATAGAGACTTCTAGCCGCAGACTCCTATCCTTAGAATAGGTAGCCAAGCAATACCGCCCTAGAGGTGGGTCTGCGGACCAATTTCATACAAGGAAGTCCTGGATGACCAAACGGGAAAGTGCCAATCTCTATAGACCTGACTGTCCAGACAGTAGTGTTTGGTAAACATCTGCAGGGAAGCCCATATTGCTGCCTGGCAGATGTCCAAGACCAGTACGCCCCAAGCTAATGCAGTAGATGCAGCTTTAGTTCTGGTGGAATGAGCATGCAAACCTTCAAGGGGTTGCTTCTTAGCCAATGCATAGCAGATTTTGATACAGAGAACGATCCACCTGTGCTCTCTGTTTTGCTGTAGGTTCGAGGCCCTGCTCCTGCCTGCACCTCATCCCTGGTGGTCCAGTGGGAGAGCACTCTGCTCTTCTGCTGCTCCGCCTCTCTTGGCTTTTTTCTGTGTCCTCATTTCTCTTTTTGCTCTCTACTCCCTATTCCATCTTTTCTTTTGCACTCTTCTCTCCATTTTTGCGCTCGCTGCTGCCCACGCAGCCCCTCCCCCTCCAGCATGTGCTTCCCGCTCCCGCCTCCCAGCTGACTGCCCTCCCCCGACCCCTACATAATGGCAGCCGCTGTCGGCCGCGCCGCTGGCACGCCAAAGGCCAGCCCGTCTGCGCCCGTCCACGACCCGACCAGCGCCAGGGACCCTGCTCCTCCGCTACGACTCCAGCACCTTCTGCACTCTCAACCCCAGACTCAGCAACAACTGCCAGGTTTCGATGCCGAGCGACACCCAAGGCCCGATCTCCTTCCTACACTGCCGCTGCACCTTCATCCACCTCCGGATCCCAGCAGCAGCCCCCAGCCTACCGGACGACATCGCACACAAACCACTGAACTTCATCCTCCTCAACGTGCGCTCCCTACACAAGCATGCCATGGAAATCTGGGACCTCCTCAACACCCACATGCCAGACATCGCCTTCCTCATAGAAACCTGGACCAACGCCAACTCTGCGCCTTACAACATAACCACCATTCCCAACGAAGATAAGATCTTGATAAAAGACTGCCCCACCCGCCCAGGAGGAGGCATCGCCATCGTCCACAAAAGCTCCCTCCGCATGACTACCACTGGCCTGGACGACGCTATGACCCTCATGGAACATCTCCACCTCTAGACCAACCCTAAAAAGACTCTCCGCAGAACCCTCATCTACAGGCCGCCTGGCCCCCCGCGCTCCTTTCACCGACACCATCGTCGACCTCATCGCACCCCACGCCCTCTCAGACTACATACTACTCGGAAACCTAAACTTCCACCTGGACAACCATGATGACCCCAACACCACCGCCGTCCTAGAGAATCTCGCCAACATAGGGCTGAAGCAACTTGTCACCGCCCCCATGCACACATCGGGACACACACTTGACCCCGTCTTCACAGAAGGAAACGGCATCTCCTACAGCCACACCACTGAACTCTGGACAGACCACCGCTGCATCCACTTCTCCAGAAAACCAACCATACACCAGCACTCCCACCGCCGCCCCAGTAGAAGCTGGAACAAAGTCACAGAAGACCAGCTCACCGCTGCCCTCACCAGCACCCCACCACTGACGATGCCAGACGCTAACGCCGCGGCACGCAATCTCCACTGCTGGATCACGAACTGCGCCAACACCCTCGCTCCCCTCAAGAGAACCACAGGGCGACACATCAAGAAAGCAAGCTGGTTCACCCATTCACTCCAAGAATCCAAGCGCTCCTGACAACGACTCAAAGACATGGAGGAACAACAAAACCCCAGAAACGCACACCGCCTACCGAGCAGTCACCACAGCACATCACCCTCATCAAAGCCACAAAAAAGAACTTCCTACACGACAGAATCCTCACCAACGTCCACAACTCCAAAGAGCTCTTCTCCATCATCAAGGAATTCGCAAAACCCGGCAGCGAAACAACAGACATCCCACCCTCCCAAGACCTCTGCAACTTACTCAGCACCTTCTTTCACCTCAACATTAAGACGATCTACGACAACCAAGACCTCTGCACTGCCCAGCTCCCACCCCCAACGACGCCACCCAACAGACCCTGCTCTTGTGGACACCGTTCACGACCGAAGACACCCTAAAGACCATGAAGAGCATCCATTCTGAAGCACCCTCAGACCCCTGCCCACCCCACATCTTCCACAAAGCCACCACGGTCATGACACCCAAACTAATCCGGATGATCAACTGCTCCCTTGAAACCGACACATTCCCTAATGACTGGAAACACGCTGAAGTCAACCCCCTCCTGAAGAAACCCTCTGCAGACCCGACGGACCTCAAACTTCAGGCCCATCTTCCTGCTCCCTTTCGCAGCCAAAGTCATCGAAAAGGCCATCAACACCCAGCTAGCAAACTTCATCGAAGCCAACAACATCCTGGACATCTCCCAATCTGGATTCCGCAGCAACCACAGCACAGAGACCGCCCTACTTGCCGCCATTTACGACATCTGCTCCCTCCTCGACCAGGGCCAAACGGCAGCCCTCATCTTCCTGGACCTCTCAGCTGCCTTTGACACCGTCTCCCACCGCACACTAGCCACCAGACTACACGCCGCCAGCATCCGCGGAAAGTGTGTGGCCCTTGACTGGATATGTTTATTTCTCACAGGCAGAACCCAGTGAGTCAGACTCCCGCCTTTCCTCTTGGAACCAACAGAGACCAGATGTAGAGTACCCCAGGGATCCTCCCTCAGCCCCACCCTCGTCAACATCTACATGGCCCCCCTCGCAACCATCGTCCAAAACCACGGGCTCAATATAGTCTCCTACGCCGACGACACCCAGCTCATCCTCTCGATCACCGAGGAACCCAACATCACAGGGCACAACTTCCAAGAAAGGATGAAAGCCGTCGCCACCTGTATGAAGATGAGCTGCCTGAAACTCAACTCCGAGAAAACAGAAGTCCTCATCCTGGGCTCCACCCAAATGCCTGGGATGACACTTGGTGGCCCCCCGCCCTCGGAAACCGCACCACCCTGACGGATTATGCACATAACGTCGGCATCATACTAGACTCAGCGCTCACTATGAACTGCCAGATCAATGCTGTGTCCTCGGCCTGCTTCAACACCCTCTGCATACTACGAAAAACTTTCAGATGGATCCCACCCGAATCCAGAAAAACGGTCACGCACGCCCTCCTCAGCAGGGAACTGGACTACGGCAACGCTCTCTACACCGGAATCAACAAGAAATTAATGCACAAGCTCCAGACCATCCAGAAAGCCACAGCAAGATTAGTCCTAGACATCCCCCGCCACCACCACATCACCCAACACCTCCGCGATCTCCACTGGCTCCCCATCGAAAGAAGAATAACTGTGAAGATCCTCACCAAAGCTTACAAAGCCCTCCACAACATAGGACCAGCATACCTAAATGCCCGCCTCTCCTTCCACGCACCCAAGAGACACCTTCGATCAGCTGACCTCTCTCTGGCTGCCATCCCACGCATCTAGAAGATGAGAACGGGAGGAAAGTCGTTCTCCTACCTCGCAGCCAAGGCCTGGAATGACCTCCCCCTCCTGCAAACCCCCACACTTCCCCAGTTCAGGAAAGACCTCCAGACCTGGCTCTTTGGATGACCCCAGCACGCTACGGAGTCGCCCTCACCCCCTTCCCCCCCATAGCGGAGCTGGTCCTCTTCTGTACAGCCCATCCTTTATTCGCTCTGACATAATCCACGAAGAGTTGGTCTTCCTACAGGCTTGGAAAACCAGGCCTGAAGCTCACTGAACCTCCGGGCAGATGTTATTGCCACCAGGAAGGCCGCCTTGATGGCAAGGAGCCTGAGAGGATAGTTATGTAAGGGCTCAAACGGAGTGCACAACAGGAATGTCCTTACCAAACTAGGGTCCCACTGAGGCATAATGAAAGGAGAGGGAGGAAACATATGTTGCAAACCCTTCTAAAACCTCTGTACAATAGGAGATTGGAAAAGGAAAGGTTGGTCACGCAACCAAAGAAAAGAAGAGATTACAGAAAGATATCACTTAACCGTGTCCAGATCCGAGCCCTGCTGGCATGGGAAAAGACGGGGTGGCAGAAAGGGGATACATTTGTCGTTCTGTACACCGTGCCACAAGCTTTGCCCAACGGCAGGCGTAAACTGTCTTAGTGGAGGGAAGCCTGACTGCCAAGATAACATTACAGACTTTGGGTGGAAGGTTGAAAGCTGTCAACGGTCGTAGCTCAATCTCCATGCAAGAAGGCAGAGCGTTGACAGGTTCGGGTGGAGAACCCTCCCCTGCTGCTGTGACAGAAGATCCTCCCAAAGGGGCAGCCTGATCGGAGTACCGATGGCCATGCTCAACAGCTCAGGATACCAGTCTCTCCATGCCCAGTCCAGAGCCACAAGGATGACTTGGGCCTGGTCGTACCTGATCTTCTTGAGAACTCTGGGCAGGAGTAGTATGGGCGGAAAGGCATACAGGAAACCTGAGCTCCACTTGAGACGTAAAGCATCTCCGAGCGAGAGACGCTTTGAAAACACCAGCACGCAGAACTGCTGACATTGCGCGTTCTTGATAGTGGCGCACAGATGTAACCAAGGCTCTCCCCACCATGTCCAGAGATGCAGGGCCTCTTGACAAAGAGTCCATGACCCCACCTCACCCTGCTTGTTGCAGTACCACAAGCATTAGCCTTCGCTGAAAGGAAGGCATGGAGGGTAGAAAGGCTTTTAACGCCAACAGGTTGATGTGGAGTCCAGATTCCGCCAGAGTCCTCTGATCTCCACCTCTGCCAGATGGCCGCCCCATCCCAGGAGTGACGCATCTGCCACTACTGTCAGATCTGGTTGAGGAACGGAGAGGGGTCTGCCGCTCTGTACATTCCCCACATCCTGTGTCCTGATCTGTCCACAAAGCTATCGCTGAGTCACAGCTTCAGGTCTGTGTTGATGCTATTTGGCCCCTGTAGACACAATCAGTGCATAGTATGGGATGTCAGCTGGCACGTACTTTCTCTGGTGCCTTGTTGGCTCAAGAGTAGTCAGGCAATCCTTGTAACAAGTATTGCCACTGTCCTTGGAAACACAGGAGTTAGATACTAATAAGGAGTTCACGGACATTCCAAATGACTCCTTTTTAGGTCTCGCCTGAGGCACCTCGCATGCACTGTCTCTTCAACATCTATTCTAACTTAGCCAAACCTAAAAAGTGCGTGGCAACTTCGTCACTTCCATTTCTCTTGTCTTCATTGGTCAGCGGTAGCTGGCCTGCTTGCATTTCTCCAGCAGGTCTTACTCCAGATGGATTTCGGAGGATTTGGGTTTCACTTATTTAGAACACACACACCAACTTCGAGCCGACACGTATGCCATGAATCACTCCACAAAATGCCACTTTATGCGAATCCACATCGTTCCATTCCACCCTAAGACATTACTCCACTCTACTTTATGCAACTCTACTTAACTCCCCTGTACACCACTTTACATCATTCTATGCCACTCCACGCTACTTTACTCCACTGTACAGCACTTCACGCTACTTTGCTATACGCTACACCACTCTAAGACACTACTCTAGGACACTCTAAGTCACTCTGCTGCACTCTACTCTAATCTACACTCTACATACTCCAAGCCTCTCTACAGCACTCCACTATGCCAGTCTGATGAACTCCACTCCAGACTCTGCTGTACTCTACTCGGTACGCTATGACACACTACTCCACACCACTAACTTTTAGCCATGCTGTACAGCAGCCAAACTGGTGTACACCATGACTAAAAAACATTGGCAAAGCCAATAGCTCTTACATAAATATTTGAGACCTATTGGCTTTGCCAAGGCTTGTTCCATAGTGTTGCCAAATACTGTGGTACTCACACATACTGGATATACCACACTAAATTATTAGTGCAGTGTCTGCTTGTGTTGGTCTCTGTGTATAGCTTGATACCTCATAGTCTTGTGTATTCCGCTCGGTGCCACACACAGGGACTTTGCAGGTGTGCAGCTTTCACACAGTTCTTGAAGTGTAGGGAAGTCAGACCATCAATGTGAGCCACGTTGGAGGATTGCTCATTGCAGAGCTGTGTACATGGACCCACCTTTTAGGAGTCTGCAATTGATTCTGCCTCTGGTCCTAGTGTTGCTCTAACACACCTTGAAATAATGGAACTGGTTCTGAGTTTCAGCCAGAGCACAAAAGGTCTTTCCTAAGAATGTTACCAGGAGGCAAAGAGTGCGTGGAGTGATGTTAAGAGTAGAGTGGGGCGTAAAAAGGGGCTGGCAGCTACTTCTGGCCACCACTAAACCCAGTGGAGCACTCTACTTCAGCCATTGACACACAAGGGCAACCATGGCATCCTGAGTGGAAAACTAGTGTGGAATGTTTCCATCCGACTCCAGCATTCCCTGAGGATTTCATTCAGATCGCCTCTCAGCGGATCCCCTCTCTAGTAGGCTGAGTTTTCATTGCTTAGTAATGTTGTTATACTACTAAGGCGTGCAGAGTTTTAGATGAAGAAGTAACAACAACCTCCTCATCATAAGAGCACCATCTCCCATGTTACCCATGCACACTCAACATAAAATAAGGAGGAAAAAGCGGCCCCAGTCTTAACATTATAGATGGATTTACCAGGGAGAACCAGTAAGCGGTCCCTATGGGAAGTTCAGGTAAATGAGCCTGCAGCCCAGTATAGGAATCGGTTGTCACAAAAGCCATGAGAACGACAGTCGCTCGTGTTAGGTTTACTACTAGAGCACCCAGAGCCAAGTTTTCAGTTTTTCTGGAACTGGAAAACTGAGCTGGCAGCTCTGATGTGAAGGTGGGTTGGAGGGGGTAATTCCAAGCTTTAGAAGAAGGGGTGGCTGCCAGCTCTGGCCCTAAGGAGGCGAGCTGAAGGCTGGTGGAACAAAGGTATCTAGTAGGGATGTGAAAGGTGATGCGGCTCTTCAGGTGAGCGGAACCTAGTGCTTTCTATGTATGTGTGAGTAGTTTGAACAGGGTGCGGATGGGGAGCCACTGGAAGTCCTTGAGTTCAGTGGCTATCTGGGTTTGGAGTGGGAGGTTGAGCGGGAGTCTTTCCACTCCGTTCTTGAGTATCTGGAGCCTTTTGTTGAGTTGGTGGGGATGCCTATGTAGAGCGTGTTCCTATAGTCTAGCTGAGGGCTTTGGTGATAGTTTTACGAGTATTGAGAGGAAGCCATTTGAAGATTTTCCTGAGGAATTGTGAGGGTCTGGAAGCAGGAGGAGGAGAATGAGTTGACCTGGCTTGACATTGCTATTTGGTTGTTGAGCACGAACCCCAGGGTTCAGATGGCAGAGTGTGTAGTGTCTTTTCCGAAGAGTACCACCTTCGTATTCTCTGAGTTGAGCAGTAGGCAGTTGGATTTCTCCCAGAGCTCTCAATAAGAGAAGGATGAATAAGGGTCCCCAGTCTTAATATTCTAGATGATTTTACCAAGGAGAATCAGTAAACAGTTCCTATGTCAAGTTCAGGTAAATAGACCTGCAGCCCACTACAGGAATCAGTTGGCACAAAACCCATTCATACAACGGGCAGGACAACTACAGTCACTCATGCTATGTTTACTAGTAGAGCACGCCAAGCCAAGTTTTCAGTTTCTTATAAAATTCAAGCTATCCTGGCTGATGAGGGCTGAACATAGCAAAACCAAAGGGGCTGATGGACGGAGTGTTGAACATTGCAAGCACTCACCCCCAGTCAACTGATCTGGGTTTAATCCATCATCATTCTTTAGCTCACTCCGCCACCCCAGTTCAGACATGGCCATATGCAAATCAGTCTGACCCTGTGCCTCATGGGAACAGTCCAGCCCGAACTGCCAAGCCATGTCTTCCCTGGACCGGAAACAAGCATCCTGGGACCGGTTTCTGGTTTACAGCCGTCATCAGCCAGGCTATCTTGAATCCAGTGGCAAAGTGAGCGAGGGACCCATGAGGGCTGAAAGCCTGAAACCGGTCCTAGGATGCTTGTTTCCAGTCCAGGGAGGACCTGGCCTGGCAGTTCGGGCTGGACTGTTCCCATTGGGCGCAGGGTCAAGACTGATTTGCATATGGCTGGATCCAAACTGGATTGGCATGGTGAGCAAAAAAACGATGGATTTAGGCCCAGATCTCTGTACTGGGGTGAATGTATGACATTGTTCTGCATTCTGTCCATCAATTGTTTTTGCACATGTTTTTCTAGTAGAGCACGCCAAGCCAAGTTTTCAGTTTCTTATAAAATTCAAGAACTCAGCTGGAAGTTCTGATGTGAAGGTGGTGGCGAATGGGGGGTGTGGTTGTTCCAGGCTTTAGGAGAAGGGGTGGCTGCCAGTTCTGGCTCTAAGGAGGTGAGCAGAAGGTTGGAGGAATTAAGGTATCTTGTAAGGATGTGAAAGCCGATGCAGCTGTTCAGGTAAGCAGAACCTAGTGCTTTGTATGTGTTTGTGTGTGAGTAGTTTGAACACAGAGCATCTGTGAATGGGGACCACTGGAAGTTCTTGAGTTGAGTGGATATGTGGGTGTGGAGTGGGAGGTTGAGTGTGAGTCTTGCCACTATGTTCTGGATTATCTGGTGAGTTGAGTGGGGATTCTGATATACAGCATGTTCCTGTAGTCTAGCTTGCTGGTGATTAGGGCTTGGTGACAGTTTGATGACTGGTGAGAGGAAGTTATTTGAAGATTTTCCTGAGGATCTTGGGGGTGTGGAAGCAGGAGGAGGTAATGGAGATGACCTGGCTTGATATCGCTATTTGGTTGTCGATCATGATCCCTAGGGTTCCGATGGCCGCCAGGCCGAGAGTATAGTGTCTTTTCCAAAGAGTACCACGTCTGTATTCTCTGAGTTGAGCAGTAGGCAGTTGGATTTCAACTGGAGTGCGACTTCTGACATGCAGTCGAACTTTGCTTGTTCGCTCGTGGTGTCCTTGGAGAGGGAGAGGATGAGCTGTGTCATTGGCACATGACATGATGTTAAGCACATGGGTTTGGACGATATTGGAAAGTGGGGCAATGTAGACAATGAAGCACGTGGTTCTGAGAGAAAATCCCTGGGGGATTCCGCAGACCAGATTGGAGGGTTCAGAGGTGTAGGGGGCCAGGCGGACCATCTGCGTGTGGCATGTGAGAAAGAAGCTTATCCGTTGCAGAGCTAATCCCTGTCTCTTGGAGGCGTTGGATGAGGATCGGGTGGGAGGTGGTGTTGAAAGCTACAGAGGGATTGAGGAGGATGTGAAGTTGTCAATAGCACCAATAATCAGTAGGTAGGTTCACAACGAGCTCTTTTAAAAAAAAAAAAACCTCATCCATAACTGTCACAGTATCTGCCTGCACCATCAACGTGCCAAGATTTATAACCTTGTACATTAGGTTCCATGCTGGAACTTGATGATGCAAGAAGATGGTCCGGGAGGTGGTTGTTGTTGAGGTGGTCTGCTAGTCTCATGTTGATGGGTTTCTCCAGGACTAGCAGGGACATGGGTCTGTATTCTGCTGGTGCAATCAGGTCTGCTATGGGTTTTTTCCATATCTGCATGTGTCCAGCCACCTGGGAAGGTAGCAGGGGAAAGAGAGTATTTGAGAATCAGGGTGAGGTAGGCGCGGATGGGGTTGAATACTTTGTAGAAGGCAAAGTGCAGACAGGGTGTGAGGGAGTTCATAAGTGTAGGGAGGGCATAGGGGCAGCGGCTTCCGGTGTGGGGAGGGGGTGATAGTCTGCCAGCAAGTCAGGGCAGTTTCTTATCGTCGTGTAGGGCTGCCAGAGTGGAAGAGTGCAAAGTTGTATCAGATTATGTTCATCTTGTTGCTGAAGTGAAGACCAAGCTGAGAGCAGAGCTCCAGAGCAGGATGACTGTTATGGCGCTGGCATTGGTTGAGGTGAATTCTTTCACTATGGAGAAGATCTCCCTTGAATTATTAGTGCTGCTGTCAATCTGTTCAGTCGGAGCTGAGAGCTGGGGCTCTGATTTGTTGGTGGTAGTGTCGGAGGCCTGATGGTCTATTTGTCGTTTTGGGTGAGTCTCCAGCTGCTTGCAGTGGTGCTTGGTGAGCTGCAGCCTGTCAGTGTAGCAGCTTCCTTTAGTAGTCTGGTCCATGAGGTAGGTGTGGTTTTGAACGGGGACAGGGCATCTGCGCAGGAGGTGATCCATTTGTTGATGGATTTGGTAAGGTTGTCTTGGTCCATCAAGGGTAATTTAGTAGTCCAGTGGTCCAGGTTTCCTTGGAGATGGCGTTCCAGTTGTGTTAGCTGGTTCAGTTTGGTGCAGTTTTTTGTGTGTGGTTGAGGTGTAGGTCAAAGTGAACAAGGGAGTAGTCTGCCCAGGTTACGGGGTGGACTTGTTCACAGTGATGTCCACAGTGGTGTAGGGTTGGTGAAAGTAGGGTCTAGGAGATGGCTGGCTGTGTGGGTGGGGTCCTTAACTTATTGGGTGAGTCTGAGTGTGCCCAGGGTGTCCAGGAGATTGGAGGTGTTTGGTTGGTGTAGAATCTGAGGTTGCAGAGGAGGATTAGGAGCTGGAGTTGAGCACTAAGGAGGCTATGATGTTAGCAATGGTGTTTCCAAAGTCTGTTCTTGGCCTGGGTGGCCAATAGGGAAGGGCTTTCTCCCGGGGTGGTGTTGGAGATGCTGAGTTTGAACACCAGGTGTTCTAGTTGGTTGCAGAAAAGAGCTCCACTTGGGGTTGACCCAAAGTCCTAACGGACTCTAGCACTCTGTTGGTGAGCAGCACACCATAATCATGCAGAGCTCTTCAGGATATTCATGACACAGGTCTCCTGTATCATTCTGGGTCTGCCCGAATGATAATTTGAAGAGCAGGTAGCTATATGGACACTGCGCCAAGTGACACCTGACCTTACGCCTGCCATCACTAAGAAACTAGACTGACCCTGCATCTTTGGTACGTGGTTCAATGAAACTATGTAGCACCTACAAGAATATGAACTTTGAAACATTGGTCTCCTCCAATGATTTTGGGACAACTCTGAATCCATGTGTCTACTTGCTTTGTCTCAACTCCTGCTGCTTCTGGATGGACACTAGCTATGTAGATCAGCTCAGACTTCATTTCATTTGAAGTTGTTCTGAGCATCGGCTTAGAGAACGGATTGCACCAGACAATTCCTAGCTTCCCTCCCTCCACCCTTATGAGCCCCACCATCTCTCTGACAAGGATCCCCACTCGCCTGTAACTCTTTCTGGAATCAAAGAGTTCTTTGATGAGCACGAGGGATGCTCTGCTCCCCTTCCTCCAGAGTGTGTGTTTCCACCCCAGTAATTTAAAGAATCCACATCTGTCACGGGCTGCAGTCCTCACCTCCACTAGCCTTTCCAGGCACTAGGCTTCAAAAAGGAACCCACAGGCCTCCGCGTTAAGGACCATGCAGAGGCACACATACATCCCAGCACGCACAGATCACATGCTGTCCGGAGCTACACACAGTCACCATGTAGGCAAAAGTTGAGTTAAGTACACAGCAGCTGAACTTTGCATGAGTGGGTCTGTAGGCAAAACTCCTGTGACACAAGTAAAAAGGCCTGTTCACACTACTGATCACTACTACACACAGTTATGCTGCCACCAGTGCACTCGTTTCACTTAACGCCACATTGAAGGTAGCGCTTGGGGCACCCCTCCCGGTTTAACAAGACATAAAAGGCATAGAGACAGGCAGGAGGAGCACAAGAAGAAACTAAATGAGATAGGAGACAGAGTAAAGATGGACAGTTCAAAACACAAACACAGAAAATGCAAAGGGAGGTAGGAGGAGCACAGACAGAAAAATCATATAGAGAGAAGGGGCACCTCTGGGAGACACAACAGACAGACCATACAGTTACCAAGTTGAGCCAGGCCAACACAGGAGATTGCAATGGGTCAACCACCTCACATTGCTGTCAAACAGTAAGAGCGCTGCAGCAAGGAAATAGAGAGCTCAGATTAAAAAACAAACATTGTCAAAGCCAACAGGTCTTGCCTTTGGGACTTATTGACTTTGTCAATGCCTCTAGCAATACTGTACAGCATCGCCAAATGAAGCTGTGCAGCATGTCAAAAAGACAACAAAAAAAAGAAAAATAAAGGTGCCAGTAGCAGCAGTCTCATTTTCTAGGCACATGAATGTGTGATGACGGATCCGTACACCTACGAAATGATAAAGGCGTCAATTTGTTTTATTTTCCAATCCAAGATGGATCGGTAAATAAAAAATAAAAAATTGAAGAAGCCTGAAAGAACTGTTTTTAAGGTGGGGATGAGTGGCAGCTTTTTACTCCTCACACTCCCTAAAGGGCTATTTAAAAAAATAAAGAGGACTGTAGGGATAGATGGGAGGGGGTTTATAAAAGAAAATAAAGCCAGAAGCAGGGGGAAAGTAGCACACGATAGAGAGCAGCACAGAGGCTATGGAATAATGCCATGATGGGGAGAACAACACGAATAGTCGGAGGCACATGAGCGAGGGAGAGAGAGAGAGAGTTTGGGGAATGGGGCAGGAGTAGCACACAGGGAGATAGCTGGAAAATACATGCACCCTCTTGAAGTGCGTAGCCAAATAGAAAAAAGTAGTTCCCTGAAAGTGAGCCGTAAAAGTCTACAAGTCAGCCCATCAAATTGTAAAGAGACTGCTCCAGGGAAGGGACAAACACAAGAAGAAACAAGCAAATGAGAGTGACAATAAAGCAGCTAGTGAGTAGGCTGTAAGCCCACTGTAAGTTCACAATAGGTCTTTCGCATCCAGACAACTTAGGCTGACTGGTAGGCGAGACCTAAAAACAGAGCCTGCCTTTTGCTGAGCGATTCCATAGCTTTCAATGACACTCTACAGTGCAGATAAGAAAGCAAGAAGTTATGTCATTAGAAACATTTCAGAAAATAAGATTTTTATGCAATATTGTAGACTGAAAACTACTTCTGCAATTTCTAAGAGGCTCATCAAGAAACAGCTGTAGCCCTTCAATGAACCCTTATTTTATAGTCAGTACTTTACTATGCTATGCCTGGTGTATCCAGTTAAATAAAACCTTCTTTTCATACTATCTTATATCACTTTTTTTTTTTTTTTAAATCTTGGCGTAATACATGTTATAACCAGGACCACTGAAATTATGCAATTACACGGCCACAGCATTTGCTACATATTCCATCATCTGCTGCATAATATGCAGATTTTCACAACACAAACTTATCTCTAGCTCAGTCAGCTCAAAAGTTATTAAAAACCTGGTGACAAGTGTTCCTGTGCATTTGAAGGTTCTTCGTAGAGGTTGATTGGCCCTCTTTCAGTTCTTTATTATGTATGCGGTTGTTAAACTGATACTAATCAGGTGAAACATTTGCCCAGACAGTGTTACCATGTGTAAAATACCCAACATCATGAAGCAATTCTGTCTCACAATGTGTCCCACTATGCTGTATAATTTAGACTATTCCATAATTTGGTCCTCCCCATCTGCAAAACTCCAGTGGCCCTGGCTATAACCAGAAAATACAAATCAAAATACATTGTCCGTTTTAGACCAGTCAATCTTACGGTGGTCTTCACTCAACTTTTTGCCTGCTTACCTCCAATTTTTGCTGCATCTTTTTGTTGGCCTTAGTACTCTGAGCGTTTTACCACTGCTGACCAGTGCTAAAGTGCATGTACTTCTCCCCTAAACATGCTGACATTGGTATATACCTGATTGGCATATTTAGTTTACTTATAAGTCCCTTATAAAGTCGTATACCATATACCCACAGCCTGTAATCTAAATGCAGCTAGTGAGCCTGCAGCACTGGTTGGGTCACCCACACAGCCTTTCAAACCTGTCTCAGGCCTGCCATTGGAGGACCTGTGTGTGTAGTTTACTGCCACTTCGACTTGGCATTTAAAACCACTTGACAAGCCCTAAACTCTCCATTTATTACACATAGGTCACCCCTAAGGAAGGTCGTAGGTAGCCCTAAGAGCAGGGTACTGTGTAATTAAAAGGCAGGACATGTACTTTTAAGTTTTACATGTCCTTTTAGTGACAAACAGCAAAATTCATTTTCACTACTGTGAGGCCTACTCCTCTCATAGGCTTGCATTGGAAATTCATTCATCACTTTTAAGCTGTTATTCCTAATTAGAAAGGAGTAGCTAAATCATGTTTCTTATCTTTGGAATGGTAATGATAAATCCTATTTAGTGGTAAAGTTGGATTTGACATTACCTATTTAGAAATGCCACTTTTAGAAAGTGTACACAAGGAGATGATGGACAGAGCGCTGAAACTTTTCAGACACTCACCCCCAGTCACAGATCTGGGTTGAATCCATCATCGTTCTTTAG
Source organism: Calotriton arnoldi (assembly GCA_963921515.1). Taxonomy (NCBI): domain Eukaryota; kingdom Metazoa; phylum Chordata; class Amphibia; order Caudata; family Salamandridae; genus Calotriton; species Calotriton arnoldi. The sequence goes on from CAWUFW010007848.1 coordinate 808,079, forward strand.
CTCACTTCGCCACCCCAGCTCAGATACAGCTATATGCAAATCAGCCTTGACCCTGTGCCTCATGGGAACAGTCCAGCCCGAACTGCCAAGCCATGTCTTCCCTGGATCGGAAATAAGCATCCTGGGATCTGTTTCAGGGTAACACCCCTCTTCAGCCAGGCTAGCTTGAATCCAGTGGCTAAGTGAGCAAGGGACCCACGTCTGGGCATACCCTGCCAACTTAGAAAGTGGACATTTCTCTGCTTTTAACTTTGCTCCATGTGCCTGCAGCTTGTCTCCAATAGACGTCTAAGCTGGTGGGTGTGACAGAGGACTCCTCTGCATTCTGATAGTCTTCCTGGGCAGGAAGGGGTAAAATGAGCTCACACTTACATCTGAGCAGGCTGTGTCCAGCCCCCACACAAAGGACTGAGTACCCCCCACAGATAGCCTAGCAGACAGGGCTGGGACGAAAGGGGGCTAAAAGCAGCTGGTTTGAAGTCACCCCTCACTTCAAAGGCACGTTTGGGTATAAGTACTGAGCTCAGACCCTACCAAATCAATACACTACTGGACTTGGAGGGAGCTCTGCTGGAGTAAAGGCTGCTGTGCTGTAAGGATTGCCACTTTGCCTGGACTGACTGTTCTGAGGAACTGCTTCACTGCTTTGCTGAGCTGCCCTGCTGAGGACAAGGATTGACCCATCTCAGATGAACCCAGAGTGACTCCAAGGGCTTGCCTCCTGTATTCTGAAGTCTCAGGGACACAGAAGACTTCCTACAATCCTACTGGTGCTGCTGAACTCTGGACTCTGACATCTGTGAGCTCCACCCTTGCCTGGGGTACTCCTCCAGTCCTGGGCCTCTGAAGTGTGTTCTGCAACTGATTGCCACCACTGTTTGACAGCAGTTCTACAGCCTGTGCGGACCGACGATGGTGCTCTGCACACCTCAACGGCAGCACATTGCCTGCATTTGAATGGAGCTCGATGATGACAGTGGCCCGACTGCGTGGAAAAGATTGACGCATCATGCCCTCAGCGTTGACGCTTGGTTCTTTCCAAGGTACTGTTTCAGCGGGACCTGCGTGAGTCTCGTAGCCGGCCTGCCCTTGATCTCAGTAACCTTTTAGCGATATTGACTTTTAAGCACAGTTTTTGCATTTAATCTTTAAAAATTCATATCTTGACATCTACTGATTGGATGTTTGTTGTTTTGGTCTTGTGTTACTCAGATAAATATTCCCTATATTTCTAAACCTGTGTGGTGTTTTTTTTGTGGTGTATTCGCTGTGTTACTGTGTGTGTGTGTGTGTGTGTGTGTGTGTGTGTGTGTGTGTGTGTAAGTGTGTGTGTGTACGTGTGTGTGTGTTGAAAAGTGGGTAATTAGTAGTGGTAAATATACATCTACCACTTGCAATAAGGCCCCTAACACAGTCTAGGGCTCAGAATGGGTCTCAGTAAATTATTCTTATGCTCAACCCTTGGTAGCTTGCCTGCGACCAGGTAGGCTTAACTTAAGAGACAGGTATGTAAGGCATTTAAAAACACCAATTCAGTAAATAATTAAGACACAACACACTATAAAAATCCAACACCAATTTATAAAAATAGGAAATATCTTTATCTTTAAAATGACACCAAAACAATAAGCAATCCAATTTAGGGAACCTGAGAAATGAATTTTTAAAGAATAACCACTTTCTAGCACTTAGTCACCTTATGGAGTTTTTTTACCCCAGAGTTGCTCTTAACTTTACCAAACATCTGGAACTTCTTCCTGAGGTTGCTCTTGAGGGTTAAAAGGGTCCAAAGCACAATCAAAAGGTCTGGAAGCTCCAAGATTGTCCTGGAAGATTTGGGACCACAATTCACCTGGCCAAAACCCTTAAAAGTCCACTGGATGCTCTGCAGGCAGGGAACTCTTGGTGGAGTTGAAGCAGGTGAGCTCTGTTAACCTGTAGCTTGCAGGCAGCCCACTCTTTATTCCTCTTGAAACAAGGTACTTCCAAAGGGCTGTAGTTCCAGATAATGCAGCAGGCGCAGTCAGTCAGAATGCAGGGCCTGATGGTGCAAATCAAGTTTCCAGCTTGGCAATCCTTCTTCTCTCAGCTTCAAGCAGCAGAGCTGAGAGGCTCTGCCTCTCTCAGATACTTATTCAGTGTTCTCTGGGGTCAGTCAGGAGGGCACTCCTGACCAATGAGGTGCAGGGCAACACCCCAGAGCATGACCACTTTATCCAAAGTGTGGCACAATGGCCTCCCAGACAGCACTATTTCTCCAACATGCAATACAGCTGTAGTCTCAGCAGAGAAACAAGAGCTAGCTAAACCAACCTCCAGGATGGCTCATTTCAGTAACTCTCCTCCCTCCTTCATCTGCAAATTCCTTCCTTAAGCCTGCCATCTGGATGGGTCCAGAGTGGAAAGGGGGTAGATGAACCTAGCTGTCTCTGCCTGTCCCCTTCCACCTTTGAAGCTGAAGCTTTACAACCCTTCACCCCTGCACTGGCATTCCTGTGGAGCAGGGTCCTCTTCCAAGAGAGCCATTTCTCCCTGGGCGCCACTTATCACTTCATCAAAGCAGCCTGGCTAATCCACTTAACTCTGACCAATCACGGCAGACCACTGGAAAGCTGAATTTCGGCTTAGAGACAAGAAAGACTTAACTTCTTTTCTATACATTTTAGAATAAATTCAACAACAGCATATAGTTGGATTTATCAATACCATTCTCGTAACTCCTTGAATGATATTTTTCGGTTGTCCCAAGCAGTAGTTATGGATTCATAAACTACTGCAATGTTAACCTATGTGGCTTAGGATCTACAACGGGGGAAATGAAACATCCAATTTCTCCAGCACCAGGGCCTATAAAACTACTTTTATAAGGACCTGCTTATATCTACAGGACCCCCACCCCTGGAACACCTCAGGGAGACTTGAGGGGTCCTGAATATACACAAATAATGTAGATTTTCACTCCACAGTGCTACTAGCGCAAAGGTCGATTGTGGGAAGCACTTTACTACAACAAGGGAAGTGAAATGTGCAATGTTTCTATCCCCAGGGCATATAAAACTCCTTTTATAAGGGTTCTCCTTATAAGTACCTGACCCCCACCCCAGGGACACCTAGGGGAGTCCTTGGGGGTACCTAATATGCCACAATATTGTAGTTTGCTTTTAAATGTAAATTGTGCCCAAATGACTTTGGTGTAAGGGGCACTTAAAAATTGATAGTTTGGCATCACAGGGCTGCTTTTAAAATAACTTCAGGCTTCAGAAGTGCACACATGCAAGCGCAGAAAGGGCTGCTGGCCTCTAAATTGCCATGCCCTATTATATACTCTGGAATTAAAGGTAGTTTTAATCCCACTGTCCTATTATGCAATAGGGACTTATAGGGTAGGTCATGCCAATCATAGGGGTACCCTAACACACAGTGTACCCTAATGTGTGTGCGTGTTTTCACCATAGCACTGCCCCTGGGCCTGGTTGGGTAGAGCCCAGGGTCAGTCAAAGTCAGTTACCACCAGTACCAGTCAGCAAAAAAAATGGGGGTGCCCAGGGCATGATGACTGTGGAGCAGTGTGTGTGTGTGTGTGTTGCACAAATACTTTACACATTGCCTCTTAATTTAAGCCTGCCTCCTGTGTGCCAAGCTACCAGAGGGTGAGCACAGGTTAATTTAAAGTGTGTATCTAGCTTACCCTGACTAGGTTTGTGGTCCCTATTTGGACAGAGTGCAAACCTCTGCCAACTGGAGACCCAGTTTCTAACGGTCAGCTTTGAAAACGCATTAATATTGCAGGATTTTCAAAAGAATTCTAAGTTGCTACTGAGGCTCCCATAGCCTGAACCTTCTCTTGATGTGAATTTTGGGAGCCATGGCCCCTAAACCAATGCTCCCGGCTGTGGTCCTTGGTGCCTGTCAGACAGACCAGGAGAGCTGGGAGGTAGGTACATATATCTTGCGTGTGTGTGTGACAGGATAGGTGAGGCGAATAGCTGGGCACTTGTAGTTTGACAGGTAGGAGGTGGGTGCTACTAGAGTTCAAGAACCTGTTTATACCAGAAACTACCTGAACAGGTGTTTTTTTAAACTGTTTCCTGATACAAATAGAAAGCAAATAGTCTTCATGTTTGCTCTGTGCTAAATATAGTATTCTCTAACATTAGAAGGCTCTGAAATTGATCATCAGACCATCCAAGGTGTCATGCAGGTTTTTCTGGATAATCTCTTTGCACCTACGTCTATTGCATTTTATTCATATCAGACTTCAACAGCAGGCATTCCATCGTCGCACAGGACAGAGTAGTTACTTTGAGCTAACACCTCTATAATCAGAGCTCTGAGGGAGTTTCTTTCACTACAACTTTTTGTTTTGGAACACGCATTTAATCGGTTGGAATGTCTCATGTTACTTTAACTTGTTTCCACTAGTTTTGCCCATAATCCCAGGGTCAGCAGGTGGTGTCTTCTTGTATAATAATCTTCTGCCATAAAAACTTGACATCCAAAAACCAGGGTTATTCAGAAACCAGTGATGGGTCTGTCGCAGATCCTGTACGGCGAAGCCCGCATGCAGCAGATGTACCTGTTAGTTTACAAATGCAATGAACTATTTCTGAACAAGGCACTGTTCATGCAGCCATAATTGGTCTCTCCAGGACGGGCTGCAGTTTTCCTTAGCCTTGTCAATCATCCATCAGTTGCTGGTTGGCACAGCTTGCTCTGAATGCTTCTTGTATTTTTCCCTTAAATTGTGTGCACTCCATTTGATGTTTGTTTTCTGGTGGCCACTGTTTCTCTGTCAGCCTTTCTGCCAGTGTTGCCTCTTTTCTCAGTGGCTTGCCTTCTGTCACACTTTGAAGAATGTGTCTGCAGGTTTGGTGATGGAAATGGAGTTCAGCGTGGTTTGTACATCACACTGTATTGTGTAGATTTGGACCTTTTCTCTTTATTGGGAATGTCTGAGGTTTTATTATTTTAGGGATGTATGTCTACATGTGTGGTGTTTGTACAGTGCAAACCTAGTCCGAATGCAGCAGAACATGTACATGGTAAGGAGCAAACACAGAGCCTGTGATTGGAGTGGAAGCGGATTACTGCATCATGAGGAAGTATTCTTTAAAGAGATGTGTCTTCAGCTATATGTATTATTGGCCACACTGCAGTCCTCATCCTACTAGACCTCTCAGCAGCCTTTGACACCGTCTCCCACCGCACACTAGCCACCAGACTCCACGACGCCGGCATACAGGGAGCTGCCTTAGACTGGATCCGCTCCTTCCTCGCTGGCCGAACTCAAAGAATAAGACTCCTGCCCTTCCTCTCCGAACCCACAGAGATGAGATGCAGAGTACCCCAAGGATCCTCCCTCAGCCCCACGCTCTTCAACGTCTACATGGCCCCCCTCGCAACCATCGTCAGAAAATACGGACTCAGCATAGTATCCTACGCTGACGACACCCAGCTCGTCCTCTCCCTCACCAAGGACCCGGCATCATCAGGCACAATTTCTAGGAAGGAATGAAGGACATCACATCCTGGATGAGCAGCAGCTGCCTGAAACGCAACTCAGAGAAAATGGAAGTCCTCATCCTCGGATCCACCCCCTCCATGTGGGACGACACCTGGTGCCCCCCCCCCCTGCCCACGGAAACCCTCCCATGCCCACGGACCATGCCCGCAACCTCAGCATCATACTCGACTCCCGAGTCCTCCCTCACCATGAACCAACAGATCCATGCCGTATCCTCCACATGCTTCAATACCCTCTGCATACTCAGCAAGACCTTCAAATGGATCCCCCCCCCCGAATCAAGGAAGACGGTCACCCATGCACTCATCACCAGCAGGCTGGACTACGGGAACACTCTCTACGCCGGAACAAACAAATCTCTACTTCACAAACTCTAGACTGTCCAGAACGCCGCAGCCAGACTCGTCCTCAGCATCCCATGACAAGACCACATCACCCAGCACCTCCACTGGCTCCCCGTCGAAAAAAGTGACCTTCAAGCTGCTCACACACGCCTACAAAGCCCTCCACAACACCGGACCCCGATACCTCAATGAAAGAATCCCCTTCTACGCTCCCAAGAGAAACCTCTGCTCCGCTGACCTAGCCTTGGCCAATCCCAGGCACCCACAGAGCCATAATGGGAGGCAGATCCTTCTCCTACATTGCGGACAAGACCTGGAACGAACTCCCCCTCAGCATCAGACGAAGCCCCACACTGCAAGCGTTCAGGAAGAGCCTCAAGACCTGGCTCTTCGGATGACTGGAGCTTCCTGAACCCCCCTCATCCCCCCACCAGCACCTTGAGACCCTTAAGGGTGAGTAGTGCGCTCTACAAATCCCTAATTTATTTATTGATTGATTGTAGGACCTGTGGGTATAGTCACTTTCAATGCCTCCCTTTGCTCTTGGTAGCTGGAACACAGCAATACAATGAATAGTTGATGGTCATGTAGAAAGAAAGGAGAGTTGATCTAATGCTTGTGTGTTGTTGCATGCTGTCAAAGAACTCCAGACTTCAGTTTGTATCTTCTGTAGTACACCGGATGCTTTGTGATCCTCGTGTGTACTCACCACACCTTCTATCCACTCTCCACCTGTTCAAGTTCTTTAATGTTGGCTCAGGCTCCGTCTCCTCTTTCCAAATGTTGCTTTTGCACATTTGCCAAATCCCAAAGTTCATGCGGATTTCACTGGGGAGGTGATTAACTAAGTATATAAGTATAGCTGTTTGTCAAATTTGTCACCATCTGCAATGTATAGATCTTAAAACCATATCCGCGTTCATTGAGGAGGTCTTCCAACCAGGTACTGTCCAGGTGCTATAGCAGCGGCGACAAAGAATCTCCCTAGAATATACCTCGTTAAATCTTCACTTGGAGGTGCTATTCACCCCCTTCTTGTTGAAGAACGGAGAGCTGTGGGTTCACCGTTTTTCGTGAACTGCTCCACAATTGTTTAAATGTTGTACAATCATTGACATTATAGCATCCAAGAGTGTGACATAGGATGAAATGCTCTTTATTGTACATTCTGTAGCTGATCCATGTGATTTTGGCTTTCCTTGCAGCTGCTCCTGATGTTTTCTGAAGCATTAGTTCGTCTTTGGTTGTGATTGACTTTCTTCTATTGCTTCTTTTATTGTCCTCCCTGACTGAGGACATGGAGGTAACAGCACCGCTTTCAATACTTGGATCCAGATAGCGAGCAAAGCCTCGATTCCCCTGAAGAAATCCATACATGTATCAAACCTTCCTCCTCCTGGTTCACCCAGTCACTTAGAGAAGGAAAAGAGTCTTGTAAATGCCTGGAATGGAAATGGAGAACCTCTTACTCTCCTCAGGATTAAACCTCCTGTCTTTCAGCTCTTTGTGGAATGCAATGTTAATCCAGTAAATATTTGTTAATATTCACAGAGTGTGGTGGACAGAATAAACCTAAAGAGACATAATCAAGAAGCTCACTGGCCCTGTTGGGAATTCTTCCAGACTTTCTGTGATGCGCTATCTATTTACTTCCAGGGTAAGGTCATGAAATCCTTCAGTCCTTCAACACTATCTTAAGCTAGAAGGTGCCCATTAGGTGAATCAACATCTATTCCCTCTAATTTGTTGAAGATGTCTCCATCATAAAAAATTACACACCCCCATCAAAGAAGATTTTGTTAGCTCCAAACTTAACAGTATTGAGGCCGGGTCTCCCTTAGACCTATGTCCTCCACAATATCTTGGGCTTTAGCCATCTACACTTGCTCCAACTCTTACACAACTATGTAATATATCCTCAAGATTGTCTGTTCCCATGCTATGGAAACCGGCCATGGATCACCCCTGGAACAAAAGTTCCAACGCTGACCCTCTTACTCTCTGTAATTATAAGTCAATTTCTATCTACCCGGACCTTCCAAAGCTATAGAAACCTAGGTCAATGTTTATTATAATGTGTAGTTGTTTGATCTTCTGAGCTCTACGCAGCTCAGTCCCTGCTGATGGGATGCTGCTCCTGTGACATGATGGGGTTCTGGGTGGTTGGATTCTCGCCAAGGTGGCTGTTGGTTGCTCCTGGCTTGGGATGCTGCTCCTGTGACATGAAGGGGTTCTGGGTGGTTGGATTCTCGCCAAGGTGGTTGTTGGTTGCTCCTGGCTTGGGATGCTGCTCCTGTGACATGAAGGGGTTCTGGGTGGTTGGATTCTAACCAAGGCAGTTGTTGGTTGAGCCTGGCTTGGGATGCTGCTCCTGTGACATGATGGAGTTCTGGGTGGTTGGATTCTCGCCAAGGCAGTTGTTGGTTGAGCCTGACTTGGGATGCTGGGCAGGAATTTTAATCCTGATGGAAAAAAAGAACTTGTTGATAACTCCACCGTGTCCAGCGAGCTTACTACATTTCTTTGGCGAAGACTTAGTCAAAAGAACCCCGGAGAAGAGAGAACCCAGCAGAGGCACGAGAGGGAGACACTCCAAGGGAGAGAGAGAACCCAGTAGAGGCGCCAGAGGGAGAGACTCCAAGGGAGAGAGAGAACCCAGTAGAGGCGCCAGAGGGAGAGACTCCAAGGGAGAGAGAGAACCCAACAGAGGCGCGAGAGGGAGACACTCCAAGGGAGAGAGAGAACCCAACAGAGGTGCGAGAGGGAGACACTCCAAGGGAGAGAGAGAACCCAACAGAGGAGCGAGAAGGAGACCCTCCAAGGGAGAGCGAGAACCCAGCAGAGGCGCCAGAGGGAGACACTCCAAGGGAGAGAGAGAACCCAGCAGAGGCGCCAGAGGGAGACACGCCAAAGGAGAGAGAGAACCCAGTAGAGGCGCCAGAGGGAGACACTCCAAAGGAGAGAGAGAACCCAACAGAGGTGCGAGAGGGAGACACTCCAAGGGAGAGAGAGAACCCAACAGAAGAGCGAGAAGGAGACCCTCCAAGGGAGAGCGAGAACCCAGCAGAGGCGCCAGAGGGAGACACTCCAAGGGAGAGAGAGAACCCAGCAGAGGCGCCAGAGGGAGACACTCCAAGGGAGAGAGAGAACCCAGCAGAGGCGCGAGAGGGAGACACTCCAAGGGAGAGAGAGAACCCGGCAGAGGCGCGAGAAGGAGACACTCCAAGGGAGAAAAGAGAACCCAGCAGAGGCGCGAGAGGGATGCACTCCAAGGGAGAGAGAGAACCCAGCCGAGGCGCGAGAGGGAGACACTACAAGGGAGAAGAGAGAACCCAGCAGAGGCGCGAGAGGGAGACACTCCAAGGGAGAGAGAGAACCCAACAGAGGAGCGAGAAGGAGACCCTCCAAGGGAGAGCGAGAACCCAGCAGAGGCGCCAGAGGGAGACACTCCAAGGGAGAGAGAGAACCCAACAGAGGCGCGAGAGGGAGACACTACAAGAGAGAGAGAGCCCAACAGTGGCGTGAGAGGGAGACACTCCAAGGGAGAGAACCCAGCAGAGGCGCGAGAGGGAGACACTCCAAGAGAGAGAGAACCCAACAGAGGCGCCAGAGGGAGACACTCCACGGGAGAGAGAGAACCCAGCAGAGGCGCCAGAGGGAGACACTCCAAGGGAGAGAGAACCCAGCAGAGGCGCCAGAGGGAGACACTCCAAGGGAGAGAGAACCCAACAGAGGTGCGAGAGGGAAACACTCCAAGGGAGAGAGAGAGAACTCAACAGAGGAGCGAGAAGGAGACCCTCCAAGGGAGAGCAAGAACCCAGCAGAGGCGCCAGAGGGAGACACTCCAAGGGAGAGAGAGAACCCAGCAGAGGCGCGAGAGGGAGACACTCCAAGGGAGAGAGAGAAACCGGCAGAGGCGCGAGAAGGAGACAGTCCAAGGGAGTACCTAGCGCCTCACAGGGAGAGACAGGCGCTTCAAAGGGGGTCAGGGAAGGGCCGCAGGTGTGAGGGTTACAGGCATCCCGTGCTCACGGCAGGAGGCAGCATCACCGTGTGCTCCTCGGTATTCATGCTACAAGGAGCATGTTTAATTCACGCCCTCTCTACTCCCTCAAGGAAGTTCTTCCACTATAGGAAATTCTGTACTCCATGCCTATAGAAGTGCCTTCCCAGTGTGTTCTGAGTGACTGCCACTTATTGCAGTATTATACCTCTATTTGCATTTTGTATCTCATGTATCATGCACACCTGTCACTTTTTCCTCTTGGAACGTATCATTTGCTACCTCTTTTTGTATCTTGTTTGTTTTTGTTATTTGCACAATTGTCACTTTTTCCTCATGTAATGTAACGCGTGCTTTTGTATTATACTCACTTGTAACCTTCTCCTCATGTAATGTTACTGTTCCTATTGTGAAGCGCTCTGACACCTTCGGGTAAAGTCCGCGCTATATAAAAACGCATAAATAAATAAATAAACAAGGAGCGCTGATCCGCTCCCCTTACAAAGATAGAATTCCTCACAGCTATTTCATTTCCGGAGCATCGATACTACCAGTGAGTTCCGGAGCTTTTATTTGCATGTTCCCAGCCTGCCATCTAGTGGTATTAATGGAGTATTGAGTCCAGAAATTTGTGTGTTTGGCATCTCCTAGTCCATTCAATATATATATTTTTAGGTTTCGCCTAGGCAGCGCATGCGCTGTCTCGACGAGAGATGCTGTCTACACTATGTGATGTTGGTAACCGCCTCTTTTTTCCTCGACTTTTGATTCATTTGTTGGTGTGTCACTTAAACCGCCCGTGTTCCGTTCGAGTTGTGGTTGGTGCAAGCAGTCTTAAAGTCCCTCCTTTTGGAGATTGTTGACGGCTACAGCTATTGGCCCCTTTACTCGTATTACTTCGTGGTCTGAAGAGATACGGTAGCGTTGTTGGACTTTTTTTTAGGCTTTGTTTTGTCTCCGATGGCAGAGCATTTTTCCGTATCATGTGTTTTCTAAAGCTCTAGGCTTTCTATCGTCTCTGATGGCAAAGCATTTCTCGTGTTTTTGGTAAACACGTTATCATGTGTTTTCTAAAGCGCTAGGCTTTCTTTCGTTTCCAAGCATCATTTCTCGTGTTTTGGGTAGACACGTTATCATGTGTTTTCAAAAGCGCTAGGCTTTCTTTCGTTTCCGACCATCATTTCTCGTGTTTTGGGTAGACACGTTATCATGTGTTTTCAAAAGCGCTAGGCTGTCTTTCATTTCCAATGGCAACGCATTTTTTTTGTGTTTTTTGGAGACACTTTATTATGTATTTTCCAAAGCGCGGATGTTGGAAATGTTTTTTTTTTTAGCAAAGGGCTTTACGATGTACTTTTTGAAATTAATTAATGCAAACTGAGCACACGCATTTTTTAGTTTACTTTGTTTTTAGGCTACCGCGAGCACTTAACTGCACTGCACACCAATGTGGCAGGCGATGGAGCTCTTGCTGCTGTCCTAAGTAGGCCGACACGGGTCCGAGGTAGAGGGTGTTCCATTCAGAGGGATCTCGTTTGGATCTTCGTGTTTGATTGTTCCCATTGGAGCAGTGCTCTCGCTGATCTGCATATGTCTGGTCTCTGTCTGGAGTGGGTGAAAAACGATGGACTGGAGTGTTTGCAAGAGGTTGAGTCTTTTGTAAGCATTCCACTGAACACAATTGTGTTTCCATACTGGTTTCTCTACAGGTTCCTCCTGCTCTTAAGTAGTTAGCAGCGGTACATAAGGCATAGAAAGGAAGAATAGACAGTTCTGTGCTGGTGTCAAAGTCTGTAGGCATGTGAGTGTGTCTACACTACACCTCTCATTACGCAACCCGTAATTAAAGCCGCCAGTGTTCCTGGGCTGATGTGCGAGGTCTTTGTTTTGGGCGATGACGTAAGTCAGTTTTTTGTTGCAGGTGTTGATTTATTTATTTAACATGTGGCGGTTAGTTCCAGGCTGTTTCCTTCTTCTGCAGGGCATCTTGCTTGGCCAAAGTCCTGATGCTCAGTGCTGCTGTTGGCAGATGTTTTGCCTGGAAAGTCTTAGTGAGGTGAGGTAGCTGATGGATATTCTGTCACTGGGCACTGCCAGTGATATTCGCTTTCCCTTTATGCTGTGGTAGATCACATGACGTCTGTGGACAAAAAGCTAGTTGACACTTGTAGAGTCAGTGTGATACTAGTGGAGCAGACAGCTACATGCGGTGTTGTGGGGGCAGGGAGGAGCATGCGGTTTGTAGTCCTTGCAGGAGTCTACACTACAGTAGTCCGAGAGAAAGCACTGGAATGGATCATCTCGTTCCTCGCCGGAAGAACCCAGAGAGTCCGCCTCTCCCCGTTCAGATCCGAAGCCACCGAAGTCATCTGCGGCGTTCCACAAGGATCCTCACTCAGCCCGACCCTCTTCAACGTCTACATGAGCCCCCTCGCAGCCATCGCACGCCGACACAACCTCAACATCATCTCCTACGCCGACGACACCCAGCTGATCCTCTCCTCACCAACGACCCCACCACCGCCAGAGCCAACCTGCACGACGGGATGAGAGACGTCGCCGACTGGATGAGGAACAGCCGCCTTAAACTGAACTCAGACAAGACGGAAGTCCTCATCCTGGGCTCATCACCCTCCGCCTGGGACGACTCCTGGTGGCCCCCGGCCCTGGGCACCGCACCCAAGCCAACGGACCACGCACGCAACCTGGGCTTTATCCTGGACTCCTCCCTATCGATGACCAGACAAGTCAACGCCGTCTCATCTTCATGCTTCAACACCCTGCGCATGCTCCGCAAGATCTTCAGATGGATCCCCACTGAAACCAGGAAGACCGTCACCCAGGCACTCGTCACCAGCCGACTGGACTATGGGAACACCCTCTACGCCGGAACCACAGCCAAACTTCAAAAGAGACTCCAGCGCATCCAGAACGCCTCCGCACGACTCATCCTGGACATCCCCCGACACAGCCACATCACCGTACACCTGAAAGACCTGCACTGGCTCCCCGTCAGCAAGAGAATCACGTTCAGACTCCTCACCCACGCACACAAGGCCCTCCACGACCTGGGCCCAAAGTACCTCAACGACCGCATGTCCTTCTACACGCCCACACGCCAGCTACGATCAACCAGCCACGCCCTCGCCACCGTACCACGCATCCGCAGAACCACCGCCGGAGGAAGATCCTTCTCCTACCTGGCGGCCAAGACCTGGAACTCCCTCCCCACTCACCTTCGGCGAACCCAGGACCATCTCGCCTTCAGGAAGCAGCTCAAGACCTGGCTGTTCGAGCAGTAACTTACCCCCTCCCCCAGCGCCTTGAGACCCTCCCGGGTGAGTAGCGCGCTCTATAAATGCCGTGATTGATTGATTGATTGATTGATAGTGCCTCCCTACTTTGAAACTGCTCCCTCTCTTCAGATTCCCTCCCTCTCTCCCTGGTAACCTCAGCTCAGTCCCTCTCCTGCGTCCTCCCTGCCTGATCTTCCCGACTCTGGCAGCTTTCTTCTCTTTCTGCCTGCCGTCCTCTGTCCTCGGCTGCCTTGCTCTGGCGCCCTCCCTGCCTGCCCCACCCCTCTGCCAGAGCAGGTCTCTCCTGCATCCACCGGCATCTATCAACCCCCATGGTTGTGTGCAGGGGTTTAAGTGGGATGAAGAAACTTGGGGGGGGGGGTCTCTCAAAGGGGCGTGGCCAATGAAATTAAGGGCGTGGCTTAAAAACACATAAGTTAAAAATCTGTGCTTAGCATAGTGCGCCCGACATATTTTGCTGTTTCTGTCATTGCATCCAGATATATGATACAGCAAGTAACATCCCTACAAGTCAAGACTACTGGCTTTGTCAATGGTTGGTTGTTGCTTAAGATAATTAAGCAGCAACTCTGGCTTGTATATAATATTGAAAAAGTTTCCAGTTAAAGCCCTGGTGACACCACGACAATGTTGCTGCTCCTGAGTTTCAATAAGAGAAGGGAAATCCAGAGACAAAAGGACTCTCTTTAAAGGATTTCCCTTCCCTACAACCTCACCTGGCATGACGTCATGCCGTTACTTCTCCACCAGTGAGAAGTGTGCAGTGTGAGCAGCGCACATGGATGTGCCTGCTGTCACTGCAGTCCGCGTGTGCCAGGGCACAAAACAGAGCCCGACAGGGACCCGTTTCGAGGCCTCCTTTAAAAAACTGCCGGTGCTCAGCACCGGTGAGACCCGGCCCACTTAAAGCCCTGGTTGTGTGTGTCGGTGTTCGTGCTTTGTAGTGCAAACTCGTGGTTTGTCGGTAATTGTAATGTATTCTTCGGTCATTGTAATGTATCGCTTGAATCCGGAGTCTCTAAGCTGAGGAATGATCGCCATGCAGCGGACTGAGCACCCGGCGAACACTCCCTTCCCTTCTAAATAGGGGCACTCCCTCCTTTTCACGCAACCTCTCAATGTTTATTTTTTTCTCATTGGAAAAGAATGTCTCTCACCACAGTCTGAGTGGGAGAGGAGATCCCACCCTGACTGAGGTCCTGGTTCCGTGGCATGCCCACCTCCCCACCTCTCAGTCTCTCCAGCCCTCTACACTTCACGCCCAGTCCCCGAGGTGCCACCGCCCCGCCATGGCTGCGCGACACTCTGGTACTTGGCCCACCTCAGTCAATGCATGCGAGCTGCATGGCCCGTGCTACGTGCCCTCAGCCCCCCTCGCCAACAGCCCTAGGTGCATATTCTGTCTCGGCTCCCCCACCCCCTCTCTCCCTGTCTCTCACTCTTTCCATCAGTCCTCCGAAGACCGGAGTGCACACCCAGCCTCCACTACACTGCATAGCTGGCAAGTGCCTCGATGCCACGCCTGACACCTTCAATCAGTATTGCTTTTTATGCAACTTAACATTGCATCTTGGGAGTGGGAGATGTGCTTTTAATATGGTAAATGTGGCCTCAAAAACAGAACGCAAAGTGCTGCTGGAACAAATCCAAGACCGACTGAAATTGCCAGACATGGCATGGAGCCATTTTGGAACCATGCCAGCTCTAACTCTCCGCCGGCCTGAGGTGGGTGCGTAGCACTGCCTGCCTGCACGCGGCCTCTTCTCCTGCCCTGTGAGGCGCAGGCAGCCCCCCCCTTCCTCGAGTGCCTGTCCCCTCCCTCTCTACTGGCCCGGCAAGGTGTGCAGTCTCAGCTGTGACTGACTCCATTCTGCACCAGCTCTGGGAGGTTTAGGGCCCCCCTACTTGTCCCTGCCCCTCCTCCACCCCAGGCCAAGGAGGTGCAGGGAGCGCCTAGACGCCCCTCCTCTTCGTCTACTCTGTAGTGGTTTGTTTGGGTGCAAGTAAGACAGACCCAGGGCTGTGTATATAAACTCTTTATTATCTCCTTTCAGGAGCGCCGGGAACCGCTGCTCGCCTGTGGTCGGCCAGCCGATAGTGCGCCCAAAATGGCTGCCGCGCTCCCAGCATTCCTGGCCACACGTGACCGCGGAACACTAGAGCGTGACACTACATATCTCCTCCCTTTACAATATAATGTCTTACAACATAGTGTCTCTAGAGGACGAGTGTACCGGTATTATTTCTCCACTTCATACTCACGGTTCCTCTTAGGGAACACCACGGCCCTACCCGATCTGGTGTATCTTGGTGGTGTCGAGATGTTAGTGTCTCTGTTGTCCTGGGGACCTGTTGCTTCATTTGGATTGCACGATAGATTTCTTGCCTCTGATCTTCTTTCTTCCGGACTCTCTTGCGGCCCCTGGGGACTCTCTTCTCCACCACTCTCCGGGTTGTACCTGGCACTGGTTTCTTCTGCTTTGATGTTCACGGTGTTTCCTCTTGCTTCCTCTGCTCTGGGTGTCTGGTTGTCTGTACCTTGATGCTCGTCTTCCTTCGCTCCTGTTGACTTGTTTTCCCAGTGCAATATTGTTAGACTTGGCATCTTTTGGCGTGTTTCCCCTGACTTTTTGCTTTCTGACCTCCCGGTTTTAACTCTGTTTTCGCTGGTGTAATGATTCTGCGCACTTTCCTCACTGCGGTCCAGTGGGAAAGTGCAAGTGCTCCTGTATAAAATGTGTTATGGATTGGTGTTTCCATGATTGGCCTGTTTGGTTTATGTGTCAGGCCCTTGTAAAGTGCACTGCGAGTGCCAGGGCCTATAGACCAAATGCTGTTGGTGGGCTGCAGCACTGGATTGTGCCACCCACGCAAACAGCCCGTAAAGTGTAACTCTGGCCTGCCATCGCAGAGCCTGTGCGCAGCCTGGGGCTGCCATGTCGACTTGGCAAGTGCACACACTTGCAAGTCCCTAAACCTTCCCTTTGCTACATGTTAGTCACCCCTAAGGTAGGCCCAAGGTACCCCTGTGGGCAGGGTGCGTTGTACGCGAAAGGTAGGACATGCCCTGGTGTGTGCGGCATGTCCTGATAGTGAATTACAGCCTAGTTCGTTTTTCACTATTGCAAGGGTACCTGTTCCCCGTAGGCCAGAACGGGCAGTTTTGATTATTACAGCTTATAATCCTAACTGACCCCGGGAACACGGTAGAAATTCGAGTTTAGTATGCCTGGACTCAGAATGATAAAATGCAGCTTTTAGTGAAGTTGGTTTTAACATTCTGTGTTTGAAAATACCACTTTTAGAAAGTGGGTATTTTCTTGTCTAACCATCCAAGCCTGCCTCTGCGAGGTTGTGTATTCCTTGTCTGGAGTGTGAGTGACAGGGGCTGGGGGATGCCAGGAGACAGGGTGAGTCAGCACAGGGCTGAATAGCAAGATCTACATGTAGATGGGTGCGAGGGGTCGCACCTGGGCCCTGAATAGGACAGTGCTTTCCCTCCACAATGCTGGCTCCACCTCCTGTGGTGCGTCTGATGTCCCTGGCCTACTCACTGAAAAAAGGGACGGAGACTTGTCAACAAAGTGCTCCAGAACTGGTTTGGACTAGGCAAAGGCCTCTCTGCCTTCAGAGAACAAAGGAATTTGGGATATAAATATTGGGGCCCTGACCCCATGAATTTAGATCTCGCTGGAATCAAGGAACCTGCCAAGACGAAGAGCTGGAAGAGCTGCCAGGAGGAGTACTGCCCCTTTGCTGTGTTGTTGCTTTGTTGGGTTGGCCTGCAGTTGCTGCTTCTGACTTGTGCTGAGTATCTCCAAGGGCCAGGAACCGAGCTGGCCTCCTGTTAAGAAGTCTCAGGGACTACAAAGACTTCACAAGCCTCTGGGTACCGCTTCTGGAACGCTGTTTCAGTCGCCACAGAGGAAGGGAACTGCAACCGACTCCGTCAACCGAATCCATCCCTGGCCGGTGACCTGTTTGCACCGCAGACCGCATCGCCCCGCTTCGCATCGCAACCCTGGTCTCACCGTGGGCGACGTCCGACGCCGCCAACATCGAGCCGCTGCTTGCACCGTGACCTGTGGGCACCGCAGTTCGCATCGCTTCACTGAACTAACCGGACCCGACCGATGAGGTCGCTGCAACTGGCTCAAGAGTCGAGACCGCACCGCATTTGGGGCACCGCTCGCACGTCTGCGACGCACCGCTCCGACTCGCACCGCTGTCCGACGCCAGCTCCCGCACTCCGGCTAGGTCGCCTGCATCGCAACCTGTCAGCACCGCATCGAGCATCGTCTCACCCTGCATCGCACGCCTTGGACTCACCGACTCCGTCTGCACGACGCTCATCGAGCCGCTGCCTGCACCGCATCGAGGGACACCGCACCTTGCATCGCTCCGTCTTGCACCGCAACCGCGACGAACGCCGACCGGCTCGTACACTCCGTACCAGCCAACACAAGAAAGTTACTGTAACCGAGTCTGTTCATGACTCTGCTGGCCCGTATCGACGCGGTCGGCTGGAACTGTTAGACTCTGTGGTTTTCAGCATCGCGGTAGGCTCGGACGGAGCTACCGACTCGTACGAACTTTGCTTTTGTGCTATTCCTGCAAAGAAGAAGTTAACGTATCAAGCATTCGTTTTTAAAGTATAGTATTGTGGATTTTTGTCGTAATTGGTCTTGTCTTGAGTATATAAAATATTGGTTATTTTTCTAAACTGGTGTGGTGTCCGTTTGTAGTGCTTACACTGTATTACTGTTGGTTATGTGCAAATGCTTTACACACTGCCTCTAAATTAAGCCCGACTGCTCGTGCCAAGCTACCACGAGGGTGAGCAGGGGTTACTTCACGAGTGTAACAACCCTTACCCTGACTAGGAAGAAGGGTCCCTACTTGGACAAAGGTGCAAGCCCTTGCCAACTAGAGATCCCATTTCTAACATTGGTTGTCAGCGGTGAGGATAGGACTTGTGTTTGCACTTGACTTACAGTGATTGGTGTGCACTCCTACCATATCGCAGACCATTACGTACCACATACTGGTTCTTTTTCTTTTGGCCTATTTTTGATCTTGCCAGTTTTTAACTCACGACTTTCGTCATGCCTGAATCAATTGCATCATCCGTGGCATCTCTGGAAGTTATCTTTGAGGAGGACAGGTTGGAATCCTACGCCGTAAAGGAGTTACGAGCGATTTGTAAAAACCTGAAAGTCCAAATTAAAGGCCTCACAAGGAAGGAGGAGCTACAGAAGGCGCTGAGGGCCTGGGTAGCAGCCAGACATGCCAATGGGCAGCCTGGTGATCTCAGTGAGGAGGCGGAGGAGCCTATTTCCAGGGTGGATGTGCTTTTGGGTAGGGGGAACCCGCCAGGTCAGGCAGCAGCAGTCTGTCCCCAGAGGAGCTGGAGGACAGGTGGGAGGCAAGGCAGTTTGAGCTGCAGAAGCTCAGGCTGGAGAGTGAGCGGGAGGAGAAGAGATTGGCCATAGAGGAGAGGAAGATGCTCTTAGAGCATGAGAGAGAACTGAAGGAGCTAGAACTTAGGAGTAAGTCAGGCTCAGATGGTGGCAGCAATTCGTCCAGAAAGGCAGACAGGATTGTGCACATTCCCAAGAATGTAGGCAAGGAGTTCAAGAAGGGGGATGACATACAAAGGTGGTTTCAGGGTTATGAGGCAGCCATACACATGAATGGGGTCCCTGAGGAGAATTGGGGAGCAGGATTGTGGCCACTTTTCCCTGAAGAAGCAAGGGATGCTCTGATAGCTTTGGGTAAGGGGTATCACCTCACCTATGCTGACATGAAGGATGCCCTTCTCACGAAGTATGGTCTTACTCCTGAAAAGTACAGGGATCAGTTCAGGTCCAGTAAGAAGTCTGATGCCAACACTTGGTTGGAATGTGTGGATGTGTTCTGCAGGTCTCTGGATGGTTGGGTGAAGGGCAGTAGTGTAACAGATTTTCAGGGGCTCTACAACTTGATTGCATGGGAGCACTTGTCTAGTCTATGTTTTGCAGATCTGCGCCAGCACCTAGTTGATAGTAAGCTAACTGACCCCAGGAAGCTTGCTATGGAAGCGGACCGCTGGGTGAGTACCAGGGTCCACAAGAAAGCGTTTGGGGGAGACTCAGCCAAAGGTGGGCAGGGTCCCCAGCAGAAAGGTGGGGGGGACAAGGGTAAAGCACAGGAGTTCTCTAAAGGGCCCCAAACTAGTACCCAGGGTAAAGGTCTCCAGCCCCCCGGTGATAAGAAGAAACGGGTCTCCACAGGGAAGCCTGTTGAGACCGGCCCCCGCAAGTGTTATGCATGTGACCAGGTAGGTCACTTAAGGGGGACCCCAAGTGCCCGAAGGGGACACAGCCGCCCACCGGTGGACAGTCCAAAGTGTTGGCTAGTGTAGCGCTTGGGGAGGAGGGGTGCCCACAGGAGGGTGGGGATCCCGCAGAAATGACCCTTGTCTCACTAGGGGACAGTGAGATGGTCCCAGGAAACCAGGTGCCCCCTAACACAAAGAAATATAGCACCTGGGTGACCATTAATGGGAACAGGGTAGAGGCTCTCAGAGATACTGGAGCCAGTGTGACCTCAGTCCGGTATCACCTGGTGTCTGAGAAGCAAGTAGTCCCAGGAGCATTCCACCAAGTAGTTGCTGTCGACAACTCTGAGCGCCAGTGTATGGTGGCGCAGGTTCCCTTTGAATGGGGGGGGGTCTCAGGTCCCTTGAGGGTGGTTGTGAGCCCTACCATGCCTGTAGATTGTCTGCTAGGAAACGACCTGGAGCAGTCCTCATGGAAGGAGGTTGAGCTCAGGTCCCACTTGGAGATGCTTGGGTTGCCAGAGTGGGCATGCGTGTCTACTCCGGTCAATGGCGGCCAGAAAGGGTGATCAAGAGGACTTGGAGCCTGAAACAGTGGCCCAAGTCCCTGCCAAGAGAAAGGGCAGGGGCGCGGGAAACCGGCCCCCGAAGTTCCCACGGACCGGGAGGAGGCGGACCTCGAGGGGGACGCCCGTTGCCTACAGGGGAGCAGGTAGCCGAACTGGGAGACATCTCTGAGCTGACCCATTGGCAGCAAGAAGGGGGTCCCACCAGGGAGGAGTTCTGCAGGGAGCAGAACGAGTGCCCTACTCTGGAGGGTCTGCGGCGGCAGGCTGCAGACCAGGCAGCTGGTAATCAGTCCGGGTCACATCTGATCTACTGGGAGCGCGGTCTCCTATACAGTGAGCCTAAGGTTGCTGAGCCTGGGTCAGCCCGTGTGCTGGTGGTACCCCAGCGCTTCAGGACCTTCCTACTGGGTCTGGCTCATGACGTGCCTTTGGCAGGACATTTGGGGCAGGACAAGACCTTTGACAGGCTTGTCACCCACTTCTTTTGGCCCCAAATGCGAAGGCAGTCAGATGCACACTGTAGGTCTTGCCAAACTTGCCAGGCAAGTGGTAAGAGTGGGAGGAAGGTCAAAGCTCCTCTCCAACCTTTTCCGGTTGTTGGAACACCCTTTGAAAGGGTAGGGATGGATATAGTGGGGCCACTGGACCCCAAGACAGCCATGGGCAACAGGTACATCCTGGTCTTGGTGGACCATGCCACCCGGTACCCGGAGGCAATCCCTCTCAGGACAACGACGGCGCCAGTGGTGGGCCGGGCGTTGATGGGGATCTTTTCCCGTGTGGGATTCCCCAGAGAGGTGGTTTCTGATAGGGGAACCAATTTCATATCGAAGTATGACATCCCTGTGGAAGGAGTGTGGTGTAACCTACAAGTTCACCACTCCTTACCACCCACAAGGAAACGGTCTGGTGGAGAGATTCAACCAGACCTTGAAAGGCATGATCAAGGGTCTAACGGAACCCCTGAGGCGTAAGTGGGACGTCCTCTTGCCATGCCTGCTCTTTGCATACAGGGAGGTGCCTCAGAAGTCTCTTGGGTACAGCCCCTTTGAGCTCCTGTATGGCCACCCTGTCAGAGGACCTCTGAGTTTGGTAAAGGAAGGCTGGGAGGCGGCTCCTAGGAAAACTCCCCAGGATGTATTTAGCTACATGCTGGCCTTTAGAAACCAAACTGCCCGCTTCAGGAAACTCGCTCAGGCGAACCTAGAAGCCAGCCAGGAAGAAATGAAGAGATGGTATGACCAGAACGCCACTCTGGTCGAATTTCAACCTGGGCAAAAAGTGTGGGTAATGGCCCCAGTGGCACCTTGTGCCTTGCAGGACAAGTGGACTGGGCCATATGAGGTAAAGGAGCGCAAAAGTGACGTCACCTACCTGGTGGATTTGCAGGCTCCAAGGAACCCTTTGAGGGTCCTTCACGTGAACCGCCTCAAGCCCCACTTCGAGAGGTCCGAAGTGAGTATGCTCTTGGCGACAGATGATGGGGTGGAAGAGGAGAGTGAGCCTCTCCCTGACCTCCTGTCTACCAAGGAGCATGATGGGTCAGTAGAGGGTGTGATCCTCTCCCCTACTCTGACTCAGGAGCAGCAGGGGGACTGTCGCCAGTTGTTGGGACAGTTCGCCCCACTGTTCTCTCTGACCCCCGGTGTTACTCACTGGTGTACCCATGACGTGGACACCGGTGACAGCCATCCTGTGAAGCACAAAATTTACAGGTTGACTGACCGGGTCAGAGCCAGCATCAAGGAGGAGGTCTCTAAGATGTTGGCGTTAGGGGTGATTGAGCCCTCCCACAGTCCTTGGGCCAGCTCAGTGGTCTTGGTCCCAAAGGCTGCGGCGCCCGGTGCCACTCCAGAACTCCGGTTTTGTGTGGACTACCGTGGGCTCAATGCCGTCACCAGGACTGACGCGCACCCCATCCCCAGAGCTGATGAGCTCATTGATCGGTTGGGAGCTGCCCGGTTCCTCAGCACGTTTGATTTAACGTCTGGGTACTGGCAGATTGCCTTAACCGATGGGGCCAAGGAGAGATCAGCATTCTCAACCCCAGAAGGTCATTACCAATTCCGGGTGATGCCCTTTGGGTTGAAGAATGCCCCTGCCACCTTTCAGAGGTTGGTCAATCAGGTGTTGGCTGGGCTGGAGGATTTCAGTGCCGCCTACCTGGATGACATTGCTGTGTTCAGTTCCAGCTGGGAAGAACATTTACAGCACCTTGAGAAAGTGTTGAGGGCTCTGCAAGGTGCAGGCCTCACGATCAAGGCCAGTAAGTGCCAGATCGGGCAGGGTTCTGTGGTGTACTTGGGACACCAGGTAGGAAGCGGCCAGGTGGCGCCCCTACAACCCAAGATTGACACCATTCTGGCTTGGGAGCCCCCAAGACCCAGACAGAGGTGAGAGCCTTCTTAGGTCTCACCGGCTACTATAGGAGATTTGTTAAGGGCTATGGCACCATCGTTGCCCCCTTAGCAGAGCTGACCTCTAAGAGGCAGCCCAGGAAAGTGATCTGGACTGAGTCCTGCCAGAAAGCTTTTGATGCCCTGAAGGCAGCCATGTGCACGGCGCCCGTGCTCAAGGCACCTGACTTCTCCAAGGAATTCGTCGTGCAGACTGACGCTTCAGAGCATGGTGTGGGAGCGGTGCTCTCACAACTGAACGAAGAGGGCCTGGATCAGCCTGTAGTCTTCCTTAGCAGGAGACTACTTCCCAGGGAACAGAGGTGGAGTGCCATAGAAAGGGAAGCTTTTGCTGTGGTCTGGGCACTGAAGAAGTTGAGACCATACCTGTTTGGGACTCACTTCCGGGTTCAGACAGACCACAGGCCCCTCAGATGGTTGATGCAAATGAGGGGTGAGAATCCAAAACTGCTGAGGTGGTCCATCTCCCTACAGGGAATGGACTTTACGGTGGAGCACCGTCCTGGTACAGAACACGCCAACGCAGATGGTCTGTCCAGGTTCTTCCGCCTTAGTGAAGAGAACTCCAATGGGGTTGGGTAGTTCTCCCTACTTTCAGCTGGAGGGGACATGTGTTAGACTTGGCATCTTTTGGCGTGTTTCCCCTGACTTTTTGCTTTCTGACCTCCCGGTTTTAACTCTGTTTTCGCTGGTGTAATGATTCTGCGCACTTTCCTCACTGCGGTCCAGTGGGAAAGTGCAAGTGCTCCTGTATAAAATGTGTTATGGATTGGTGTTTCCATGATTGGCCTATTTGGTTTATGTGTCAGTCCCTTGTTAAGTGCACTACGTGTGCCAGGGACTATAGACCAAATGCTGTTGGTGGGCTGCAGCACTGGATTGTGCCACCCATGCAAACAGCCCGTAAAGTGTAACTCGGGCCTGCCATCGCAGAGCCTGTGCGCAGCCTGGGGCTGCCATGTCAACTTGGCAAGTGCACACACTTGCAAGTCCCTAAACCTTCCCTTTGCTACATGTTAGTCACCCCTAAGGTAGGCCCAAGGTACCCCTGTGGGCAGGGTGCGTTGTACACGAAAGGTAGGACATGCCCTGGTGTGTGTGGCATGTCCTGATAGTGAATTACAGCCTAGTTCGTTTTTCACTATTGCAAGGGTACCTGTTCCCCCTAGGCCAGAACGGGCAGTTTTGATTATTACAGCTTATAATCCTAACTGACCCCGGGAACACGGTAGAAATTCGAGTTTAGTATGCCTGGACTCAGAATGATAAAATGCAGCTTTTAGTGAAGTTGGTTTTAACATTCTGTGTTTGAAAATACCACTTTTAGAAAGTGGGTATTTTCTTGTCTAACCATCCAAGCCTGCCTCTGCGAGGTTGTGTATTCCTTGTCTGGAGTGTGAGTGACAGGGGCTGGGGGATGCCAGGAGACAGGGTGAGTCAGCACAGGGCTGAATAGCAAGATCTACATGTAGATGGGTGGGAGGGGTCGCACCTGGGCCCTGAATAGGACGGTGCCTTCCCTCCACAATGCTGGCTCCACCTCCTGTGGTGCGTCTGATGTCCCTGGCCTACTCACTGAAAGAAGGGACGGAGACTTGTCAACAAAGTGCTCCAGAACTGGTTTGGACTAGGCAAAGGCCTCTCTGCCTTCAGAGAACAAAGGAATTTGGGATATAAATATTGGGGCCTTGACCCCATGAATTTAGATCTCGCTGGAATCAAGGAACCTGCCAAGATGAAGAGCTGGAAGAGCTGCCAGGAGGAGTACTGCCCCTTTGCTGTGTTGTTGCTTTGTTGGGTTGGCCTGCAGTTGCTGCTTCTGTCTTGGGCAGTGAAAGGACTGGACTGAACTTTCTACAAACTTGTGCTGAGTATCTCCAAGGGCCAGGAACCGAGCTGGCCTCCTGTTAAGAAGTCTCAGGGACTACAAAGACTTCACAAGCCTCTGGGTACCGCTTCTGGAACGCTGTTTCAGTCGCCACAGAGGAAGGGAACTGCAACCGACTCCGTCAACCGAATCCATCCCTGGCCGGTGACCTGTTTGCACCGCAGACCGCATCGCCCCGCTTCGCATCGCAACCCTGGTCTCACCGTGGGCCACGTCCGACGCCGCCAACATCGAGCCGCTGCTTGCACCGTGACCTGTGGGCACCGCAGTTCGCATCGCTTCACTGAACTAACCGGACCCGACCGACGAGGTCGCTGCAACTGGCTCAAGAGTCGAGACCGCACCGCATTTGGGGCACCGCTCGCACCGCTGTCCGACGCCAGCTCTCCGGCTAGGTCGCCTGCATCGCAACCTGTCAGCACCGCATCGAGCATCGTCTCACCCTGCATCGCACGCCTTGGACTCACCGACTCCGTCTGCACGACGCTCATCGAGCCGCTGCCTGCACCGCATCGAGGGACACCGCACCTTGCATCGCTCCGTCTTGCACCGCGACGAACGCCGACCGGCTCGTACACTCCGTACCAGCCAACACAAGAAAGGTACTGTAACAGAGTCTGTTCATGACTCTGCTGGCCCGTATCGACGTGGTCGGCTGGAACTGTTAGACTCTGGTTTTCAGCATCGCGGTAGGCTCGGACGGAGCTACCGACTCGTACGAACTTTGCTTTTGTGCTATTCCTGCAAAGAAGAAGTTAACGTATCAAGCATTCGTTTTTAAAGTATAGTATTGTGGATTTTTGTCGTAATTGGTCTTGTCTTGAGTATATAAAATATTGGTTATTTTTCTAAACTGGTGTGGTGTCCGTTTGTAGTGCTTACACTGTATTACTGTTGGTTATGTGCAAATGCTTTACACACTGCCTCTGAATTAAGCCCGACTGCTCGTGCCAAGCTACCACGAGGGTGAGCAGGGGTTACTTCACGAGTGTAACAACCCTTACCCTGACTAGGAAGAAGGGTCCCTACTTGGACAAAGGTGCAAGCCCTTGCCAACTAGAGATCCCATTTCTAACAAATATCTTATTGCACCGTGTCATCCTGTCCTTGGACCACACCTTCCCATCACTCAGTAAGGCTGATCTGGCATATGTCTCCCGCACTCTCAAGGGTGTACTGAATTTGCTTTCACCTTTCTTCTTCAGTTGAGCCAGTTTTACCCTGACCCATTCCCCTTCTTCCAACGACTCTTCTTTTACTCTACGTCGCCGGTTGTAGTGGTCCGTGTACAGCTTTTGAGCTTTCTCTAAGTTGCTCCGCACCACTGCGGGCGACCACTTACTTTGGATGGTCCTTTGCTTCCAAGCTATATTATCCCTTGTGAATGGGTCCCGACCTCTTAAGATCTTGAACGGGCTGTACCCCGTTTGCGTGGGCGTGATGCGGTAGGCCCATACGGTTCGTAGGAGTTCTATGTCCCACTTTTTCCCTGCATTGATGGCGGATTGCACAGACCCCATCACCACTCTGTTGAAGCGTTCTGCTAGGCCGTTTCCTGCCGGGTGGTATACCGGGGTGTGCTTTATCAGGATACCATTCCTCTCCATGAATGCCTTCCACTTATCGGACGTGAATTGTGGTCCATTGTCGCAAGTTATGACCCTGGGGATACCTTCTCTCAGAAAGAGGGACGTGAGGAACTTCAACACTGTGTCTGTATCCATTTTGTCATGTATTGCCACTTGGAATATCTATCCACTAGCACTACTATGTACATGGGTATGCTCTGTGCATCTAAGATCGGGCCCAGTATGTCGATCGCTACTTCGTCCCATGGATTGACCGGTTGGTGGAACTTCCCCAAAGGAGGTCTCATCGTGGTTTGGCTCTTGTCTGCTCCGCTGCACTGTGCACACTCTCTAACATATCTTTCCACTTGATTGTCCAGTGCCGGCCACCAATATGCTTGTTTGGCCCTCTGTTTGGTTTTTACTATGCCCAAGTGCCCCTCATGTAGTATGGCTATTACTCTTTTTACCAGTGCTTCTGGAGGCACCACTCTGTCTCCTCTAAGCAGGAACACATTCTTGTCTTCTACTGACAGTTCTCCTCTCACTTCATAGAACTTCCGTTGGTCCGATGTGAGACGTTTTTCTCTGGCCATCCTAAAATCACGAAGTCTTTTATTTCCTTGAGAGACGCGTCGTTTGCGTAGGCTGTACTCCACTCCTGCGCACTTATGACCACTTCTTGATCTTCGGCAAAGGCAATGGTGTAGTCTTCTTCTTCTGTTGGCTGAGGCGCATCCTCCATGGCTGCTGCTCTGCTTAAGTAATCCGCTACCTTGTTTTTTGCCCCCGGAATGTATTCCACGTCATACACATAGTCCAACAACTTCAACGTCATCTTGGCTATGCGAGGGGTGGCATTCGCATGTCCACTGGACGTTAATACTTTGATCAAAGGCTTATGATCAGTCCTTAGCAAGAACCTTGATCCCCACAGAAATTGGCGGAACCGCTCCATTGCCCATACCACCGCCAGCATCTCTTTCTCCACCACACTGAATTTCTCCTCGGTTGTGGACAGTGATCTTGATGCAAAGCTGATCGTCGTCAATATTCCTCTCTCCGACCTTTGCATGAGGACTGCTCCAAACCCTCTATCGCTGGCATCCGTGGTGAGAACTGAGAGTGCGCCCTGATCAAAACCCTGTAAGGGTACTGCATCGCATATGTCCTTCTTTATGCGGACGAATTCTACATCTGACTCCTCTGTCCATTCAAAGTTTGTCTTGTCTCTTAGCAACTGACGCATGCTGTGTGTCTTGGTGGCGAAATGAGGCACAAACTTGCTGTAGAACTCTGCCATGCCTAGGAAGGACCGGACGTCATCTTTATTCCTTGGGATGGGTGCATCTTTGATGGCTTTCATGTTGGCCTCTTTAGGGGTGATCCCTTTATTGCTTATCTCGTGACCCAGGTACGTCACCGTCGACACTCCTAACTTGCACTTATTCCATTCTGCCGTGAGGCCATTGTACTCCAGAATGCGCAGGACCTCTGTGAGTTTTGTGTCGTGATCTGTCTTCGTCTTCCCCATGATCAGGATGTCGTCCTGGAAGTATTGCACTCCATCCGTGCCTCTAAACAATTTGTGCATCAACTTTTGAAACACAGCCGCGGCGGACGCCAGCCCAAAGGGCATCCGTCGAAATTGATAGCAACCAAATGGTGTGATGAACGATGTCAATTTCTTGCTTGCCGGATGCAGTGCTATCTGGTGGTACGCGGAGGTTAGATCTATGGTCGAGAACCACTGAACGCCCTTAGTCTGTGCCAGCATTTCATTTATCCGTGGTAGGGGAAATTTATCCACGACTATGTTCTTGTTGAGTTCGCGCAAGTCGATGCACAAACGCACCTTGCCGGTGGGTTTCCGTGCCACCACCAGGGGAGCCAACCATTCCGCGCTCTCTATCGGCTCTATCACTCCATTATCTTCCAGGCGTTGTAATTCCTGCTGCACCGCTTCCCTGCTGTTGAACGGTATGCTCCTTACTTTGTGGCTCACTGGCTGTGCCCCCTCCTTGAGGCATATTTTGTGCGTGAACTTAGTCAGTTTTCCTATCGTGCCTCCGAAAACCTTTGGGAACTCCCCCTTCCATCTGTCTGCTTCGTACTCCTGTTCTTGGCCGGTCATCAGTACTTGGGTTGCTCCTCCCGGATTGAGTTTGATTCCCAGTCCTCCTTGGTCCATCCACCCCAACACTGATGGTCCTTTCTCTGCCACGTACAGTTTTCCTTCAGTCGTGCGCCCTTTGAACTGGAACTGCAGTTTCTGGAACCCCACCATCGGTATAGGTTCTCCCGTGAAGGTGACTGGTTTGATATCGGGAGGAAGTAGATGCATGCCCGGCACCTGGGCGAAGTCTCGATCCCACACTTTGCGTTGTATGATTGTGTAAGGGGAGCCTGAGTCCGCCACCGTGGAGACTGGAACCCCTCCAATCGTTACTTCACACACTGGCTTGCTTGTGCGCGCTCCATCCACACCCAACACGTGTTCCTCGATGCACAGTACTTCCTCTTCTTCTTCTCCTTCTCCTCCTTCCTGGTCAGAATCTTGCGTTACATACTTCACCGTCGTCTTCCTGGGTTTCCGTCTGCAGACTTTTTCGAAGTGTCCCATTATCCCGCAGTATAGGCATTTTGCTCTGAAGGCTGGGCATCGCCTATCGGATGCTGCATGGGCTATGTTGCCACATCTGTAACATCCCTTCTTTGCTTCTCGCTGGAACTGTGTGTTTGCCTGCACTCTCGTCTCCGGCCTTTGTTGCCATCCAGAATTCCTCGTGGTCTGCGGCTTCCTTTCCTGTCCCCGGGTCTCCGTCACTTTTCCGACCAATGGTCTACTGGTAGCCTCCCTTTTCGCGGCTTCCGCGCATCGCTTGGAAAGTTCTGCTTTCTTGACGAGTGCTACAATTTCCTTGAGAGGAGAATCACCACTGACCCACAGGTTTTCCTGTATGGACGAGTTCACCGTGTGCATGATGATCTGATCCCTTATGAATTCATCGTGTAACCCTCCGAACTTGCATGTGATGGCGCGGCTCTTCACGCAGCTACGTACTCATCTACTGATTCTCCTGCCTTCTGCTTCCTTTGAAAAAAATTGAAGCGGTCAATGGCCGTGCATACTAATGGTTGGTAGTGACTATCCAGGTCGTCTATGGCGTGTTGGAACACGTCCGTTTCTTCTGGCGGCCTGGTTTTCTTTACCAGGTTTCTGTATACCCTGACCCCTTCGGGGCCTAGATTATGAAGTAGGATCTTCTTTTTCCGTTTGCTTGGAAAGACCTCCTCTCCTTCATCCTCCAACGCGGACAAATAATTCAGGAAATACTCCTTCCAATCCTCCCATTTCATAGCAGGTTCCCCTGGGTGGGGCAGGAACGGTAAAGGATTTGTGAGGGAGAACGTTTGCGCACACATCCCTGCTTGCTTTGCAATCGGTTCGTCACTCACTCTCGGTGGAGGACTTCCTGGGGCACTCTGTCCCTGTGGTCTTGCTGCCACTTCGTGGGACGACGTGGCCGCTCCTGTGCGACGTGGACCTTGGTTAGCCAGGTTCACGCTGTGTAGTCGCCGGTTGTGTCCAGGGCTCGGGGAGGTATGGGGTGGCTGTCGGCTCTGTGCTCCCCTTACTGTCACCAGCCGACCTTGAGTGCTGGGTTTTGTTTAGTGCGCCTAGGCCCTGCGTAAGGCTTATATGTCCTGAGCTGGACTCTGTGGCTGCGCTGTACCTGTCCTTGACGCTCTGCGGGGTCTGGACTCCGACCAGTAGTGGCGCCGCTCTGACCAGGTGCGGACCGGGAGACAGGTACTGCTTCCGTCCTGTGCTGGACACGGGCACTCCCCTCGTAGCTCTTTGGCTGCGTCGTGGGGCCACGCTGTGGGAACTGTCCAGGCACTGGTTGGGCCCCTGCCACGCTCCTTGCAAGATACTCGTGGTATGTGCACTGCACTCCACGTGGTCGCTCTCGGGTCGTCTTCTCCCACTCTCGTCGCCAATTTGTAGTGGTTTGTTTGGGTGCAAGGAAGACAGACCCAGGGCTGTGTATATAAACTCTTTATTATCTCCTTTCAGGAGCGCCGGGAACCGCTGCTCGCCTGTGGTCGGCCAGCCGATAGTGCGCCCAAAATGGCTGCCGCGCTCCCAGCATTCCCGGCCACACGTGACCGCGGAACACTAGAGCGCGACACTACATACTCCAGCCCTGGAAGGTGCATACCCCGCCTCCCACCATCTTTGATTCTGGGCCTGAGCCAGCCCTGGCCATTTTTTAGGTCTCGCATGTGCATGCAGTGCATCATTTATCACTTAATGTCCCCGTGCCTGAATGTGTAATGTAAATACGGTGCTCAGGTAAAGCGCTCCAATACCTTCGGGTCGAGTTCGCGCTATATAAATATGCAATAAAAAAAATCACTATTCATCCGTACCTCCCCCGCCCCCGTTCTATTCTCCTCCATGTGCATGTCGCACCGACCTGGCCATTTGATTTCTCTCCACACCATCTACCCCTTCTAGCCTGGTAGTAACTTGGAATTTTGAACCCCCCTCCCGCCCCATCCATATCAGAAGTGCATTTACCGGTAGCAATTGTTCTCTACCGAATTACATGTATGCGCCGTACAGTCAACCGCACCACTTCACAGGTATCCTGTAATGCACGCGGCGTCCTTTACTATGTCTCTAACAGATTCCCAGCCAGAGCCTTAATGGGGCTTGGAGAGCTGGGGCTATACCAGAGCACTGACTTTGGCAACCTAAAAACCCTAGAACTCTGGGAGCATAGGCCAGGCTACCATGAACATTGACAGCGCTGTCCCCAGCAACCATAGTGGGCTTCTCCTTCCATACCCGAAGTTTCTGCCTTCACTGAAGCTCTGATTACTTACAGAAATGAGAAGGGTCTGTGAAGTTGTAATTTTGCCAGTGAAATGGGGCAGCATACTGAATGAACATTCACTCTTCACAGAATAGCGAATTTTGACAAACTTCCCTGTACTCTTTTCTGGACGAAAAGTTAACATTCAAGCAAAATCCTTATCTTTTAGTGGGCAAAGTCTCTCTCTAAAAGTAGGCACTGATGTATTTTTCTCCTGCAAAATGTATTTTTAAAGGGTTTGTTTACTTGTTTTTTAACCACAATTTTGCAAATAAGGTTTATTAAATATGTGAAATTTAAAAAAATAAAACTTTATAAATTTTAGGCAAACAATGCTATACACCAGTATAGCCGTTTACTTAAATAAGCCTTAAGGAGAATAGTAAGTCTCTCATTCTATGACATGTGCAATATCAGTTAGCAGTTGTACTCCAGTTTACTATCGATATTGCTGGGTGGATTATTTCCGGGTGAGCAATTAATGCACCATTCTGAGTTTCGGACTGGGGGTTATCGAGCTACTATCCCTCAATTTGATGTCTGAAAATGTGCCCACACAATTTGCACTTCATTTTACCTAGAGAAAATCTCGAAGGCAAAGATATGCAGAATTGGCTCCTAAATTGACACTGATTCGAGGTCCAACTGCTGCGCGAAATCTGCACAGTTCCTGGAATGAGGGTCTAACCGGTTTTTGGAAAGTATGCCTTTTGTAGAACATTTTCCTAGCGTTAAACAACATATTTTTAACATTGGCTTCTCAAAGCAAGAAAATCCTAACATACACAAAAGTAAATAAGTATTCTATAGACCTTCGCAAAGATTGCAAATAAACATCCCTATGGTAAAACACCGCTACTGGAAGGGATTGGCACTATCAAGTAATTACATTGGAACAAGGTAAAGAAACAACAAGCATTGGCATAGCCAATAGGTCTCGCCTTTGGGACCTTATAAGTGTTTAGCCATGCAACAGTTGATGTTGTTGCACCAAGGATATTGTGCTGGATAACTAAACACTTATAAGGTCCCAAAGGCGAGACCTATTGGCTATGCCAATGCTGGTTTAGTTTGTGAATTGTTCTAGTGGATACATATATAAGTCTTTCCTCCAATACCCTCAGCCGCTACCCAGGGCCCCGCAGTCAGCCCTCCAACTTGGGGCCTTGCACCAATGCATAACAGTCAGGCCAGGGCATGAAAGGTGCCACCTTGCAAGTGCAGCACCTTAGGGGGCCCCCCCTCCCCTGGCCTCACTGCTATGGTGTAGTGAGGCAAAACCAGGGGTGGGGGGGAAGTCCCACTTGCAAGAAGGCACATTCCTCAGTTTTGTCCTGCAATTAGGCCTCCTCTCCTCATCCAGGCAGAGGCACAGCGGGAGGTCTATTGTTCGGCTGTTTAGGTCCCCTGCAGTTCCTTAACCCCCCTCTGGAGATAAGCAACCCTCACACCTTCAGCCCTTTTATGAGCTGTTAAGCAGTGCTTGTAGGTGGCTGAGAGGGAGGGGCTGCAGCAGGGGGCATTTATTGAGATGCAGACAGCCGTGAATGGGTCACGTCTATGCAAATTAGATGGGCCTCGCACATTCCCCTTCTGCACAGGGCCCAAAAAATCCTAGAACCGGCCCTGCCCTCAGGGGGTCCCTGACTCCCTGCCTTTGGGCTCAGGGTAGCTCGCAATGCTCCTGCTGCCTCTTCTGTTTAGTCCCTAGTCTGACATTTGTCATTTTGTAGCTGAAAGCCCTGATTTGCCTTTGGTTGACATCCCTCACTCGCTTGGTGCATGGGGCATCTAAAAGAGCTGCTTTACAGTTGGTAGCAGTGGGTCTCGTTAACCGTACAACCAAACAAACAAACATAAGGCAATGTGCAAAAGAACATAGGATGTAGTAGCACTGGCGTAACAAAACTTGAGGGGGCCCCCTGCAAGGTATGTACAGGGGCCCCCTACGGACTCAATCAGGAGCTCGCCAGCCAGAGAATTGTGCTGAGGGGGACCACTGGACTTTGGGGGCCCCCCGCTCCGGAGGGGCTCCGGGGGCCTGTGTTACGCCACTGTGTAGTAGAGAAGAAACTGTGGGCCAGATGTACGACCCTACCAATTTGTGAGTCGCAAATTGCGTTGTTTTGCTAATCGCAATTTGCAACTCGCAAATAGGAATGTACAACAGTGTCTCAGACGCTGTTTGCAATTCCTAATGGGGTCACAAATTGCATGCCTCATTAATATTCATGAGGCAGGTGCAATTTGCGACCCCATTAGGAATGGCGAGCACTCCCAGGGATGGTGGCCTGCTGGGGTCAGCAGACCACCATGTCTGTGACTGCTTTTTAAATAAAGCAGATTTTTTTTCAAATACAGCCCGTTTTCCTTAAAGTAGTTTTCCTACTTGAAGTAGGTGGTAAACTGTGAGTGTTTTGCGACCGCAATTGGGGCAGACCAATTTTGCAGTCGCAAACGGGCTGATTTCCTGTATGTGACCACAAAAAACGGTCGTACATCTGGCCCTGTATGTATGTGGGTGCTACGTCAGTCCACACTCTTGCTAAGTATAGAGTGCAACAAGAATGTGGTAAGACGCCAAACTCAGCCTAATTGTGTGTGGCTTGGAGCACACCTAGCCCAAGATTAGAGTCCAAAGTGGTGGTATTGGTAACTTAACACCCGTCCACACGAGGCACAAGTTTCACTTTTTATTCAAAATTCATATTCTCACAAATTCCCAGTGTACTTGGCTAATGTTGCTGTATATACAATAAGTTTGGCCACAGGCAAAAGTAGCAATACAATCCTGCAGATGAATACAATCAAAGACGTCTTAATGTATAGTTAGCAGTTCTATAATCTGTTGTCCATACAGTTGACGAGTTCTTGAACAAATAATACAGCTGACACATGTTTCCTCTGAGTGTCTTTCTGAAGGCTGTAAGAGATGTGCACTATTATAATTTGGCAAGTTGAAATAGTTAGAAGTAGGCTGCAGATTCAAGATTTAGTAAGTCGCTTGTATCCTGTGTAAGATGGTAAGTTGATCATGAATGTTTGTAAAAAGTGATCCTTTCGGTTGGAGAACCCATCCTTGAGATGATTAGTCTACCTGGAGGAAGGTACCTGTTTTATGTAGTTTCACTATTTTAAGGTAGGGACCATCATAAATTGCAGACTCAACGAATATTGTCCAGCAGGACTGGTTTCATAGGTATAGTGTGGATCCTTGCCAAATATACGGAGGGTCCACAGCATCACATAAGTAATCCTAAGAGAAATACCTTTGATTAACGGTTGACTACAAAAGTTTCCAAGCAAACTCCTCCATGGGGCTCTCACTATTAATTGCAGACTCAGCGAACATTGTCCAGCAGGATTGTACTCATAGGTATAGTGTGGATGCTTGCTGAGGGATGAATAAACACCACTATAGAAAAGAGTTAGGAGAGTAAAGATCTAGGTCCTGAAGAAAGCCTGGGAACCCCAAGTAGGGCTGCTCTAATGGCTGAAACATGTTGACCCATTCTGATGTGGGGATAATCATCAGTTTCAGGCATTTCCATAGTTTTCTATCATCCCTTAGGCCCTCCCTCATTTAGGAGAAAATCTTGGCTCTAGGGCATGGAAAGTTTTAAATTTTCTAGGTCCTGGCTCCAAGGATGCCCTCCCCCAAAAGCACTCCCTGCTAGCCCATTTACCACTAAATCTTTCTCCAGCGAATGTGGAGTGGCCAATGATGAAGCTTGACACCCAGGGAGTGGGTAAAGCCACGCCTATCAATTTTTGTGTGAATCCTGTTGGTCCTTCACATTTAGTTAGACACTTCATGAATAAGAAGGACTCCTGGACAATACGCAATTCCCTTAGAGTCAGCCCGTACTTTGTTTAGTTTCTAGATCATTCAAGATCAGTCGTGTTTGCTTTTTTTGTTTTTTTGTGCTTAGATAGGGAGGACGCAATCGCTTACCACCCCATTTCCTCTTGGTCCCTTGGACGTATTTCTCCATTTAGAAACTAGGCCCATTTGTTTACAGAAGTACAGTGCCACTAGAAATCAAGTTTCCTAAAACAAGGTTCAAGGCACTTGAATTTACCAATGACACCACACTGAATTTATACTAAGGTGACTTTAATTGAAAGTTGCAAAGTTGACTCACCACCATAAACCAGCTTTGGCACAGTTATCCTACAGAAAAAGTATGTGTGTAAGTTTATAAGTTGAAGCCTCATCCTATCAGCTTTTTGAAGGCCATTTTAAGCACTTGCATCGGACTCAAGGGGGACATCTAGTAATTATTTAAAGAGCTACTGCCTTATTAAGGACTTCAAGCTTTTGCTTCTGACTCAAGTAGGACATCTAGTAGTAGCTTGAGGTACTGCAACCATGACAAAGGCCAGGCCTCGTGGCTTTGCCAATGCTTCTATATTGTGGAATAGCACTAAGCACAATGAGGAAACATTGCAAATATGTCTATCGATGTAAAAATCAATAAAAAAACAAAAGAAGGTCCGTCCATTCTGATGTAAACTAACCTTCCACAGAATGGTGGGAAAACCCTTTGATTCTCGTAGATAACCCTGACCCACAAGGGTTGTCCCTTGGTGGCATACTTCATCAACGGGTTCTTCCCATTCCGCTGTGGAATGGGCTGTGTTGCAACCTGCGATGAACACAGGAGTACTGAGTGGTATATTAAAATGATGAAAGTGAATAGGAGTGGGAGGGGTCTTGTGTAGAAGGTTAAATCCTGTAGGAAGGCAGGTACATTATCACCTAGACTTCCCATTTCCCCCCCTTTTTTAATCATACCACCTGGGGGATCGATTAAAGGATTTACTAACCTACTAGACAGGCATTTTTTACCTTCTAAACATAGGTTTGCTCACCATTCTGTGGAGTGTCAGTTTATGTCAGAACAGACAGACCTTCTTTTGTTTTTTGTACTCTGATGAATAGGAGGACAGGCCCTTTTTTGTTGACTTTCCTCTTGTCTCCCCCGTTTCCCCCTGTTTTTTGGTATAATGATGTAAAAAGTCTGGATAGCTATAGAATTAATATAAATAAACATATAATTGATTAGCCTACTGAAAGTAACCATAAAAGTACACACAAGAAAGAAAAAACAGATAAATAAAACAGCAAGTTCTTTCTTATCAATCAATGATTTCCTATGTAAGAGGGATCTAAGAGTCTCTAAAACAGTGTAGTGTTAAAATTTCAGGGCTGACATTAATTGCCGTGCCCGCACTGCAATTTTCAAGAACTAACCAACACAATTAAAAACATCCTTATTATTCAGCTGGAGCAATACTTCATAGGCTTCGCTAAAATCAGTGATGTGTAGCCTCTTAATTAATGGAACTAAAATACTTTTAGAATGCAATGAATAAAAATCACAAAACAATAAAAAGTGTAATGTTGATTGGCCTGACCTCCCGTTGCATGGGCAGGGGTGAGTATCCATATTTGCTTGAAAGCCTAATGGGAAGCTAAGTAAATACTTGATTGTGCCTTCCCTAAGATGGAAAAACAAACTGTGCTCCCAGTAACCCATAGGACTAATCAGGTAACTTTGGGGTGGGGCACGCCCTTCCGGGTTTCAACCTAGATAGGCTGTCACTCTGGGTTTGGCTGACTCCCTCATCAGCCTCTCTACATGTGTAAACCAGGAGGTCTGCAGCTGTTTTTTATTAATGGTGTGTGGAACCCCAGGATTCTCAAACAGTTGTTTACAGCCTTGTGCATGTCAGATTCACTATACTTCAGCCATGGAATTTTCCTGCCTTTGTCACAGGAGAGGCAGTCTTTTATAATGTCATTCGTGTGGGCACCCTCTGTATTGTTCCAGATTGCCAACCAAAGGAGCAGTGGGCGGGCGCTAATATAATCCTTGACATAGGGGATGCCCAGCTCACTATGACAT
Organism: Calotriton arnoldi; assembly: GCA_963921515.1. NCBI lineage: Eukaryota > Metazoa > Chordata > Amphibia > Caudata > Salamandridae > Calotriton > Calotriton arnoldi. Next base: position 844,826 of record CAWUFW010007848.1, read on the forward strand.
ACGAATTTGGAACTAGAAATCGGTGCCCCCAGAATCTTTCTGCAAAATCTGTACTCCTCAAGCTGGATTTGAAGGCAGTTCTCAGTTCCCCAGACTTCGGCCCCATAGGTGGCGATGGGAAGACATTGAGACTAATACATCTGGAGTAGGGGGAGTAAAGCTCTCCCTCTCCTGGGGCGAGGTAAGCTAAGTAGCGAGCCTGTGGCTTTAGAGAGTTTACTCCCGCTGTTTGCTATGAGTACTTTCCAGAAGCCATTAACGCCAAAGTTTAAGCCAAGATAAGAAAAAGTGCTTGTGCAATCTAAACTAGAGTCGCCTACATTTATAGATGATATGTTAAGTTTTTTTGGGCCACACAACATAATGAAAGATTTGTTAAAATTTGTTCGCAAATCTAATGATGCCATAAACTTAACAAAGCCGCTCACTAAGGAGGAGAGCGCCTTTGGGGTGCGGGCCATCAGCACGGAATCATCAGCATATAATAGTGCTGGTAAAAAAGAGCCTTGGATTTTGGGCACATGAGGAGTGGTAGTGAGTAATAAGGGGTGAAGATAATTAATATATATAATATATAGGAGTGGGGCTAAAACACAGCCTTGTCTCACGCCTCTCATGATGTCACCATCTTCTGACACTTCCCTTTAGTGTTAATTCTGATTCTTGCTTTCATGCCTCTGTGCAAATATCCCAAAAAGTGCACCAGAGCTTCATCCAGGGCAAGGGAAATTAGTATGGACCACACCTTTGAACTGTTTTTACTGTCAAATGCTGTAGACAGATCCATAAAGGCCAGGTATACTGTTTTTCTTTTTTTAGCTATGGTATATTTCCCAATGATTAACTGAAGGTTGAGGCACTGCTCTATTGTGCCTATCTTAGGTCTAAAACCATACTGATTGGATGAAGTATTGACTTCTCTTGAACCTACTTGTTAATACGATTGTATAGGGCCCTGCCTAACATTTTTAATGAGGAGTCAATTAATGAAATGGGCCTATAACAACTAGGCTGGGAACAGTCCCTCTTTTTAAAAATGGGTACTATTATGGAAGTCGACCAGGTTGCAGGAAGAGGGGCAAAAGCAAGACTATTAAAAACATTCAGCAATAGTGGTGCCCAAAAGTCGGGATTTTGCTTCAGAAGGTCATTTGGAACCCCGTTGGGGCCTGGTGCCTTGCCACCAACACTCTGGTGCAGTGCCTCCTCTACCTCTTCCAGAGACAATTGTACTGAGATATGGTTGAGGTTGATAATGTTGGTGTCTGGGCCTTCTAGGGCGTATATTCTGGTAAAATGGGCCTCCCAGTCCCGGCTTCAAATGTTACAATTAATCCTGGACTCTATTGGCTTTGATTGTTTCATCTCTTTAACAGCAGGCCAGAAACGTTTACTATTCTTAATAGTTGCTGCTGCGATAAGGGAGTCTCATTGTTGGTCAAGTAATTCCGCTTTCCTGGTGGTTATGGCCCGCTTATACTGTTTACGTGCTTCAGCCACGATCAAAGCGTTCTTTGGGGAAGCCTTAAGGGTCCGTCGCAGCTGTCCATTGGCAGCGGAACACTCCTGATTGAACCATCGAGGTCTACAAGTTGGTTCGTGGGTTGGTACCATCAACTCTTTTTTGATTTTGTCACAAAGATGGACGAAGGCAACAGCTGCAGGGTTAGTAGTGTTAGCCTCAGTAAGGCATCCCTGTACAAGGGGGAGGTTTTCATTAATCACTTTCCGAAATAAGGGCTCAGGTGCTACGGCTCTCCATTTTAACCTTAGTCCATCTGAAGAGGGGTCAAGATGGCAAGCCCCGATCTCCCTGTTAAATAATGGTTTGAGATGAGACAAAATGAGTTTCAATAGGATTGTGGTCACTGTAGCTAGAGGAAAGCACTTTGCCATGTAGTAGAGAGTCTACAAGATAGGAGGATATAAAAATGTTGTCTATTGTAGATGTCTGTCCTCGACCCTTAAAAGTGGGGGTGCTACAGTGTCGCTATGAGCAGTGCCCATGATGTTTACAAAGTCGTGGGCAGCCAATAATGAGGTCAGCTCACGCCCTCTTGCGTTCGGACTATTGAGTTCGATAATGTCCTCCATGGAATTAGAATAAAGATTTTTTACCGAGGGTGAGAAAGAGATGATGGGCAGAGTCTTGCATTAACGTTGCACCCTAAACAAAACACCACGATCTGGCCACTGTCAGCTGTGATTTTCTGAAGCGCAGAAATGTGCTCAAATAAAGATATAAATTTAGTCTTAGGCATACTTGTGAAATCATTGTAATAAAAATTGGTTAAGTATAATGTCCATCCTCTTTTGTATCTTATTGTCAAAAAGTTGGCATCGACTATATCAAGGGCCTTGGCTGCCTCCAGCTTTGATGTTCACTCACGTTGCTAAACCTCCCATTGCGCGCCTAGACCTCGATGGGTATGCTGGATTATGACAGCAGACTAAGCCAGTTATGTGTGCATTGTTTTTGTTGGTTTGTTTGTTCCGCCACATTTTCTGTACCCTCACCACTAATCTTCACATAGATACCCAAAATAATTGCGCTCCGTCCAGTGTGTTGGTCTGCACCTGGACGTCAGATGCGGCCCTATGATGAAGCATGACACTGCAAAGTGTGTGAGGGCAGTATTAAGACAAGTGTTGCCCTTCTTTTCCTTTTACCCCATCCTCTTGGTTTTATTCTGTATTATTGATGGCAAAGGACAATTTTATGCCTTCGCTCCTGTCTGTTTAGAACAAGGAGTTGTAATGGTTTTAGTTCTTCTCTGTTGAGTGAGTTTTTCATTGATGATAGGGGAGTCAGAGAAGGCTTTTTCCCTAGTCTCTCTTTTTTGTGATATTGTGCATTGTTTCTTAGCCAGGTCTCCTGGAACATCAGTATTTCATATTGGGTGATAAAGGTGAGCCAGTCGGGGCATGAAAATTTGGATTGTAACCCAGCTATGTTCAAACTCCATATTTTTAGTATAATATCTATGGGGCTATCGGTCACATTAGAACCTGTCCTATTCTTTAAAGCAGGAACTGAATGTGACACAGTAGTAGCTGAGCCAATCCTATCGGCGGGGGAAGATCTCAGTCAATCCAATTCGTCTAAACCCTCTAATCTGGCAAACCTATTTCCCAGTGTGAGGTGTGGAAAGGAGGTCAAAGGACTTAGTATCGAGGGTTTATAAAAGTAGCCTTGGGGGAGGCAGCAAATGTTAGTGGCGGAACCGCAACTAACTTCCCGTTGTCTTAACAAAAATGTGTGCGAGCGATGGTCTTCGAAAGTTAACCCCGATCAGTCGCCTGCAAAAGTTTTCTGATATCCACCAAACCAACCCACCCATCGAATCATCAGTATATCATAACTGTGAGTGAGGTTAAATCCTTTGTGTTTGGAGAGCCAATCAACACTTTTGTTTTTTAGTTCCTCATAGGATTCTTATTGATTAGTCCTCAGTGGTGACAATCCTGCCAGGACTACCACGTAGGGACAAGCTGCCAGGAGGGAGGTCCGGAAACCTAAGTTCTCCGTAGCCTCTCCAGATTCAGTTGCATGACGAGTGTTACCGATACCGGATTGAGCGCTATGACCTGTGCGATGAGAAATGCGAGTGGAGTTGGAATCTGAATCCTTTTGTGAGGGGGTGGGAGCTATTGGTCTACTGGTTGGTTCATGCTGGTATTGGAGGTGTTGAATAGGTATTAATAGATGTGTAAGTAAATATATTTTGACTGGAGATTTGGGATAGATGGATTAAAAACCTATGTAGAGAAATGTATTAATCCCCCTGGTATTGGAAAAATTGCATATTTTCTAACCTCATTTTCACAATGCAATTTCGAGGAAAATGTAAGACAACAAAAATAATCTCACTGTGTAGCTTCTAAAGGAATCATGGTATTCAGAAGAGGCAAAGCGTTACGCTTTATGCACATGTCACTGATAGCAAATTGACCGTTCGGTGTGTGCATATTTATGTCGTTCCCTCCTTCAGTGCGTGTTATTACTGTATACAGAATAGAAACATTAGTAGCTGGAAACATGATTATGCAGTAGATTATTGATGAGGTGTGGCACAAAAATATTCGGTCTGCATCAGAAGATAAAACAAGCATTGGCCAAGCCAATAGGTCTGGCGTGTGAGGGCACAGAACGAAAATAATATACATTGTCTCCCATGTTTCTGCATAGCCAAACCAATTTCTAGAGTACAAACAGGACCCAACTGCAGCTAATAGTGAACCAGCTCAGACCCAGCACTTGTGCTCTGCAGAACTGGACATCATGCATTGGCAAAGTCTATAGAACTCCCCTTTGGAACCTATTGGCTCTGCCAGTGCCTTTAGCTCATTCTGTACAGCATACCAATTAATAATAAAACAAGGCATCATTTTTGCACATCTATTTGTATGAAGTGGGTGCCCTTTTTAGGTCTCACCTGGCATTGAAGCGCGCATGCGTTACTCGCTCTGCGAGGGATTCTTGGAATCAATACGGTTTTAGAAGTCGTGTCTCTGCTCCGCCTGTAATTTTCATTGGCGAGCGTCGTTTGTCGTCAGTGATTATGCTGAACATAGTTTGTTGATTGCACCGGAGGGTTCTTAGTCCCTCCCGGTTGCCATCCTGTCCACTTTTGGCCACGCCCACCCGGACTGGATGTTTTACTGGCGGCGTGAGGCGGTGGGTTTTATATTAACTTTCAGCACTTTTTTTTTTTTACTATTGCATGCGTCTTGCATGTGGGATGCATTTCCTACTATTGGGTGACGTTTACCTGAATGTTTTCTCTATCGGTTAAGTTATTTAAAATATTCTTACTATAGGCTTGAGGCGCGTGGGGCAATATTGTTCCTATAGGCTTGAGGAGCGTGGGGCTTGTTGCAACATTTCTTTTTTTAAATTTTATGCGTCTTGCGTGTGGGATGCACTAGGCTTGAGGCGCATGGGGCTTGTGCCGATTGGCGCGCGGGGCAATATTGTTACTATAGGCTTGAGGCGCGTGGGGCTTGTGCTGATTTTTTTTTTTTAATATTGCATGCTTCTTGCGTGTGGGATGCATTAGGCTTAAGGCGCGTGGGGCTTGTGGTGTTTTTAAAAAAAAAAATGTATGCGTCTTGCGTGTGGGATGCACTAGGCTTGAGGCGCGTGAGGCTTGTGCCGATTGGCGCGTGGGGCAATATTGTTACTATAGGCTTGAGGCGCGTGGGGCTTGTGCCGTTTTTTATTTTTTTAAATATTGCATTTGTCTGGCGTCTGGGATGCACTAGGCTCGAGGCGCGTGGAGCTTGTGCTGATTTCTTTTTTTAATATGCCATTCGTCTTGTGTGTGGGATGCACTAGGCTCGAGGCGCGTGGGGCTTGTGCTGATTTCTTTGTTTAATATGCCATTCGTCGTGCGTGTGGGATGCACTAGGCTCGAGGCGCGTGGGGCTTGTGCCGATTTCTTTTTTTAATATGCCATTCGTCTTGCGTGTGGGATGCACTAGGCTCGAGGCGCGTGGGGCTTGTGCTGATTTCTTTGTTTAATATGCCATTTGTCGTGCGTGTGGGATGCACTAGGCTCGAGGCGCGTGGGGCTTGTGCCGATTTCTTTTTTTAATATGCCATTCGTCTTGCGTGTGGGATGCACTAGGCTCGAGGCGCGTGGGGCTTGTGCTGATTTCTTTGTTTAATATGCCATTCGTCGTGCGTGTGGGATGCACTAGGCTCGAGGCGCGTGGGGCTTGTGCCGATTTCTTTTTTTAATATGCCATTCGTCTTGCGTGTGGGATGCACTAGACTCGAGGCGCATGGGGCTTGTGCTGATTTCTTTTTTTAATATGCCATTCGTCTTGCGTGTGGGATGCACTAGGCTCTATGCGCGTGCCGATTTCTTTTTTTAAATATTGCATTTGTCTTGCGTGTGGGATGCACTAGGCTCGAGGCGCGTGGGGCTTGTAGCGATTTTTTTTTAAATATTGCATGCGTCTTGCGTGTGGGATGCACTAGGCTTGAGGCGCGTGGGGCTTGTGCCGATCGGCGCGTGGGGCAATATTGTTATTATAGGCTTGAGGTGCGTGGGTCTTGTGCCGATTTCTTTTTTACTATTGCAAGCGTCTTGCGTGTGGGATGCATTTACTACTATTGGGTGGCGTTTAACTATTAATATAAATGCATATATATGTACATACATTTTTATAAAGGTATACATATATATATATATATATATATGCAAACATCTATATATATGCCTAAATATATATATGCATATATATATATGCGCATATATATTTTTAAGACAATTTCTTTTGCTGCATATAATTATATATGCAATCATAGATATGCGATTATATAAACATGTTTGTCGTAAATGTATGCTTAGGTAATATGGTATATATACCTACACTATACTAATAACAGCTCATATTACACTACCAACAACAACACAACAACCAACTCACTACTCTAAACCTCATCACTAACAGTCCTTCTGCATAACAGTACTCTTCTCCTACACCAACTCCTACAATCTCCCTACCAGTGCTCTTCTGCACTTCTCTACTTCCTTATACCTAATGATAATAAAATCATCTTACATTGCTTCAACCTCACACTATTCTTCTACATCTCACACTACTTTCAAATCACACCTACTGCTCTTTCCTTCCTTATGCATTATACTGCTGTCCACACTTATCAACATTCCAAACAACACTAAACTCCTCCACACTTTATTCCTTCTCCCTATTAACTCTACCCCCACAACTTTCTTCTGCATCATACTATTCTACTCCTCACTATACTACATTCACCCTAATGCTATTCTTCTCATCATTCTCCTTCCAAAATCTTAAACACTGCTCCTCTCCTACTAAAGTATGCTTTAAACTACTACACAGCTAACAACTACAATTCTAACAACATAAAATCTCAACATATCTCAAACAGACACTAATGAATACAAAACAATAAAACAATACCATTTACAAAACAAATTGCTTTAACTTAAACAAAGGCGAGACCTATTGCATTTCCAATGCTTGTTTAAACTGCTTTTGGTCACAGGTTTTTACAGTGTGTTAAGTTTTGTTATTGAACATATGTTCATGTTATTGGTATTAACACTGCCCTAATATAAGTCAATCGATTGTCACGCCGCCACCATTTTTAATGCTGCCTGGTGAACCGCCTAGTGAATGGGAGGATTGGAAAGACACTTTTGAAATTTACTTTTTAGCCTTGGAAGGTACTGATTTTTCTTCAGTACGGAAAAATATCTTTCACCAGTTCCTGACACCAAGGGAATGAATTTGAAGATGTGTACAAAGAGGCCAAAATACGACTCCAGGCAAGATTTGCCAAGACTGTAAATATTGTAATGAGACGACACAAGTTTTATACTCAACCCCAGCATCCTGCGGAATCAGTTGATGACTTTGTGGCCAGGTTACAGTGACTGTGGGTGAGTGTCTGAAAAGTTTCAGCACTCCGTCCATCATCTCCTTGTGTTTACTTTGTTAGCCCTAAGTTTGCAGGCTATGCCCAGACGTGGGTCCCTTGCTCACTTTGCCACTGGATTCAAGCTAGCCTGGCTGATGAGGGCTGTTAGTGTCCATCTCCTTGTGTTTGTGGTAGGTTACATGACAGCAGTCATCAAGTTTAGGGGTAGGATGGCCAAAGGCAAGGTGTATGTGGCAGCTGAGGGACCACCCATTCTTGGATGGATGCACCAGTATGACTTGCAAATAGTGGTCAACCCTAGAGCAGTCAATCAGGTGATGGTGGCAGAGGACAAAGCCAGACAAAATTTTGAAACAACATATTGGAGTGTTTGAGAACAGTTTGGGGGTCGGTAAGCAGTACATGCATGAAATTAAAGTCAAGAAGAATGCTGTGCTGAAGAAACATGTGGCCAGGAAGGTTCCTGTTGCAGTAAGACATAAAGTGAAAGAAATTCTGGAGAAAATGATTAAGGAAGATGTGATAGAGGCTGTGCAAGCCACCAAATGGCTTTCACCAGTGGTGATCACGAAAAAATCAGATGATTCCTTGACTATGTGTGGACTTATGTAGTCTCAATGAAAATGTGGTGATGGGCTTGTTTCCACTTCCTAACATCAATGAACTCATTTTGATGTTGTCAGGAAGGAAATATTTTTCAAAGTTGGACCAGAGGAGCGTGTATCATAAAGTATAACTTCACCCAGATTCCAGACACTTTACAGCCTTCACTATGCCGGAAGGCACTTTTCAATTTAAGAGACTTCCATTTGGCTTATGTTCTGCAGCAAGTGTTTTCCAATGGCTGATTACGAACTTGTTGTCTGGAGTTTTTAATGTTGTATTCTTCCAAGACAACATTTTGGTGTTTGGGGAAAACATTGAAATACATAACAGGGTGTTGGGTGAGTGAGTGAGTGAGTATACACTTATAAAGCGCATGGCTACCAAGTGTTGTCTTGGATTGGTAAGGCAGGGTTAACATTACAAAGGGAAAAGTGTAAATTTTTGTTACAGGAGCTGGAGTACCTGGGCTATTTGATAACTAGAGAAGGAGTCAGGCCCCAAATGGATTTAGTAAGTGCAATTGTGAATGTAGAAGTACCAAATGACAAAGACAAACTAAGATTGTTTATGGGCCTAGTAGAGTATTACTCTAAGTTTGTCCATGACTTCGCCCACAAGACTGAAATGTTGAGTCATGCTGAGGAAAGGGTGAACATTTTCATGGGGGGAGGATCAACAAACTGCTTACACAGATCAAAAATGACATTGCCAATGCTCGAGTCCTTGTGTCATTCCAGATTGGTCTGAAAACCATGATCACAGTGGAAGCCAGTGTAGTTGGTATTGGGGCAGTGATGTCACAGGTGCATGGGCATGTGGAGAAGACTGTAGCATTTGACTCACGCTCTTTGTCGGGGGCTGAAAGAAACTATTCCATCGTAGAGTGGGAGGCATTGGCGGCGAGTTGGGCTACATCATATTTTCATACCTTTTATCTGGGGAAGCCAAATAGTCCAGAGGACGGATCACAAGCCCTTACTCAATGTGCTGGGGCCAGGGTGGGACATAAAATTGCTCAGGCAGATTATTCAGATTGGCTGTGAAGTTGCAGGACTTTGATTGTAGGGTGGAATACATTTCAGGATGGAAGAACAAAGTAGCAGACTGTTTGTTGAGGCTACCTGATAGAGCTGCAGAAGAAGATGATTTTTACACAGAGGAGGTGGTGGCTAACGGGAAGGATGCCACTGAGGGGTTTCAGGGATGTGTCTCCAAGTCAGAGTGGATGAGGGCTATGGAGAGTGATAGCACGTTGAAGGCAGTAGTTGATTTGGTCAGCGGAGGCATGAGGAGAGAAAGCTCTTTGCCAGAGGCGCTTATGCCCTTACATAAGGTTGTGGAGCAGTTATTCTTACAAGGCAAGGGCATTGTTATGAGGGGCAGTAGATTTGTGCCTCCCAGTTCTGTGCGCCATAAGCTGGTACATTTGGCACATGAGGGTCATCTAGGTCAGATGTTCACGCTGCAGAGGTTGAGGGGAAAATGTTTGGTGCTGCTAATGGATAGGCAAGTGAAAACATGGGTGCAGGAATGTTGTTTATGCAAAGAATCAGAAAAACAGTCAAGAGTCAGCTTAAACATGTCTGTCCAGGAACAACAGGTGGTGGAAGTAAAGGAAATTTGGGAGAATATCTGTTTGGACTTCATTAGTCTGTTTGTTTTCTTACCGGATCAGGAAAAGTTTGCCACAGTCATAGTGGATGCCAAATCCAGGTGGATTGAAGTAGTTATTATGATGTCCATCAGTACTAGATCTACTATAGAGGTCCTAGGTGAGGCCTCCGAAGAGAAGGGGATCCTTCAATCTTACTTACAGACAATGCACCCAGCTCACCTCCTTAGAGATGAGGTCGTGCTTGGACAATGTGGGGGTTAAGCACATGTGTACGTCCTTGTACAATCCCCAAAGTAACGATTTGTTGGAAAGGGTGAACAGGCTGGTTAAGGACACTATGGAAATGGCATATAGTGTGGGACTGCAAATTCAGGATGCCATTAAAGATATGCTGTGGGCTCATTGCACCACAGTAAATGCTAGCACCAGGAAAACACCTTATGAGATGTCGAGGGGCAGGCAACCTGGTTCTAAGTTGGTTCCCTCTTGGATGAGAGTGGTTGATGGTAACAAGAGGGTTGTGGAACCCTGTAGGCTCATTAATAAGGGTGATTGGGTGAAAGTTAAACCAGAAGGTATTGGAAGTAGCCTGTCCAGTTTTCATGGCCAGTTTAAGGTTATGGAGGTGGGAAGTAATTGGGTCAGGTTGGAGAATGGTCAAACAAGGAATATGAGATGGGTGGTGGTGTATCAGAAGGGTGGCAACTTGAACTTATCCCCTGGAGTGACACACAAATGCTCTGGATGGTTGCTTGTGAAGGATTGCGATATCTAGAGTAGTTAGGGTGACAGTGGACCTGTTTGAGGTGGTGCAGGGGTTGGTGACGTGGGGCTGTTGGTTGTCAGGGTGGTAAGATCACAGAGACCTGTGGGTGATCCTTACTGTCAATAGGGCTGTAGTGTTAGTTCTAGGCGTGTGTGATGTTATGTCTTTCGTCAGTGTAATGTCGGGTTTAGTCTACGTTGTATCTTTCTGGGTGTATTGTGTGAGTGTTGGGGTGGGTGTCAGGGCTTAATGTTGAGAAAAATCAGGAATATAGGTTATGTGTTTAAGAGTTGCTTTGTGAAGGGAGGGGAATGTATTATAATGTGTACTTGTTTGATCTTCTGAGCTCTACGCAGCTCAGTCCCTGCTGATGGGATGCTGCTCCTGTGACATGATGGGGTTCTGGGTGGTTGGATTCTAGCCAAGGCAGTTGTTGGTTGAGCCTGGCTTGGGATGCTGCTCCTGTGACATGAAGGGGTACTGGGTGGTTTTATTCTAGCCAAGGCAGTTGTTGGTTGAGCCTGGCTTGGGATGCTGCTCCTGTGACATCATGGGGCTCTGGGTGGTTGGATTCTAGCCAAGGCAGTTGTTGGTTGAGCCTGGCTTGGGATGCTGCTCCTGTGACATGATGGGGTTCTGGGTGATTGTATTCTAGCCAAGGCAGTTGTTGGTTGAGCCTGGCTTGGGATGCTGCTCCTGTGACATGAAGGGGTTCTGGGTGGTTGGATTCTTTCCAAGGCAGGTGATGGTTGCACCTGGCCTGGGATGCTGCGCATTCTGGTGGAATAAAATAACTTGTTGATAACTCCACCGTGTCCAGCGAGCTTACTACAATGCTCTATTCTCTTCTCATCTAGAAGATACTCCCCTTCCTGATGCCCATCTATCTGGCTTTAGATGGGGTTTCAGTACTGAATCCACCTCAACTGGAGTCACTGACGAGCGGCGCTCTTCCCTAGATTCGGGTAACCCCACTATTTTAATATTATGAGATTTATCAATCGTATTAAACACCGTTTCCCACAGTATTGCCGTATCCCACCTGTAGGGTGTGGAAGGCTGTGCCCGGAAACGCTGCTGCACTTCTAGGGCTAGGAAAATGTCATGTTTCACAGCATTTACGAAATCTGATAAGGATTACCAGCGAGATAAACGTATGTTTAAAGCGCTCTGTTATTGCCATCGGACTGTGAAGAAGCTTTGACCCGGCTATATTAAGTAGCGTTTTCCATGCTAGGATCCAACATGGTCTTGCAGCTCCTCCTCAGGAAACCTTCCCTCTGTTTTAAGGCCTCGCCTACAAAGGTTCGGACTCTTTCAGCTATCACTGCAAAGGCTTGGAGCGGATTACCTGCTAAACCCAAGGGCTTATTTACAAGTCCCATGGGCCCGTGAGCCGCCAGAACGTCACTTTAGTGCAGCACACATAGAAAGAGAAAAAAAAACATGGATTCTTTTTGTGCAGGAAAGTGTCCCTTCCTGCACAGAAACAATCCTGTCTGCAACGCAGGCATCCTTGCACCATGGTGCAAGGATGCCTGCATCGGTGCTAGGCATCCCATTGTGCGCCAACGCAGGGAGAGAGGACAGAAATGCACTGTATCTTGTAGATACAGCGCATTTCTGCTGTGGCACAGGGCAGCGCAGTAAGGTTACTTGCGGAGCTGCCCTGCGCCACGGGGCTTGTGAATAATCCCCTCAGACTCTCCGCCTCTCATTCACTAGTTACGAAACTGCTGAAAAACTACCTTTTTCATTGTAATTTTCTCTCTCCATTTTCTCTGTGTGGTGATCTGAGCACCAAGGCACCCTCTTTTGAGTAACTCTTTGCTCTTTATAAGTTTCCAATTCCGTTATTCTTTGCTTTCATTCTATTTCCATCATGTTATTTGTTTCTAGATTGGTACAGCCTGTCTTCATTCATACCAGTGAACAGCACAGATGTTGCAGGTAGACAGCTCTTTCAGCTCTACTCTGCAGGAGGCTTGGGGAGTTGACTTGTTCTTTCTATCTTTATCTCAGTTGGTGCTGCTTTAGGGTGTTAGGATCCTTGTGCATATTTTTTAAAAGTTTAGTCAGAACTCTGATGCAGTATCGCGGCCCAGTGTCTTCAACTCTGGGGCTGCTTTAAAATGTTCAATTATTTCTTTTTGTTTTGGCACTGGAAGCCATTTCACTTCCATTTGATTTTGATTGAGGTTTTCATACTTTTTCCACTATAAAGTTCCTATTCCGTTTCATGTTGTAGTGTTTCCATCACAATTTATTTTTGACAAACTCTTTGTTGAAACTTATGGGATCTTCTTGGAACAGACAGTTTTGATTTCTCACTAGTTTTCCTTCAACCCATTTCAGTCTGTTGGCTCCAACAAAGGTCTTCCTTTTGTTATTGCAGGCAGACTTCAGGTTTTCTTCACGATTTTGCAACCTTGCTTCACTCAGCTATGTTTGGGGCAATTTCCAATTAGCGTCTTAATATTTGATTTGCATTTTCAAGTCTTTGCTGCCTAAGGGGGCATTTACTTTCTTATTACTTTGGGTATTCAGTCTTTGTGTTATATAAAAAGCATTACCTTATTTGTAAACACTGAGGAGCATGTTTATCAAGCAGTTGTGTCGCCCTTGTGCTGTGCAAGGGCAAAGCAACTAGTAAGTAAGATTTATCAAGCCAAGCAAGGCCACCTAGCTTTGCCCGGAGTAGCTTGATACATTTAGAGTACCGCAACGCAGCTCAAATGGCTGCGTTGTGTTACTCTGCCCCAGGGAGGCGTTCCATGAGTGGAGCGGGGGTGTTCCAACGCATCCTCATATGGATTTTGGCGCATTCCCAGATTTCCCATTGATGGTAGACCTGGGAATGAGTCAAAATGCTACGCCTCCCTAGGTGAGGATTAACAAGGAGAAATATCTTTGTGTCTACCCATACATAGGAAGAAGAAAATGCCTCAGAGGATTGTTTTTGTGCAGGAAGGTGTCCCTTCCTGCACAAAAACAATCCAACTTACAATGCAGGAACCCTTGCACTACGGTGCAAGGGTACGTGCATTGGTGCTAGGCAGCACATTGTGCGCCACCGCAGGGAAAAGACAGGAATGTGCTGTATAATGATAAATATGTACCATTCCTTTCCTTTCGCTATCAGGCTGCGCAGTGCAGCAAGGTGGCTTGCTGCCTGCATGATTTTTTGATAACTGTGGCCCCCAGGGAGCACATGAGTGGGGAACTAGGGCCATATTTAAAAGGAAAGTGACTCCGTGTGTGCGCAAGCCATTTGGCTGCGCCGCACTGAGTCACTTTCAAAGCACCGGGATGCGACATTTACAACAATATGTCGCATCCCTGTACACTCCCCTGCGCTGGCGCATAATCTGCTGCCATCAGCCAAGGTTGCCTGCATTGCGGGGAGATTGTTTCTGTGCAGGAAAGAGTACCTTCCTGCACAAAAACAATCACCAAAAAAAGAAAAAGAGGTGATTTCCTCTTCCTATGTGTGCTGTAGAAAACCGCCCCCTAGAAAGAGGAAAAATGGGGAGAAATGTAAACATTTCTCCTCATTGCGCCTCCCTACGCCCCCGTGGGGTGGAGTAGCATTCTGACGCATTTCCAGGTTTATGATTTCTCGTAAATCTGGAAATGTGTCTGGATCCATGGGTGTTGCGTTGGAACACCCACAGCAACACCCATGGAACGCCCCTTTCACGCAAAGTGCTGCGTGTAAAGGATCCATATTTACAAGGACTGGAAAATCCACGCAGGGTGGCTTTTTCTGTCCTTGTAAATATGAGGCAGCAAAATGTGCTGCCGGTGTGTCACAAAGTGACGCACCGGCGGCGCAATGGGCTTGTAAATATGCCCCCTAATGTTTACAATTTCACTTAAATTGCTTTTGAGGACTTTAAGTGTTGAATTTATCATTTGGATTAGAGTCCTGGTAGATGTTGTGCTTTTAAATGTTGGTAATCTTTCTCTTTGGTAGATATCTATGTAGTAATCTATTTAATGCAATATCAATGTTCTTTCACTATTTCACCTTCTTTCAAAAGTTCACTATTATATCGGTGTTGCAGATCAGAGTTTCTTTTGTGTAGATCAGGGGTCTCCAACCTTTCCTGTAATAAGAGGTACTTACGCGCAAAGAAAACCATCCCAAGCTACCAATGTTATTAGTGTTGTAATAGTGACCGCTTCAGACAAGGTTACATTAGTGGCCATCCCATGCAACATTACCAGCAGTGATCACCTCAGCGCATCAGGCAGGGTTGCCAGTTGTAATGTTAAGAAAGGCTTACTTAAGTTGGAATGTCTCTACCTGGGTAACACCCGGCCACAGCTGCAACACCCCAGGCAAGCCCCAATATCAGCAAAAAGCTTCCAATGCCGTTAGATTCATCACTCAAATGCTTTAAATATATATATATATATATATATATTTTGGAAATTCAACCATTTTTCTTCAAACATCAAAATATGAGTTCTGAAAATACACACCTTTTCGTCTCGTACACACACTTTTCAATTTTGGGATAAATATATTAATTCAACCAAGCAGAAACTTTTAATTTAGTAGGCTGGGCTGCACACAGGAGCACTGCTTACAGGCAGCTCTCATGCTACTTGCTGGAGAAGCCTGGTCTAGACACTATAGACTACTGAAGGTGGTTAGCCAATAGTTGTTTGCTTATCTATATATTACTTGTTTGCACTATAACTGTAGGTGATCTGTACAGTGTTGTTTAATTCTTCTACTTCAGTGTTAAAACTGTGTCTAGCCCGTCTTGAATCTCTGATTCTGTTTATTGCTAGTTTTTAGGTCTCGCCTACGCAGCGCGCATGCGCTGCATAGGAGGAGACCTTTAGCCACCGGTTCCCTTTTTTCCCCAAAAACGTGCACGCGTTCCATTGCCTTCAATGGCAACGCGTGCACGTGTGGCGATTGCCTTGCGGGAGCGAGCGGCAGCGCCATATGGGATCAATTATCGCCGCTGGCTCCCGCAAGGGAATCGGCAGGCCCCCCTCCCCCTGCTGCCGCGCCAGGCGCGCTTTTGCTTGTTTAACACTTCCTATGTATACACATTAAAAAGGTTAAACGTGCAGTGTATCCTTACGGATGTTTGAGAGCTGTTACTACTGTTGTAACCTTTTTTTCAGATTCACGCTAGGTGGAAGGGACGTAAGGTCTAAAAGACTTTTTAAAGTTTAGCGACAATAAGCAGTATTTAAAAAACATGCTCTGTTCACTGCAATGTGCAATTTGTAGTCATTTATTAGTGGGTGTTTTTCATTTTAAATAAACAAGCAATTGTTCAATTATCAATTTTGACCTCAAAATGTCAGGATTGAAACTAATTTTCCCAGTAATGCTCCAGGTCACGAACTGAATCTTGCCCGAGTACGAAAATGTACAACAATTTATTGTAGTATAAACCCAGATTATTGTTTTTAAATCTGTGAAGTAAGGGAACCGTCCAAAATCACGTGATAGTGGGTAGTTTCAAATATGGTCACGAGCACAGAGACAAAACAACAGTCACTATGCACTCGAATGTTAATATTTTACCTCTTTCAAAGATGTGGCCAGACGTCATCAATAGTGCCCAGCTGACGTCTATTGTCTTGGAGGCCAGGGGAACAATGTTTGTCTTAACTGGCCAAATGATGTTTGCTGTTCATGAACAGCCGGTGCTTTGTCAGGCAAGGCTACGTATTAATAACACTTATCGCTGATATTCTGATTTCAAAGCCCAGTCAATACATCCCAAATTTGGAGCATCAGCGGTGAAGTCTGGAAAAGGGAAACTTCATTTCAAGGTACCGCATTGATATGAGTGCATTCTTTCAGCTCTCCCCCGCATGTAGGGCCTAGTCCTGTATCACATACTACAATGAACACGTGTTAATTTTACAAAGCAAAGGTCTAATTATTTTATCTAGCGGGCAGAAGCAAAACCTCAGCCATTTGGATTTATAAATATCCAGTGCTTAATTTGAGATGGTGGTTGCTGGTGGGGACCACTGGCACTTATTTTTCCGCATCAGACATTGACTGAGTGCAAGAGAGAGAAAGACACACAAACAGGAAAGACAGGAGGAGGGAAAGACGGAACCTGCAAGAGTGAGATAATGGGCAGGGAGCGTATGGTAGGGGTAAATGAGGCATCAGGTGGAATCAGGGCTACCAAACTTGGTATCCAGCGAGCGGATACTACAAGCGCGGGCCGCAGTCTTCTGAGCAGAGCTCCGGGCACCGGCACTCTTTCTTTTACAAATTAAGCATTGTTATTAATCCCTACAACTAGTGCTCTCAAATGCATCATGATTTTACATAGCAAATGGTCCATATGGGCAACATCTACTTAATCAGGAGGCAATTTCTCACAATAAGCAATAATTGGCAGAAGTGGAGGATTGCCCTACTCCTACATCTGTGACCGGAGATCCCTTTAACGTGAAATGCCAGGGATTATTATTATTATTATGTGCCAGAATAGGTCAAATATATAGAGTGTGACCAGGCAGGGTTAATGACAAAAATGCGATTTTGGGAGTGGGTCATTAATGTTTTGACAATCTGACAAATCATTCTAATGAGAGCAAACAAGCCACAACCTTCAACAAATTGATCAGGAAAGCATGACAGAGAGAGTCCAACACCGTGCCTGGTGATGGCTCAGAGCTTTGCAGGGTGCCACCACCCCAAGAGCCTTTTTGTGGACATGAACTATCTGAGCAGATGTGGGGGTTTCACCCTTGTGGTCTGGGTTTGAGTAGGCTGTCCTGCTGCATTGAGTACTCCTGTATCCCATCTCTCAGCAGCAACAGCCTATGGCACTCATTCCCCTAACAGCTTTGTCCTGTGGTGCAGGATTTTCGGATTGGCATAAACCATATGCCTGTCAGGCTGTACGCGGATGGGATTTCTAGGTGGGCAGCGGAGTCACTGGGCAGCAATTTCATCCAGGAAGTTTACACAAGGCACAGCTGACCTTCACCCTCCAGCATGGACGATGATGTCCTCCATGATGAGAGGAAGGGTGTGGAGGAGTGTGCCCTTAAACCATTCCCAGTGCAACATGGCGCAACACCACAAAAATCTACCGAAATCCTCCCAAACCCAAATGAAACTTAAGTATGGGTTACCCAATTACCCTTCTCCTTCCTATAAGTCGCTGCTAAAATCAAGGGGTTTTGTGCCACAACTCTTACCAGAAATAGCTTCTATGTTTTGGCTCTGTATTTTTCTCAGAGCCTCTGGGTTCATTCTTCGGCTGAATTTTTTGTTTTGTCTGTTTTCCTGGCCCTTCACTTCCCTGGCTCGGGGTATGGCAGTTACGGTATCGGTCTGTAGGTGCACCACCTCCAGTTATGCCAGCGTCAAATCACTCACGCTCAGTCTTGTTAAAGAGTTTTTTATACCCATTGGTTTGTTTTATGCCCATTGGGCTTTTTCCTCCTCTTTGTCACCCATCTTTGTAGTTACCTGCTACTTTCACCTGGTCTTTACTAGACTTGGGGCTGTGCCATGGTTATAGGCACGAGGCAATGTAAAGTCACAGCCACTATTTCTGTATGTGACACCCATATCCATGCCAAGTCACACAGCAAATTGGGGGTACCTTGGGTTGCTTCTGATAGCACAGATGTTGACCATGTTGAGTACACAAAAGTGCATTATCCATTGGGAAATTAGGCCTATGAGCTCCTTTGCCTATGGCATCAGCTTAGTTTATGCCTATGATTAATCTGTCTGCCTTTATACTAGGTAATTCAGTAAAAAAAAAAAGGAAATTTTTGGTCCACAGTCACCTGCCATTTTCACAATGTATGCTGACAGCGAATGAGTTTCACCTTACTTCTTATGTAGAGTATAGCATATAGGGATAGGAGTTGGCCTAACGGCTAAGGCGGTCGACCTTGAATCTGGGGAACTGGGTTCGAGTCTCGGCATTGACGCTGAACATCCTGTGATTCTGGGCAAATCACTAAATCTTCCCGTGCCTAACAAATGCATGTGTGTCCTCATGTAACTAACTGGTGCTATGTAAAGCGCTCTGATACCCGATACCTTCGGGTCAAGTTCGCGCTATATAAAACTCGGTCAAATAAAAAATAAATATCAGTAGACAGCACAGGCTAAGTCTACCTTCCCGTAGAATAAAGGGGTTAGTTACAGTATACATTTTTCGTCTCCTCCTACAAGTGAGCTTTTACCCCAAATCCCTGCTGTACTCCAGAGAGCTCCATGCCCTAGAGAGAAACAAGAGTTTAGGCTCAGAAAGGAGCCATCCTCCCACAGACTTTGATCCAGGGTCCCTAAACACAACAAGCATTGGCATAGCCAATAGTTCTCGCCTTAGGGACCTTATAAGTATTTAGTTATGCAGCACAATATCATTGGTACAACAGCATCAACTGTTGCATGGCTAAACACTTATAAGGTCCCAAAGGCGAGACCTATTGGCTATGCCAATGCTTGTTTGTCTTGTTGTATCCCTTGCAATCAACGATCGGGCCTGAATGTTTTGTTTTTCTTTATAAATCACTTATATCCCATTTGTATGGAGCAGGGTGAGCAACATCTTCTATTTCACATCTCTCTGCTCTTCGGTGTACAACTGTTTCTTTTTGTATTGTCTTTCCTTAGCGCTGAATGTTTTGTTATTTACTTCCTTTTTAACAGTCAAGGATGCATATCACGCTGAATCTGTTTTAGTTGAAATTGAACCAAACTTGGCAAAGAAACTGTATGTGCAGTTTAGATATGGAACCCAGCCACTTCGCTCATTCGCCTCAGGCTGGGCGGGATCTGCCATCCCTACAGAGCGTGGCTGCCCATCATGTGGACTCGAGAAGGAGACTGTATCCCACATGTTGTTCTTTTGCCCAACCTATAGAAGGACAAGGCCACAATGGCTGATCCCTCTATGCAGGAACCTTGGCACCACTAGAAACGAGGTGGCGTGTAGAATCTTACATACAGACACAGCCCCATCATTGAACATTATAAGGTCCAGCACTCTCCGCTAATATCAATTATAATACATCCGTTTAACAATATGTGTCATAGAAGCACAAAAATGGCAATTCAACAGAGTAGAGTCTTCAAAATTCTTTATTGATGTCTTCCTTATGACATGGAAAAAGACCGTAGCCAACGCGTTTCGTCCTCTCGGACTTCTTCAGGGCTACAAAAACATATATACATATATACAATTAGTTTACATTATTTACAAATTTACATACTAAAATATACATGAAAACATCTATATAATTACAAATTAAATTAAAATCATCTCTCTAAAATTCAGAATATCCAATAAAAAAAAAAACAAACATCTGCCCAATATCATACCATTTTTTATATTGAATTTAATAAGGTCAAATCATATATACTATATTAGTTCAATCAGAATTGCCATTTACAGATTCATATCTCTTTATGTGCTTTAAATTTGCACAATTGCTCAAGCATCTATACATTTTGTCAACACATTGCCAAAAATAGAAATAGTTAAGGGTGGGTTTCAAGAATCCTATAATTTTAACTACATATCTGCCTCTCTTATAGTAAAGAAAATGTATTACATTTACGGCTCTTACCAAAAGAAACTGTTTGACCGTAGTTTTGCAATGGTGCGGGATCAGAATATAACCATCTCCTCCATGAACAGGTAAATAAGGGTTTTATCTAATAGATATAAATGTAAAAGTTTATTTAGAAAATATTTAATAAACATTCCCTACTCAGTCCATTCAAAGAACAGAATACACTATTTTAGATGTCCATTAAATTTAGAAACCAAAATCTCATACCTGATATTTTTCCTAAAAAATTATTATTTTTTTCTGAGAATATTGTCTTCTTCCTTTTACTCAAATTATTTGAGAGTGATATTTATTCCCAATCAGGAGATATCTGCATTGTAGCCAAGATCACTAATATTAAAAAAGACAAAAACCAGAGTTTGGAATGTATGAGAGAAAAAACTCATATACATATAATAAAATAATATTAATAACGTGATTGCTATTGTAGAGAAAATTAAATTAAAGCTCCAGTCTAATAACTGTCTTATCTCATCTCATGATTTCTCTATAATAGTAAAAAATGACAGGAACTAGTTAACCTATGCCATGGAGAAATGGACCGTCTCTTACAATTGAGAGTCCGTGATACATCATTTAAACCGGATAATGGGGTGATTCTCCCCCATATCATACACCACAGAGGATTTATGTTATTTCTAAAGTAGAGAAACTTTGGATTTTTTAAAAATATTTGTAGGGAGTTTTTAGTAACATACCTCATTATAGAGCCCTTTACAGAGTTTAACTAAAAGTGGCAAAGCGGTAATTCTACCCTCATACCATATGCCGCAAACAATATATATTAATTTCAAAATGACCGAGCTTAGAATATTTTAAAACTATTTCTTGATTTAAAGGAGTTTTTGATAACACGCCTCGCTAAAATGCCCCTTATAAAATTAAACTAAGGAGACAGAGCAGCAAGGTGCCGCAGACAGCCTAACTAGCACTTACTTGTATCTTCAGGCGAATGGCATGGTGGCGTGAGGATCCAGTGCGAATGAGAGAAAAATCTTTCCCTCCCGTTTAAATAGCCCGCTAAGTGGAGTCAATGAGTCTCACCTGGGCACGTCTAATCAAATGATCACGAGAATATATAAGTTGTGGGCGCCATCTTGTAATATCATTTCTATATACTAGGGAAGAGGGAAACCATAAAATCATGGTCAACTTATCATTTTTAAAGAGATGTTTTAAACCAACAGACTCACATCTTACATAGAATATATTTAAGGTTAAATCCGCTATATTATGATGGCGACTTGTTTTATTTACAAGTTGCCCCGTGCCAAACAGTATGTTTTCGCACAGTGGGGTACCCTGTTATATGTAATATGTACCCAATCATTTCCGAATTCATTCTCCCCGTATTATACATTGAAAAGTCTATTGCCCAAAAATTCTAATTTCGTAAGCGCCATCTTTAAACGGAGCAAACGCCGCGTATATATCAGAAATAGCATTGGTGGCAAGTTTGCTAATCTGAAAAGATGCCTCACTAAAAAGCTACATGAGTAAGTAAATATGGGCGCCATCTTTAAACATCGTATTAATACATTACAAATGAATGATGAACATTATATCCCTTTTCAACGTAGGACGATCTAGACACACATGACACGGTATATAATATTATTTATAGTTTGCTATATAAGCAAAACTTATTACCTTAAAAACGAAAAAATTAAATGAAAAAGCAATGATTTTTAAAATAGGACGATTTAGACAAGCCAGACGCGGTGTGTGATACTATCTATAATTTGTTATATGAGCAGAACTTGTTACTCAAAAAACGAAAAATCAAGTATAGTGAGGGGAGCATATTTCCTATTAATTCCATATTATATATGGAATATAGGGAAATCGGATATCACTTGTTGTCATATTATTATTCAATTATTTTAACAATAAAGGTACATTTTTTTATCAATTATTAATTAGTTTTATTCTAGATCCCGGCATTTGTTCCTTAAATTATACTTAGATGACCTAAAGTATTCCAAATGGTGGGATCATATAGTGTCAAAGAGACATGATACTTGATATCCCTGAAGTTGTTGTGTCAAGGTGCCACCGACACCAAGTGCAATGCTATTTATAGAAAGTAGTGGAGCTCACTATTAACATTCAGACCATGGATTATGGAACGCAGACGACAGATCCAACTGGCCTCTGCCTTCCTTAATGTCAATTCTCTATCTCCACCTCTCTCCAAGATTTTGATGTGTTCCAAAGCATGGAACCAAATGTCTGTTTCAGTTGGATGATGTTCATATATATGCATAGCCACTGGATATCTATCGTCTCTATTTTTGATGGCCCTCACATGCTCCTGAATTCGTATTTTAAGGCTACGAATACTGCTGCCTATATAGATTTTGTTACATGAACAGCCCAGCACATAGATTGTATGTGTTGTGTTACAATTAATAAATGTATTAATTGTATACTCCCTGGTGGTATTATATTTAAATTTTAGTTTCTTATTACATCCATATTTACAAACTATGCATGTGCCACAGGTATAAAAACCAGATGGTTTACATGGCAGCCATGTGTTGATGTTGTTGCCCATATTTTTTACATAGCTAGGGCATAACATAGATTTTATTGTATTGCCCCTTCTGTATACCACTCTGGGTTTATTTGAAATCGTTCCTACCGGCATCTGACCCCGGGATAATAAATGCCAATTTTTGCGTAGAATGTTATATATATGATCACTATATGCATTATATTTAGTTAAGAACAGGATCTCATCCGGTGCTTTCTTTTGCTCAAGTTTTCCCAGACGCGTGGTAAGGGTTGACCTGCGATCTACCTGCATCACCTTTATTTCAGCTGAGTTTAAACATTTTTGCGTATATCCTCTTTTACTAAAATTCTTTTTGATACTTTTAATACTTGTCCTGAAATTCCTGTCTTCACTACAGTTACGCCGTGGTCTGATCATTTCTCCATAAGGTATGGCATTGATCGTAGCTTTAGGATGAGCACTTCCAGCGTGTAACACGCTATTACATGCTGTCGGCTTCCTATAAATATCACTATGAATTTTTTTATTAGAGATATATAGTTTAAGATCAAGAAAGTCTATGGATTCTCTGGAATAGTTAATGGTCATTTTTACATTGAATCTATTCCTATTTAAGTGAGCATGGTATGTTAGTAACTCATCGATTCCACCATTCCAAATTAATAGAACATCATCTATGTATCTGCCGTGAAATATGATGTTATTAGTCCAGTCTCGTGCGCTGGGTCCCCAGGCATGCTCCGTCTCATACAATCCCATAAAGAGATTCGCATAAGACGGAGCAAACCGGGATCCCATGGCTGTCCCTTGCTTCTGTAGGAACCAGTCACCATTATGCAAAAAAGCATTCATTGTCAGAATCATGTAAGCCATATCCAATAACATAAGGGTATGCTGTAAATGGCAGGCATTACGTTTATATAAAAAATGTTTAAGGGCATCTAGTCCACAGTCTGTTTTAATACATGTGTACAGGCTCTCCACATCTAAAGTGACAAAGAGAAGATCATCGCTATCCCATACAAAGTCCTCTAACTTACAGAGAACATCTCTGCTATCCTTAAGAAAGGAGGGTAGATTTTTAACAAAGGGATTGTATGAGACGGAGCATGCCTGGGGACCCAGCGCACGAGACTGGACTAATAACATCATATTTCACGGCAGATACATAGATGATGTTCTATTAATTTGGAATGGTGGAATCGATGAGTTACTAACATACCATGCTCACTTAAATAGGAATAGATTCAATGTAAAAATTACCATTAACTATTCCAGAGAATCCATAGACTTTCTTGATCTTAAACTATATATCTCTAATAAAAAAATTCATAGTGATATTTATAGGAAGCCGACAGCATGTAATAGCGTGTTACACGCTGGAAGTGCTCATCCTAAAGCTACGATCAATGCCATACCTTATGGAGAAATGATCAGAGCACGGCGTAACTGTAGTGAAGACAGGAATTTCAGGACAAGTATTAAAAGTATCAAAAATTTTTAGTAAAAGAGGATATACGCAAAAATGTTTAAACTCAGCTGAAATAAAGGTGATGCAGGTAGATCGCAGGTCAACCCTTACCACGCGTCTGGGAAAACTTGAGCAAAAGAAAGCACCGGATGAGATCCTGTTCTTAACTAAATATAATGCATATAGTGATCATATATATAACATTCTACGTAAAAATTGGCATTTATTATCCCGGGGTCAGATGCCGGTAGGAACGATTTCAAATAAACCCAGAGTGGTATACAGAAGGGGCAATACAATAAAATCTATGTTATGCCCTAGCTATGTAAAAAATATGGGCAACAACATCAACACATGGCTGCCATGTAAACCATCTGGTTTTTATACCTGTGGCACATGCATAGTTTGTAAATATGGATGTAATAAGAAACTAAAATTTAAATATAATACCACCAGGGAGTATACAATTAATACATTTATTAATTGTAACACAACACATACAATCTATGTGCTGGGCTGTTCATGTAACAAAATCTATATAGGCAGCAGTATTCGTAGCCTTAAAATACGAATTCAGGAGCATGTGAGGGCCATCAAAAATAGAGACGATAGATATCCAGTGGCTATGCATATATATGAACATCATCCAACTGAAACAGACATTTGGTTCCATGCTTTGGAACACATCAAAATCTTGGAGAGAGGTGGAGATAGAGAATTGACATTAAGGAAGGCAGAGGCCAGTTGGATCTGTCGTCTGCGTTCCATAATCCATGGTCTGAATGTTAATAGTGAGCTCCACTACTTTCTATAAATAGCATTGCACTTGGTGTCGGTGGCACCTTGACACAACAACTTCAGGGATATCAAGTATCATGTCTCTTTGACACTATATGATCCCACCATTTGGAATACTTTAGGTCATCTAAGTATAATTTAAGGAACAAATGCCGGGATCTAGAATAAAACTAATTAATAATTGATAAAAAAATGTACCTTTATTGTTAAAATAATTGAATAATAATATGACAACAAGTGATATCCGATTTCCCTATATTCCATATATAATATGGAATTAATAGGAAATATGCTCCCCTCACTATACTTGATTTTTCGTTTTTTGAGTAACAAGTTCTGCTCATATAACAAATTATAAATAGTATCACACACCGCGTCTGGCTTGTCTAAATCTTCCTATTTTAAAAATCATTGCTTTTTCATTTAATTTTTTCGTTTTTAAGGTAATAAGTTTTGCTTATATAGCAAACTATAAATAATATTATACACCGTGTCATGCGTGTCTAGATCGTCCTACGTTGAAAAGGGATATAATGTTCATCATTCATTTGTAATGTATTAATACGATGTTTAAAGATGGCGCCCATATTTACTTACTCATGTAGCTTTTTAGTGAGGCATCTTTTCAGATTAGCAAACTTGCCACCAATGCTATTTCTGATATATACGCGGCGTTTGCTCCGTTTAAAGATGGCGCTTACGAAATTAGAATTTTTGGGCAATAGACTTTTCAATGTATAATACGGGGAGAATGAATTCGGAAATGATTGGGTACATATTACATATAACAGGGTACCCCACTGTGCGAAAACATACTGTTTGGCACAGGGCAACTTGTAAATAAAACAAGTCGCCGTCATAATATAGCGGATTTAACCTTAAATATATTCTATGTAAGATGTGAGTCTGTTGGTTTAAAACATCTCTTTAAAAATGATAAGTTGACCATGATTTTATGGTTTCCCTCTTCCCTAGTATATAGAAATGATATTACAAGATGGCGCCCACAACTTATATATTCTCGTGATCATTTGATTAGACGTGCCCAGGTGAGACTCATTGACTCCACTTAGCGGGCTATTTAAACGGGAGGGAAAGATGTTTCTCTCATTCGCACTGGATCCTCACGCCACCATGCCATTCGCCTGAAGATACAAGTAAGTGCTAGTTAGGCTGTCTGCGGCACCTTGCTGCTCTGTCTCCTTAGTTTAATTTTATAAGGGGCATTTTAGCGAGGCGTGTTATCAAAAACTCCTTTAAATCAAGAAATAGTTTTAAAATATTCTAAGCTCGGTCATTTTGAAATTAATATATATTGTTTGCGGCATATGGTATGAGGGTAGAATTACCGCTTTGCCACTTTTAGTTAAACTCTGTAAAGGGCTCTATAATGAGGTATGTTACTAAAAACTCCCTACAAATATTTTTAAAAAAATCCAAAGTTTCTCTACTTTAGAAATAACATAAATCCTCTGTGGTGTATGATATGGGGGGAGAATCACCCCATTATCCGGTTTAAATGATGTATCACGGACTCTCAATTGTAAGAGACGGTCCATTTCTCCATGGCATAGGTTAACTAGTTCCTGTCATTTTTTACTATTATAGAGAAATCATGAGATGAGATAAGACAGTTATTAGACTGGAGCTTTAATTTAATTTTCTCTACAATAGCAATCACGTTATTAATATTATTTTATTATATGTATATGAGTTTTTTCTCTCATACATTCCAAACTCTGGTTTTTGTCTTTTTTAATATTAGTGATCTTGGCTACAATGCAGATATCTCCTGATTGGGAATAAATATCACTCTCAAATAATTTGAGTAAAAGGAAGAAGACAATATTCTCAGAAAAAAATAATAATTTTTTAGGAAAAATATCAGGTATGAGATTTTGGTTTCTAAATTTAATGGACATCTAAAATAGTGTATTCTGTTCTTTGAATGGACTGAGTAGGGAATGTTTATTAAATATTTTCTAAATAAACTTTTTACATTTATATCTATTAGATAAAACCCTTATTTACCTGTTCATGGAGGAGATGGTTATATTCTGATCCCGCACCATTGCAAAACTACGGTCAAACAGTTTCTTTTGGTAAGAGCCGTAAATGTAATACATTTTCTTTACTATAAGAGAGGCAGATATGTAGTTAAAATTATAGGATTCTTGAAACCCACCCTTAACTATTTCTATTTTTGGCAATGTGTTGATAAAATGTATAGATGCTTGAGCAATTGTGCAAATTTAAAGCACATAAAGAGATATGAATCTGTAAATGGCAATTCTGATTGAACTAATATAGTATATATGATTTGACCTTATTAAATTCAATATAAAAAATGGTATGATATTGGGCAGATGTTTTTTTTTTTTTTTTATTGGATATTCTGAATTTTAGAGAGATGATTTTAATTTAATTTGTAATTATATAGATGTTTTCATGTATATTTTAGTATGTAAATTTGTAAATAATGTAAACTAATTGTATATATGTATATATGTTTTTGTAGCCCTGAAGAAGTCCGAGAGGACGAAACGCGTTGGCTACGGTCTTTTTCCATGTCATAAGGAAGACATCAATAAAGAATTTTGAAGACTCTACTCTGTTGAATTGCCATTTTTGTGCTTCTATGACACATATTGTTAAACGGATGTATTATAATTGATATTAGCGGAGAGTGCTGGACCTTATAATGTTCATGTTTTAGAGTATACTTTTGTGTATTTTGGAGATCTAGGGGAATTGGATCTCAGGTCACGGGCACCTCAAACCTTTTTAAATAACTTTTTCTACTACGGATAGGTGCAGTCTTTCTTTGCCTCAATTCCTATCTTTCATAAAACAGCCCCATCATTGGTTTTTGCCATGTCAAGATATTTAATGACTGCTTGGCTCATTAGGAAAAGGATGGTTTCTATTTCAACAGATCGCCAAGACATTTTTATAACATAAAATACATGATTATATTTATATGGAAACCATGATCAGTTGGTATTTATTGGATCAGACTGAAGGTGTAGTTTTTATTCATGAATTATGCCTATGTTTCAGATATGTTTTAAATTTCGAATGGTTTTAAAGATATTTATGTTTTAATGTTTTATCTATTTTGTACCTCTTTTATGGTAATTTACTGAAATAAAGAGTATTATGAACTATTTAGTTACATTCCATGTATGGGTGTGTTTTTTTTCTCTGGTGCTCTGAGATGTGAAGTTATTTTCTTGAATATTTTTCATAATCTATTTAATTTTCGTATGTTTTGGTTAGATTGTTTGCCTTTACTTTCATTTCTGTATTCCTATGGCTCTAAAGAGGTAGTCTCTGTATTTATATTTTTAGTTTTTTCCTTTTTACTTTGTCCATCTCTGCAGGGTCTTCAGTTTCTCTGGGTTATTGCAGGTTTGCATACTGTTGATAGATGTGTTGTAAGACAGTATTTGCTCCACTGCTGAACTTTCCTTTGGATACTTTTCTAATAATGTTTTGGAATTATCTTTCGCTATCCCTATCATCATATTTCAGGGCTGTGGCATATACTTAGCTGAAGATGATTTCTTGCTTATCATTCGAACTCCAAGTAACCATAGACTTCTTGGGTTTTTTCTCGGCCTTGTGTCTGTTCCTCTTTCATTGGGGTCATAGACAGACTTCCCACTACAGTGCCTGTTACTCATTTTTGCACTGCTCCTCCCACATCAACCATCCTAGTGCAGCTGTTCACGGTGGACATATTTTTGCCCTGGGCCACTTACTGCCAGTATTATTCCTTTTAAATCCTACCGTAAACGCAGATTTTGCTTACTCATGTTTGGCCACATTCTTCTACAAGCCTTCTATGTCATGGTTTTCAGTTTAGACTCCACAGTTTATCGCAATTGATTCTCACCATTTCTACTTATTGTGTTCTCTTTTAAACAATCAGAATGATTTTATGACTAAAGCTATTTGACATTTAGAGCACTTCTAGATTAAATTTTTTCCTGTGAATGTGTAATCTCATGTTGAGTCGAGATTGGTTTCTTGCTAAAGATTTTCCGGCATGCTGGTCACCCTGTGGTCATGTATGTTTCTGTTTAATTTATAACAAACTTTTTCATAGTCACTTTTAGTACACTGATATTTTTCTTCTGCAAGAATACTTTCCTGCATAATCAGAAGGATTTACTGACTAAGCATTTTTTTGACATTCAGTGCATTGATAAGGTTTTTCTGTTTTGTTGCATTGTCGTGTAGTTTCCAGTAATCAGTAGAGACTGTGCATTTGTGGACGACATAAACGTTGGGATGGTGCAAGACTGATTCTGTGCACCCCCTCAGGATATGTTGTCCCGCAGACCTGCTATCTCCCAGTGCCATCCTAAGCCCCCTAAACCTAGACAGGGAGCGAACAGTTCTGGCAACTACTGAACATGACAACCCTGATCCCTCAGGAATTGTGGTGACAGATCTAGAACCTTTCTCGCAGACACTCATGCTCTCTTTTGCTCAGAGAAATGTACAAAGAATACACAGAGGAGCATTTTCAATGTTTATTGAACCAGCGTGATTCTTGCATAGACTATATGTGCTGCAATGATCAATAGATAGAAGCAGATGAAAGTTATAAGGAGTATCATGACACTGAACAATATAAAAAGTTCCACCATCTTGCCGAAACAACGTATATATGCAAGCATATGAAACAATATAGCAATCTGGCGTACTCCTACTATACATACTTTAACCTGTATGTTCTGCCAAGAATCCCCGTACTGGACGGTCCAACCCCATTACCTGATGGGAAAGAGTATAGGACCCGGCTTGGTCATAAGCTGGACACCCCTCACGGAGATATCAGTCAGCTGCTGGGCGAAAGCATCTGCAAAAGAAACAATTGACAATCAGTCTTGTGGGAACAGTCCAGCCCGAACTGCCAAGCCAGGTCCTCCCTGGACCGGAAACAAGCATCCTAGGACCGGTTGGCAGTTCGGGCTGGACTGTTCCCCCAAGGAACAGGGTCAAGACTGATTTGCATATGGCTGGGTCCAAACTGGGGTGGTGTGGTGAGCAAAAGAATGATGGATTTAACCCAGATCCTTGTGACTGAGGGTGAATGTTTGCATTGTCCAGCATTCCGTCCATCAATTGTTTCTTTTGCATTGGGCGAAAGCATCAGCATGTAGAGACCTCTCGATGACAGCAGACGTGCTCCTCTGCCAACACCCGGAAACAGATGGTTATTATGACAAAAGGCATCCTTGCCTTGGGCTGGGATTCTGATCAGGCTGTTACAGATATCTGTGTCGCCATATGGGTGAAAATAACACGCAAACTTGCACAACTTCCATGTAGGCCTTGTACATAGTGTCAAGGCAATACTATAATATTCTTGCGAAGTTAACTCGTGTAAGCAAGGTTGGCATTTCTAGGAAACTAACCAAAAGTGTCACAGATGCAAATGTGAGTCAAAAGTCGATGTGAAAAAGTGAAGGCAAATTTAGGAAAGACCTGTGTGCATGCAAAATGCCAACATTTCCTTCTAGGCTTACCTGGGACACATGACGGCATGAGACCAAGTTTAGGCCTGAAGCTTTCCTGATATTAACTGCATTGGAACTTTTTCTTGTCTTGTAAGTGTTCTTGCATTTGGAGTTACACTGCTACTTTCGATAAAGCTTTTCTGACATTCAGTGCACTGAAGTATTTTTTTCATGTATGTCTTCTATCATGTTTTAATAAATAACCCTTTTGTGACATTCAGCGCACAGATACCCTTTTCCCCTGTGTCATATCTCATGCAGAGTTAGACTCATTTTATGGGTGAAGCGGTTTTAACACTTATGCACAGTTAACTTTTTTGTTCTATGTGTGCTCTCTCATGTATTGCCAGCCTTGCTTTCTCACAGAACCTTTTCTGGCATTCGGGGCACAGGTATGGTTTTTCTCCAGTGTGTATACTTTCATGTAGAGTTAGTTTGCTTTCCTCACTGACACTTTTTTGCAATTCTGTGCAGTGATAAGGCTTAAGACCTGTGTGTTCTCATATGTTGATCTCGGTTGCAATTCTGACTGGTGGTTGTCACGTTCAGTATACTAATACAGGTTTTCTCTTTGCATTTTTTCATGAAAGGTCAGGTGGCATTTATGACTGAACCTTTTCTGACATACAGCGCATTGATAAGGTTTTCCTCCTTTCTGTGTACTCTCATGTAGCGCGAGACCACTTCTACAACTGAAGTTTTTTTTGACAATCACTGCACTGAAAATGTGAGCTCTCATGGTGCGTCCGATGGCTTTTCTGTCTGAAGCTTTGCTGGCATTCACTGCACTGATACGGTTTTTCTCCTGTGTGTGTTCTCTCATGTTGTTTGAGACTATTTTTAAAACTGAAGGTTTGTCATTCATTGCACAGATACATTTTTCCCCTGTATGGGTCCTTTCATGTAAAGTTAGACTGCTTCTCTGAATGAAGCTTTCCTGACATTCTGGGCACTAGAAAGGCTTTTCCCTGGTATGTGTTCTTTCATGTCAACCTAGATTTATTTTCTTGACTGAAACCTTTCTGACATTCACTGCAGTGGAAATGTTTTCTCCTGTGTGAGTTCTCTCATGTTGGGTAAGACTGTTTTTCTGACTGAAGCTTTGCTGACATTCGCTGCACTAGAAAATATTTTCTCCTGTGTGAGTTCTCTCATGTAGAGTCAGACTGATTTTATTAGAGAAGTTTTTCGGGCATTCACTGCAATGATAGTTTTTTTGTCTTCTATGCAATCTCTCATGTTGAGTCTGAATAACGTTATGATTATAGATTTT
The DNA here is from genome assembly GCA_963921515.1 of Calotriton arnoldi. NCBI lineage: Eukaryota > Metazoa > Chordata > Amphibia > Caudata > Salamandridae > Calotriton > Calotriton arnoldi. The sequence goes on from CAWUFW010007848.1 coordinate 876,445, forward strand.
TTCACTTTCAGAAAAGTAATTGGATTCATCTGTGAAGTTAGTGTCTCCAAGTTGGGTGCTAATTTTCCTACTTCCTATGTCCAGAATGAATCTCATTCCAGAGACACTCCCTGTTTGGATATCTTATTCACAATCACACTGCACGTATGACTAAGGATTTCCAAACATGCAATGGAAAGACATGGTAGTTTATTGTAACCTGGCTGCCTCTTTTTGCTGGATATAAACTTCTTGCTGCTTGCATCCAGTCACCAGTTTCTCTTTGCTTTGCAAATATTTAAAGCCTTTGAACCTGCGACATAGAGGGATGAGAAGCCTGTAACACTGTATCAGTAATCAGAGAATGAAAGACTTGCTTAATTAAATTTGTGGCGTGCAAACATTAATTTCCCCCAAGACCAGTGTTCTCTAATCCTAGTTTTTTGTCACTTCTTTGTCACGCATGGCTCCATGCAGGCCGTTTCTTTGATGAGTTATAGAGATTTTTCATTATTTTCTACATAAGCCTTTTCATTATGTTGAGTTTTGATTCATTTTTGTATCTCTGTATTTCTCTATTGTGCATGCTCCAGCCACCTGAATACTTCAAATGAAAGTTTATCATTCCACATTGAAGATGGTAACATGTAAATTTAAGTCAGTTGTGGAATGTCAGTATTTTCGAAAGTGTGATATGGGGAATCAATAGTTAAAAAGTGGTTTGGGATAGACTATATTGAACCATTTTTAAAACCGTGAGTAGGGAACACTCTAGTTCTCATGAAATAATTTAACATCATTCCACAGGTGGCCACACCCTTCCACTGATGTCCCATCATGTTGGAAGAGTCAGTGTCCCTTCCCAAGCCTGCCATTTTGTGAGGAGTCCAAAACTTAACCGAAAGTCCACTCTGGTGTGAGTAATCATCCTTCCCAGAGTTTACCCAATTTATGCCAATTTTAAATAGGGATTGAGAGCCCAATCTTTGGTATGCCAATGCACACTCCTATGGTTATTGTGCACAGACTGTGGAATTGGGGATATACAGCGCCCTCACTTTTTCAGGAGTTTGGTGATGCAGATATGCTTCCAGGAGGTACAGGATAACCCCTCCTTTAAAACATATTTGCTCTTGTGTGCTGTGTAAAGACAAGGTTGAGAAACCCTTTTGTAGATACAGGACACAGAGGTTGGTTAGCCAGGCTATTTCATGGATGGGACGAAAAGTACTGATGCAGCTGAAAAGAACAATTTCAAATAGTTGGGGATAGTGAATGGAGTCAATAAGAGATATGGTTGCTGCTGATGAGGGAAAGTAAAGGACCTCGGTTTTAGAGGAGTGCAGCAGGAGAGAGGATAATGCTGTTCGGTGTCTGATAGTGGTTTGTGATGTAAATATTGAGGCTGGGTGCAAATGTTTGAAAAGAGAAAAATAATTGACTGTTATCAGCACAAAGGTGACAGGCGAATGAGGAATTAAGATCACAGAAGGAAGTCATGAAAGAAAGAGGAACAGCATCAAAATGGACATGATGTCATGAATAAAAGCAACATTTTCAAAAACATCAGAGAAAAGTCCAGGATCTAAATCTCTTTTAGTGAGGCAAGCCAGAACCATCCACATTTTTTTGGAGTGAAAATGACTAAGAAGAGCACTTGGAAAGCTTCAAAACAACAGCTATGAAGGGGGTGCTAACTTTCCCAATTTTTAATTGTTTAAAGATGACAAAGGTAGATCAATCCATCCACTTGAATGCTTCAGCGGATGATGCCATAAAACATAGACTGGCCAATCTATCATCAACCCTAACACACCTCCAACCCATACTAATATTTGGCACAGTAAACCATCTAATCGCTCCACTCAATTCCCCACACCCTACTTCCCCAAACAAAAATAGCAAGTTTGGGGAATCACTGAGGCCCATTAAACTTGAATGGTTGTACAAATTAATATGATGCAGCAAAGACATTAAAGCAATGTATGAATGCGTTGATATGTGTAGAGCGCAAACATAGGATGAGAGCAAAGGGGCCCCCCCTGACCAGCCGGCATGATGAGCAGAAAGATGCAATTATTCTAGGAAGGTTAAGGGCAGATTGGGACCATGACCATATGGATATATATTATCAGCATCCTGATACTATTCCTAGGGTGATATCATATCAAATATCACACATTTACTTATTATTGAACCCTAATATTGTGCTACAAGACGGTTCACTTTTAGGGAGATGTATTTATATAATGGCAAATGCATTAACACAGCAAACATTAAATTTCCATGGGATACACCTATCATAATGCATCTGGGAATGGATATTGGAAAGGGCGCACACAGGTTTTATTACATAATCAATATTCTTTACTCTAAATAGATCACTATTATGCCCACACGATTATACAAGGCTGAACAGCTTAATTAAGATGCAGAATATACGGTTTAATCCCTGTGATAATGTTCATCATTTATTAACTCATCGATTATGCCATTTGTTCTTCAAACTACTGAGAAGGAGTTGTGTGAGGTATCAACTCTTACCCACAATCCAAAGCGCACACCCATATATAAGAAACTAGCTTACATCTGTTTATACAATTCAGATCTATATTTTTATTATGTTCCCTTTGGATGTTATCATGTTTCCTTTGATTTTAGCCTCGAATTGTCTTTACAATACTGATTTCAGTTTTCCAAATAAACAAAGTGTTCAGGAGCTGCCCAAAATGATCTTGAGAATAGCGAAGGCCCAGTTGCGTCAACCCCGCGTTGAAGAACTGCTATCTGTGAGAGGAGGTTATCAGTACTGGACTCCTACTGCTGCCTCCACAATCCAGTCCACCAAGAAACATGATATCAATGCAGGGATGGCTGCGGAAAACCTCTCTCGGCCTCTCCCAGGAGAAATAGAGTCAATTCATTGTTGATGTCTGAAACATTTTGTGTGATTGCCCCAAATACTTTTCCCTACCTGCAGCCTGAAGCCATTATCTCAGAGACTGCCTGGTCCCCCTTAAAAATGCGCGAGAGAATGATGGGCGGGATGACGGAATTAGTTTCAGTAATTAGTCTCTGATGCTTTATAGTCCTTTGTTCCCACCGTGGGCCATCGTCTCGCCATACCAAATATAGCAATGTCTGGTACTGTCCGTTGGAGTCTCCCCTTGCTGGCCTACTGGTGTGTTCTTACATACCCTATAAAGTACTCCTAGATGTCTCCAACCTTTTCTGTAATGAGAGCTACTTCTGATCAGTGAAAATCATCGTGAGCTACAGAAGGCCAAGCCACTCGTGCAACGCTACCAGACACGCCCACACCCAGCTTCATTGACTTTAAACCTAAAATCCATGGAGCCCGCTACTATGGTTTGAACAAATTACTGTGACTAGGGGCAGTATGATAGGGCTACCATGTGCGTCAGTGAGTGCATGGTCTGTGGGGATGTATGAACGTGTGTGTGCATGAAAGGGAGAAATGTGTATGGGTGACTGAGAGCCTGTGTCATGTGTACTTGTGGCACAGGACATACCTCGTGCCATAATTGGCACTGTTACATGTACAACACAAACATACAACCATTTTCTTTTTTTAATGGGGGAAATTTAAGTTGCAGAAAAATGTTTACCAAAAATGTTCGTAATAAGGAACATTTTTCTGCACTTCATGGAACATTTTTCTGCACTCTAAATTTCTCCGATTTAAAAGAAATGGCTATATTTTTCAGCTATGAATACGACTGCGTATCTACTATCCACTGGCAGCAAGATGCCTGCGGTCTGTAAATGCAACACTTTGAAATGGGAGAACATCCAACTAAAGAGCTAACTTTGTGTTTATATGCATTACATAAAACTCATCATTTGAATTTTCTCCCACGTCGAAGTGTCTTTACAAACAGCAGGCAAATTACTCCCAGTGCCCTGTAAAGATTGTACCATATCTATAACAGGAAAATACGGTCATTTTCTTAAATCTGAGGATTTAAATTGAAGAAACATGCTTCATAAAACATTAGGACTTAATTGGCTTAATTTTAAGTAGAGAAAAACATTAAGACAATGTTTCATAGAAACATTTGTTTTCACTTTGAATTACTCCCATTTAAAAGACAATAACTATTTTCCAGTTATAAATATGTCACTGTGTCTACCCGCCACTGGAAGCAAGATGTCTGCTGTTTGTAAATGTTGCACTTTGAAAATGGGGAACATTAAAATGAAGAGTTATCTTAATCATTAAGTTAACTGTTCATTTTAATTTTCTCTTATTTAAAAGCATTCAGAAACATCATTTTGTTCCCATGCTCCAATATTCAGAAGATACTTATTTTTATTTAAGAGTTATATACCTCAGTGCTTCAGTTCTGAACCTCTGTGACCCACCTAGGTGATAAATCTGAGTGGAGCACTGCTTATTGTCAGGCTCTGCTATCTGCAGCCTGATAATAATGTACAATAAACAAAGCCTTTCCTTAACTTTAAAAGGAAAACGCAACACATATTTCTTGCAGTTCTTAGTTAAAAGTGAACTCAAGGCTAGGAGCTACTCTGAAGGGATCTGTGACGCCCATAAAGGTCAAAACCAGACATGGGTGGACTTTGTTGACTCTCCAGTTAAAGCACTGGATGGTTGGTTAAAAGGCAACGAGGTGGACTCGAATGATGGACTAGATATAATTTGATTATGAAAGAGCACATTGTAACTCATTGTACCACAGAGAAATTACATCAGCATTTGTTTGATTCTAAGTTGTCTTCTCCCAGAGAGCTGGGAAAGATAGCTGACAAATGTGTCAGAACCAGGGTGTCTAGGACGACTCATGGTGGAGGTGACCAGAAAAGAGTTCACGGGCTTCTCAGCAGGGGAAAGATGTGAGCAACAAAACAGACAAAAAGGAGTTCCCTAGAGGTCCTCAAAATACTTCTCATGGGGTGGGCTGCGGGACCTCTGCCAGTCCAAGAGCAAAGGGTACCAGGTTAGAAACTGGGATGCAGCAAAGGCTTCTGGGTTATGTCATGACTGTCATCAGGCAGGTCATAATAAAGAAGATGAAGCATGCTCCAAAAAGTCCCCAGTGGTGGATAATCCAAGGGATTGGCTAGCATAGGAGTGAGGATGAAAGTGCATTCTGGAGAGGCCAGGGGATACACTGAGGCTACTTTAGTTGCCCTCGGTGGGGTGGATATTGAAGCCCTGTCTGTCTTACCTCCAAGCATGCAGAAGTACAGACAAAGGCCAAAGATCAATGGGACTGAGGTAGAGGCTCTGACGGATGCAGGTTCCAGTGTCACCATGATTGCAGCTAGACTGGTTTCCCCAGACCAAATGTTATCTGGTGTTAGTCACCAGGTGGCCAATTGCAATGCTGATAATGAGACTAAGCTCCATCCAATGGCCTTGGTAAGCTTAGAGAGGGGAGGGGTTACAGGCCCTAAGAAGGTGGTTGTGTCTCCTGCCATCCCAGTGAAGTGTCTTCTGGGAAATGATCTTGAGACTTCCGCAAGGGCAGAGGTGGAGAGGAAGGCTCATGCAGAAATTCTGGGTCTCCCTGAGTGGGTGTGTTACTACCAGAGCACAGGCAGCACATCAGCGAAGTCATGGCAACTTGGATCCTGAAATAGTGGATCAAGTGACCCAAAGCAAGAACAAGGGAAAGAGGTCTGCTAAGGCAGCTTCAAAGAGGTCCCAGGACCAGGGGGAGAGGTCTCCTGAGGGAGATGCCCTAGTGCCTGAGGAGGGAACTGCAGCTGATGGAGTCTGGCCTGACCTGGCAAAATGCTTAAGTGAAGGCGTATCCTCCAGAGAGGACCTATGCCAAGGGCAGAAGCAGTGCCCTACTCGTGAAGTCCTTAGGCAGCAGGCTGCAAGGCAAGATGTCAGAGGTACCCTCAGGGTCTACTGGGAGGATGGGCTTCTCTACACTGATTCCAGGGACCCCAAACCAGAGGCAGCCAACATAATGGTGGTCCCCCAACAGTACAGAGAGTTCATCCTCACTTTGGCCCATGACATCCCCCTAGAGATTCGTAGGACTACTTGCTACCACGAAGGGTAAGAGGGCATCTGTGGAGAGCGTGGTCATAGTATAATCATGTGGTTTGGTTATTTAGACATACTAGGCTTGCTTTGTTTGGCTCTTTGAAGGATTGAACCGAGGCGGTGAAGACAAGATCACTGTTGGATTCTTATTGAGAGGGTATGTTATTACATGTTCGGCAATTCAGTTTTTCTTTTGTTTATATCAGGAAACTGGTTACAATAGTTATTTGACTGCATTAATTTGTTCAAACAGATCGAGTACGTGTCTTGCGATGAGAAAGTCAGTTGTTCACTATTTCAAGATGAAGTGAGTATGTAGAAGCAACAGCACCCATTTTTTTTGTCGGCAGACCAGTGACAATTTCATGTGAGGTGATAGTGAGAATGAGAGATGCATTTTAAAATAACTAACGCATGTTTGATGGAACACATCACAGTGTGGGCATGTGCACATGGGTGAAACCAACATAACGTTTAGTCAAAGGTAGTTTTTCACTTAAACATGCTATTGGATCATTATTGGAGATGAAAAAGTTTTGGTTCTGAGAAAATGAGTGATTTATATTTTTTGTACATACAGGCCGCTGAAGAAGGGGAAATGTGTATCCCAAAATGCATAGGGCAACATAATCTAAACTTTGGAATTGATGAACTTCAGAGGCAGTGGGATCACCATTTATGTTATGATGTTCATGAAAAAATGTGAGTTTGTGTTCGGTTGATTTATGAAAAATTGTATTAATGGTGAATTTAAAAATAGTTTTCTGAAAATGAAACTGAAAAAGAAAGAATAAATGTTAGTAAATTTTACCGACAATTTTGTATGTTAAATACATTGATGCTGTGCGCACCTGGATTCAGGTACAGTTTTACTTCATCCATACCACAGGCATACCCAGGAAGGTGTGCCATGTCGATTCTTTTAGTTTAGCTACACCAAAACACATGGCCGGCAGTGGCAGTGTGCATGTGTCTTGTGTGGGGTCCTTTAGGGTGGCACAATACATGCTGCAGCCCTAAGGGACCCTTTGTGGTCACAAGGCCCTTGGTACCACTGGTACCTTTTTCAAGGGACGTACATGTGGGCCAGAGGTGGGGCAATTGTGGAAACAATGGTACTGTTTAGGGAAAGAACACAGGCCCTGGGAGCCTGATTGGCTCCCAGGGCACACTCCGTCAAAGTGCAACAGAAATCTGGCAAAAAGTGAGGGGGTTACTGCAACAGAAACCCATTTTCCTACAGAATGATAATGGGCCTCCCTGAAAAACTCAGAAGGAGATGGGCTGACCTGTTACCTTGCCTCTTGTTTGCCTACAGGGAGGTGCCACAAAAGGGGGTTGGATTCAACCCTTTTAAACTTTTGTTTAGCGACTGTGAGGGGACCACTAAGATTTGTAAGGGAAGGATAGAACAGACCTCTCAGAGAGCCCAAACAGGACTTTGTGGATTATGTGCTAGGCCTGCGGTCATGCATGGCAGAGTACATGGAGAGGGCAAATAAGAACCTAGAGGCCAGCCAGGAGCGTATAAAGCACTGGTATGACCAGACGTCCCCTCTGGTGGAGTACCAACCAGGTCAGCTGGTGTGGATGTTGTAGCCTGTGACTCCCAGGCCCTCCAGGACAAGTGGACTGGGTCCTATCTAATCCTGGAAAAGAAAGGGGAAGTCATCTACTTGATTGACTTAGGCACCCCAAGGAGTCCTCGTAGAGTTTTCCATGTAAATCACCTGAAACCACACCAGTACAGAGCCGACATGACCATGTTGATGGTCACTGATGAAGGCCAGGAGGAGAAAAGTGAACCTCTCCCCGACCTACTGTCAAACAACCCACAAGATTGGTCAGTTGAGGTTGAGACTTTATCTGACACTCTCACTGAAGAACAGCAATATGACTGCAGGCAAGTCCTGGACCAGTTAGCTGAGCTCTTTTCCTTGACTCCTAGTCAGACAACATGGTGTACCCATGATGTGGACATTGGTAACCGCCTCCCTGTATAAATAAGATTTATAGGTTGTCAGGCCAAGTAAAGGCTTGCATTAAGACTGAGGCCTGCAAGATGTTAGAGCTTGGGGTTATTGACCCCTCTGACAGTCCCTGGGCTATGCCAGAGGTACGGGTCCCAAAATCTCATTCCAAAGTTGGGAAACCTGAAATGAGATTTTGCATGGATTACAGGGGTTTAAATGCAGTTACCAAAACTGATGCTCACCCCATCCCAAGAGCAGATGAGCTAATTGACAAGCTGGGTGCACCCACGTTTTTGAGTACTTTTGATTTGACATCAGGGTACTGGCAGATTGGACTCACGCAGGGAGCAAAGGAGAGATCTGCATTTTCAACCCCAGAGGGCCACTACCAGTTTAAAGTGATGCCTTTTGGATTACAAAATGCACATGCCACCTTCTAGTGGTTGGTGAATTGAGTACGCTCAGGCCTGGATGAATTTAGTGCACATATCTAGATGATATAGCATCTTTAGCTCCACCTGAGAGGATCGCCTGGTCCACCTCGTGGACGTGTTACAGGCCCTGCATCAGGCAGGTGTGGCTATCAAGGCCAATAAGTGCCAGATAGGGCAGAGCTCTGTTGGGCACTTGGGACACCTTGTAGATGGAGGCCAAGTTCAACCACTCCAACCCAAGATCCAGACAATTCTGGAGTGGAAGGCTCCTAAACCCCAGACTTAAGTCAGGGCCTTCCTTGGCTTGACCATGTACTACAGGAGGTTTGTGAAGGGTTAAGGGGCCATTGTGGCCCTACTCACTAAACTTACCTCGGAAAAGCAGCCCAAATAGGTCATAAAAAGACCGAAAAAGGCTGTTGACACCCTGAAAACAATGAGGAGGTTAAGGGTCAACCAGTTGCCTACATCAGCAAGCGACTCCTCCCTATAGAGCAGTGTTGGAGTGCCATTGAGAGAGAGGCCCTTGCTGTGGTTTGGTTCCTGAAGAGACCCTACTTGTTTGGGGCTCATTTCAAGGTTCAAACTGACCACAGGCGTCTCAGACGGCTGATGCAGATGGGAGGGGACACTATACTGTTGGGGGGTCCATTTCCCTACTGGGTATGGACTTTACAGTGGAACACAGACCAGGGACTGACCATGCCAATGCAGATCGCCTTTCTAGGTTTTTCCACTTATACTATAAGAAGTACCAGGGAATAGGTTAGTTGCTCATCTGGGGTGGTCAAGTAGGAAAGTGCTCCTTTCTGTATGGTCACCCCCATGTTTTTCTCAGATTGCTGATGGTTGTGACTCTGATAGTGCACTAGAGTCTGCTGCACAGACCCCACTGCCTGTGCTCTCTCCCTAAAACTGGAATGTTCCATTTGGTAATGCCAAATTGGCACAGATTTTACCCCCTTATAAGTCCCTAATAGATGGTGCCAGGGGTACAAGCAGCATTGGTGGTAAAGGGGTCCCCAGGGCTTCAGCATGGTCTTGTACCACCCTGAGGGACCCACACAAACTACTGACAGCAGGCCTGCCATTTCAGACTGCTAGAGCAGTGCAAACTGCTCGACTTCGACTGTGCCCTCACCATGTGCGCGCAGTCACATTCACTACCCTTAACATATGTCAGACACCCCTAAGGAAGGCATCCTGAGCTCAGGCGGCATGGTGCAGTATATTAAAGGTGTGGACATATAAGTGCAAGCATATATGTCCCTATAGTGGCTTCCTCCATTGGAAACCATTATAAATGTTTGTGATCACATAGGACAACATGGGCTGACACTCTGGCATACTTGAGGTCTTCAGCTCCACTATGGTGCCGCCAAAGTATGTCAAGCTTGGTATCAAACAACGTGCCTTCTCACCCCTGACATGAGTCTTGTGTCGAGGGCAATGTGACATGTACACAGGTGGAGAATTTGGATGGTGCCCACCTAGTTACCCTAGCTTTCCTGTGCTTTGGCTGGCAAACCCGCACATTCCTACGCCTTCTGCTGCCAAGACAAGTTTCTGACCTCCTGCTAGGCAGTGTGAACACTCCCAAAACTCGTGAACAAAGCATGGACAGGAAGGAGGTCACACCTCCTTCCTCCCTTTCAAGCTAGTGAATGGGCACATCTAGGGGGAAAGCTTCAAAGGCTGCACTGCCTCTGATATGCATCAGGGCTGACTCCCAGGGGTGGAAACAGCCCCCCCTGCCCCAGGCATATTTCTTGGGGACAGGTGGGAAATTAGCTATGCAAGGTAGTGCACACCCCCGAAAGCTGACCAGAGATCCAAGGTAGGTAGCCCGGTCTGTGCAATAACTTTAGTTTTCTGCCATGTTAGGAGTGGCAGAATAGAGGGTTCTGTGTACAAAAATTGACCCATCCCACCGGATGTGGTCACCTTAGGGGCGGATTAGCTGAAGGAGCTAGGTGCCCATTGGCTACTAGTCTCCACACCCCTAACTCCCCTAAATCTAGGACTTAAGAGACCCTCTGACACCAGAACCTCAGATCTGATCAACCTGCATCAAAGAAGGAAGAAGAAGAAGCTATGTCCACAACAACAAGGACTTTGCCCACCAGCCAAAGCTAAAGAGAAATACTCTGTCTTGAGGAAATCACCTTGAAACTGTGAGAACAACTTTCATCCTTGGCTCAAATTTGGTCTCCCCTGCTTCTGTGCTTGTGGGACCCCTGCAGAAGCCAGAAGTAACCTGAGACTCCCCTGGACTACTGGCCCTCGTCCTCTGCACACTGCAGGTAAAAACCTTTCCAGAATCCAAAGAATCACCGGCCATATGGCCTGCCGAGGGATTGACAAAAACCAGATGGTCCACTGTATTGTGGGAGTTGTAGTCCTGCCTGTCCCAAAGTTTCGGGCCCCTACCTCACTCCTGTGACCCCTATGAAGTGCCCATACGTTTTGCTGGGCTGACTGCTGCCAATGTTTGTCTGTCTCCAATACGGCAACTGACCCCCACACTCGATGCTGCAACAAGAGGGAACATCATGCAACCAGCAACCAACATCAGGGTTGTCCCCTTTGTGTTTTTGCATCTTGCAGCACCGTATAAGCAGTAAAATCAGCACCTATCGTGTCTCCCATTCTCCACCTCTGCACCCAGAGCCCCCGGGATAGGTAAAATTGTTCTGACTGTCGTGGCCAGGTCCTAGGAGCCACACAACCTTAGCTCTGCAAGGGTTCCACGAACTCGAAGTGGCCGATTGTCACTCGTGGTTTTCCCCATTGACAGCAATGTTTTGTTTGACTGCTTCTATTTTGCACTGATTTAATATTGCTTCAAAAATCTGGTTGTGTGTATGCTATTCCATTCGTTTTGGCATCTAAATTAATATAAAAACACACTTTAGTTTTATAAATTGTTGTTGGATTTCTATCCATTGGTGTCATTTACTTATCGTCCATATTGGTACTCTAAAATGCTGAACACACGTTCCTTAGGTAAAGTCTGAATGCTCTTTGCCAAACTACCAGGACTGAGCTAAGGATTTATTAGTGTGAATCCAAGGACCATTTTTGGGGTATTGTGATAATATTGCATCGTAAGGTACCACATAATATTCCACTTTCCTATAGTCAACACTAGCGTCCTAAAGTACTATAGAGGCTGTTTCTCCCATTGGCCCCACATCTGAGGATGATGAGAAAGATGTACAAGTGGCTAATGAACAATTCCAGAAAGACCGTTACCTAAGCACTTATCATCAGCAGACTCAACTATGGAAACTCCCTTTATGCTGGAATCACCAAACATCTCACAAGAAGACTGCAAACCACCCAGAAAGCAGTAACCAGACTTGTTCTCAACCTCCTACGCAGAACCCACATCATACTACACCTCAGAGCTAATCGAGCTCCCGATAACCAAGCACTACAATTCAAGGTCTTCACCCACACATACAAAGCACTACACAACAAGCATTGGTAATTCATCGGCTACGCCTATGTGATGAAGAAAAATCTGTTTTTATCAATGATCATCCGGGACGAAGGATAGAGCTCTCTAACAAATAAAACAGGAGTGGAGAGGATGTTGCGCAGCGGCCAGAGCTGCTGACTTGAGAGCTGGGGCTCCCAGTTCGAGTCATGGCAGCGTAACATCCTGTGATTCTGGGCAAATCACTTAATTTCTCTGGGTGATAAGTTGCTATATAAATCTGCTGCAAGAGGGAAAAGCAAAAAGAGGCAAAACTTTTTTTTTTTTTAATTGTTCTACCACAGCGGATGTTAACAGTATTTCGGCTATGGGAAACTAATAAGAGAAGCAGACGAGAAACAAGCAATGATAAGTGCAGTAAAATAAGCTACAGCCAATACAAATGGAGGAAAAGTAAGTGGCACGCACAGGAATCAATGATAAGCCAGGAAATAGAGGGGGCGGGAAGTAAGCCCCTTTTAAGTTTATATTAAAAACAATAGATTTCACATGCACAGCACAAGCGCTGTGCAGGCGAAACCTAACCAACATTTGCAATGCAATCGGTCTCGCCTTTGGGACCTAATATGTATTTAGCTATGCAGCACATTAGCCTGGGTGCTAAACCGATTATTGAATCAGAAGCCTTCAATGATGAAGGATAAAGACAGAAGCCAATGACAAATATGGGTGGGAGTGGGCAGGGCTTCTCTTCCATACTCCACTACAGCAGCTTGTCAGAGCGTTACTGTAGACTACTGGGGGTCTCGCTTGAGTGCCTGTCTGTCGATTTGCATCTCAGTTTAATTTATGGCAATGTAAAATAATATTAAAACCAATTGAAACTAAATTAAAAAAAACAGTTCCCTAGAACTCCGGTGCTTTGCATTGCAAGAATCTTCATACAGGTGCTAGATCTTAATTCATCGCCAAGAAATATGTCATACTTTATTGTATTTCATATAGACTCAAGAAACAGGCACACAAATCATGCTAAAGAAATCTGAGGAAATAAGATGGTTGGGAATGAGGGAGAGGGCAGAGGATTGTTGGAAAGGGCAGTAAGGAAGTGGGGCGGGCTGGAAAAGGGGGAGGGCTGAGGATTGTGGGAAGGGCCAGTAAGAAAGTGAGGGAGGTGCAAATAAGTGAGGAATGGAATTGTGGGAGTAGGGAAGTGAGTGAGAAGGTGGTGAGGGAAATGGGAGCAAGAAGGATGTGATGAGAGATGGAAGTGGAGAGGTGTGACAGAGTGGGTAAAGTGAGAGAGGTAGTGAGGGAGAGTGTAAGAGAGGGAGGCAGATGGACAAATGTGAGAGAGAAGTTACTTTAACTTTGTTTGAAGGGTAAGGGAAAGCACATGCAATGGGGGTGGGGAGGAGGTGGGGAAAAAGATGCCAGGAGATAGTAGTAGGACTGAAGCAAGTTTAGGGAGAGTTTGGGGAACAAAGAAAGTCTGAGTTAGGCATGTAAACAAACACATGCAGCATCTTAAAACCACAGGGAACTGACATGAAGCACATGAGAGTATAACTTTTTCTATTTTGATGCACCTCAGAACCTCACAGTTGCCTTGGCCCACCCTTGAAATTGCAGGGTGCCAAGACTTTGAGTGAGATTCAGCCTAAAAAGGGTATCACGTCAGGTGGAACCAGGGTTTGTGCAGGTGGAGGCCCGCTCTCTACCAGTTGGTAAAATTAGCCACAAGATTCTCTCCGTTTGAGGGCTTGTAGTCTCCAGCGCCTAGAGGGCATAAAAATGAGAACAGGTTACAATAGATGTAAGGACATCCTTCTCTCTTACCTCTTTAGCACTATCTCTCAACTTGTACCAACACCCTTTTCCCCTCCCTCTGGCACCTTCCAGGATACAAGCAGATGAAAATATATACACCACACACAACCAGGAAACACCCAACTTTGTTACACATTGGTTTCAAGTTTCCAGACTTTCAGGAAACGCAGCCAAGAGTTTAGATGTTTGGAACAAATCAGAATCTTTGTGGTGATGTAACACATTCCTACATATTTCATAAACTCCGCTGCTCCAGATTGAACAAACAAAGTTTGGTTTGGCAGCCACTTTGATCTGGACTGGAAACACTTGCTAGTAATGACCCAGATTTGTGCTTGAAAAGATCAGGCATGTCAGACATTGGGTTATTGGTTGGGGGGAGGGGAGCCCTTTTCAAGCAACAGCCACAATCCTTGTCAGGCTGAAGCATAAAAGTCACTCAATTAACCTGTGCTTAACCCTCTGGTAGCTTGGTACAAAAGCAGTCAGGATTAACTTAGAGCCAATATGTAAAGTATTTATGCAGCACTCAAACAGCAGTAAAGGGAAAATACAACACAAGAAAACTCCCACACTAATTTAGAGAACTAGAATAAAATCTAATACATTATTTGACACTGAAACAACAAAATTCCAATCAGTAGAACCGGATTAAGGAATTTTAAAATGAAAATAGCACCTACAAGATCAAAGTGCCAACCACAGACAATTAATTGCTCGAGACAGGGGCAAAGTCGAAAGTTATGGCCAACTGCATTGGATCCAGGCTTGGATACACAAAGTGAATTGAGCCCAGTCTCCGCTTACCTTTGGACTTTAAAAGAAATTTCAGAAAAAAGTCTCTGGGAAGGTAAAGTTCAGTGGGGCAAGGCAGCTGGCGTTATGCAAGGAGAAATTGTAGTCATTGGGGAGCCACTGAATGAAGCTGCTGGATGAAGTTGCTGGACCAAGTTGTGGTGAAGATTTCTATGTTCAGACTTAATCTCTTTTTTGGTAGCCAAACATCAACCCCAGGCAAAACTACAGGCTGTATCCAACAAGGGCTTCAGGAGGCCGGATACTCATCCAGACAGAAGCCGCTGAACAGGACTTGCTGCTGTGGAGAAGAACATAGCAGGATCTACAGCAAAGTCAGGCCGACAGGCGATGCACCTTAGGCGGAATGGCGAGCAGGTACATCTTGGTCTCCTCTCGGCTCTCAGTGCACTTTTTAGCTGAGAATTTTCTGCCTCAAGGCTTGGATTTGGGCTATTTAGGCATCTTAGCACCACTACCAAGGGACCAGTCTTGGATGGATACCATTTGGAGGGTCAGTACTCACTCAGACTGGGTCCAGGTGCAAGTTCAAGATGGTTGAAGCCTTTTCTGGCTCTGAGGCTCTGATCAATAGCCCAGCCAACTAGCCCTTTGAGTCACTCTGGTAGTCCTGGGTTGAAGCAGAACAGCAGGTCTCAAGACGCAGGGCAATCCTCTGACGGCAGAGGGCAGGCTTCAGGCAGCAGGGAGGTCCTCTTTAAGTAACAGGACAGTCCTATGAAGTACACAATAGGCCATAGGAAGCAGGGCATTCCTCTAAGAGTCCTCAGCAGATTCAGAAGTGAACTGAATATTGGGGCGGAGGGTTCTATTTTTCTACCTGGTCCCAGCTTTGAAGTGGATGAAACTTCTGCAGTTAGATGTGTCTAGAATTTCCTGCCTCTCTGCCCTGGTCCCAGGATGTCTGGAGTCACAAACGTCTAGCATGAAGTTCTTTGTGTGTGCGGAGGTAGTGTCTTTGAAGTGAAAGTGGGGCTTTGCACAGCTCCGCACCACTATCCTGCCAGGATAGCCATCTCACCAATACACAGTGCCCATATTGTTTGGTTGTCTGGGAGGAATGCAAAAATGCCAACTGCCAGCTAAACTTAGTCATGTAACCCAGGAAACGGGCTGTAGGCACCAAATGATTAGGAATGTAGCATTTTCAGAATTGTGATTTAAAATACAACTTTACCATTAAAGCAGATTTTAAGTTACAATTCTTTTGACACCAAACATGATATTTCTACTTGTTCCCAAACAAAAGTTATCACGTATAATGTAACCCAATGTTATCCTATGAGAGAGGTAAGCCTCCTAGTAGTGATAAATGGATTTAGGAGTTTTTCACTACCATGAGATATAAAACTTAAAATTACATGCCCAACTTTTAAAAAATACACTGCACCCAATTGTTTACACTGTTTAGGTCCTACCCAAGGTGACTTATATGTATAAACAAGCATTTGCAATGCAATTGGTCTCGCATTTGTAAAGGTTTGAGCTTTTGGCGTTGTAAATGACAATGTTTTTACTTTTTTTTTTCTTTGCAGTGGAGTGATCATATTTACATTACTCTCTTGCCGTTTGTATGACCTTGTGGTGCTGGAGAACCAGAAAATGGGAAACAGATTATGAGGGGAGGTGGAAAATTACTGGCACTAATGTAAAGGGAATTAAAAAGAGTATGAGCCTACAGAGATTATCACATGTATATGTGGCAGACAATAGTATCCATTGGTAAGGCATCGAAGTGAGTTACAATGTTTACTGCAGAGACACAGCAGCTCTCTGATTCAATTCGATTGAATTCAATGCACCAGTTGCAACACTACAAATACCAGAATGCAAGGCAAGATAATTAACAAGAAAGGGTCAGCTGGATAACTCACACTAGACATGGGGCACTAGCGAGTTCTGTTAATCGAATACAGAGAGATCCCAGACAAGAGGGTGGGAAGGGCTATTAGAGCACAGTATGAGAGAGTACAACTACAGACCATTGTGATGGAAAATTCACCGTCCGCATCTGCTGTGTCTGTTTCTACAGAGAGGCTGAATCAGAGGCCAGTAGGCTGCATTTCGCAAGCGCTGTCGAGGCTCGACCTAACAACGTGCACCAAGCAAAGTTGTTGGATGGCTTGTCTGCAAAAAAATTAATTAAAAACAGCACCACCACATCACTAGGATATGAAGTGGCTGGTTTCCTGCTCTGAGAAACATCGCTGACCAAACAGTTAACCCTTTAAGAGCGCCAGTCGGCCAACGGCCGTCGCGAGCACTACCTCGGTAGTGCTGAGCACGTCCGTTGGCCGACGCGGCCCTGCCCACTTAATGGAACGCCCCGCACCGCGGCGGAATTGCCGCCGCGGTTAAGGTGTTAAAACTGCACTGTTCGTAAGTTTGGTTGTTGTTGAAAATAAGAAACCAATATTGATTTATATATGCATTTCTTGTAGGGGTATCATTCATGAGGCCCATGAGGGCTGCAGACATGTCAGATGATTATGATATATAGGTGAGAAAAATGTAGATAAAAATAAGAGAAATGGAGGAGCTAGCAAATTAACAGGGAGCGCGGAGCTAGCGGCAAGTCTTAACAGTCATGACAAACTAGCCGAGCTGTGAACACATGACATGTGCATAGTCCAACAAATGTGTACAGATGTAAAAATATGATAAAGAGTTTTCTAAATGAAAAAAGTGTATTTCATTAACTTGAGGAAGCCACAGATCATAAGACTGTTACTTCACTGAGTGCCATTTTCTAGAAGTGATAGTTTCTAAACATGAACTTACAAATATTTATGCTCCTCTTGTCAGACCTAACGATGATGCCATTAGTGAACCAGTTGCCATGGGTACCTTGAGGAGGCATAGGTTGTTACTTTAAAGGAAGTAAGATTGAAGTCTATTAAAACATTCACAGGAGGGGTTTTTAATCCACAATTGATATATTTCGAGGTGCTTTCAGATGTACGAATAAAACAAAAAGAGGCATCAGGAAATAGGTTAATTGTCTAGAATCACACAATTTAGTGAAACAGGGAAGCCAGGATTGTACACAGGTGTCCTGGTGGTGCAGTTCAGCTCCCAGATCAGTAGCTTTTTCTCTCCAGCTTTATACCATAGGTTAATGCTTTGCCTCTAATTCTATGAGGAGCTACATCAGTGCACTGTGTTAAATACACATACACAATTTATGATAAATTAAGTTTAAACTAGAGGACTTTCCAGAAAAATGCAATAGGTCTCTGTTGCAAAGTCATCCTGTGCCCTGGGCAGCCCCCAACTCTTTGCTGACTTATACTGGTGGTAACTGACTTTGACTGACCCTGGGCTCTGACTAACCAGGCCCAGGGCCAGTGCTATGCTGAAAGAGACACATTAGAATACAGTTCAAACACCTACATACACTAGGGTACACAATGGTATGGTGGGGTACCCCTGTGATTGGCATGAACTACCCTATAAGCCCCTAGTATATAATAGGGCAGGGGGATTGAAACTACCTAAAAGTCCCTAGTACCCTAGGGCATGGCAGTTTAGAGGCCAGCAGCTCTTTTTGCACGTGCATGTGTGCACTGCTGAAGCCTGAGGTCAGTTTAAAAGCAGCCCTGGGTGCCAGGACTGCTTTTAAAAAGTAAATTGTGCCCAAACTCGACTTTGGTGTTTGGGGCACTTAAAAATGGATAACCTACAATGTTATGGCATATTAGGGACCCCCGGGGTCTCCCCTAGGTGTCCCAGGGGTAGGGGGTCAGGTATCTATAAGGTAGACCCTTATCAAATGAGTTTTATATGCCCTGGGTTAAGTGAAATTTCACATCTCACTCCCCACATTGTGGTAAAGTGCTGCCCAAATTCGACTTTGATGCTAGGAGCACTGTGAAGTGAGGATCTGCAATATTTTTACGGATTCAGAACCCCTAAAGTCTCCCCTAGTTGTCCCATGGGGTGGGGGTCGTGTAGATATAAGCAAAGTACTTATAAAATATGTTTTTGTAAGTCCTGGTGCTGGAAAAATGGCCCAAGTCATTTTTCCCATTGCAAATCCCCTGTTACATAGGTTAACATGGAAGAAAGTTATTAACTAATAACTCTGATAGGAGATGGCTAGAAGTGCCATTCAAAGACTTCCCTGAATGGTATTAATAAATTCAACAATATGATATTGTTGAATTTCTCCTAAAGTGTACATACAAGAAGTTATAAGACTTTCTTGTTTGTAAGTCCAGATTCAGCCTTCCAGTGGTCTGCCCTGACTGGTCAGAGTTAAGTGGATTAGCCAGGCTGCCTTGAAGAGGTGATAAAGAGCCCCTGGGGTCAACCAGCTCTGCTGGCAGGGCAGTGTGCTGTTCCAAAGGAATGCCAGGCCAGGGGGAGGAGTCGTACACTATGTTCATCAAAGAGGAGAGCAGAGAACAGTGTCATTTACAACTCTGAACTTCCCACCTTAGGCAGATGGTAGGATTAAGGAAGGTATGAGCAGATGCAGGAAGAAGTTCAAGAAGTTTGGAGAACTTTGGAGGAACTTTGAAAAAAAGCTCCATAGAGGGACCGACTCAACCTGGTCAGCCAAGCCGCCTGCCTTCAACCGCGAGTCGGCCAAGCCACCCAGGTTCGTCCCGCTAAAATCTCCGTTGGTCCACCTTCCATAATTTGACCGGGACTAGAAGAAATATGAAGCCGGCGAACCCTCACCGGATCCGGCTACATGAAGAGCATTGAGAGACCCCGCGAGAAAAAGCTCCAGAAAAGTTTCTAAGTCCGCTCGTAGAAAAGGTGACCGGGAGCAACCGCGAGAGCCAAGCCGCCTGCCTTCCATTGCGTGTCGGCCTGGGCTCCTGGGTTGCCCCGCTGAAGAGCTAAAGAAAAAGTTTCTAAGTCCGCTCCAGGGAAGTTGACCGGGAGCTCGTCGAAAGGCAATCCAGCGAACCCTCACTGGATCCGGACTGGCTGGGAGCTTCGAGGGACCTCGGGGATAAAAGCTCCCGAAAAGTTTCTAAGTGTGAAGGTAGAAACTGAGACCGGGACCTGCTGCGAGCTGTAGCCACCCAGGGCTCCATCGCGGTCGGCCTGAACCTTTTACTTTGACCCGGTCTATCGCGAGCAGGTATCCCAATATGGTGCTATAATCTTCTAAGTGCTATATTTTGCTAAATCTTTGAAAATTCATACCTCCGGTTCCCTACATTGGATTTTTGTCGTTTTGGTGTCATTTTAAAGATAAAAATATTTCCTAATTTTATACAATGGTGTTGGATTTTTATTATATGTTGTGTCTTAATTATTTACTGAATTGGTGTTTTTAAATGCTTTACATACCTGTCTTTGAAGTTAAGCCTGTCCTCGCAGCCACGTTACCAAGGTTTGAGCATGGGAATAATTTTCTAAGACCTATGCTGAGTCCTATCATGTGTTAGTGGCCTTATTGCCAGTGGCAGACCTACATTTGCCCCTACCAATAATCCACTTTCCAACAGTCTCACATTTTTTTGAGTACACATCTGGAGTGGATGTATGTGGTTTGAGTAGAATTATCAATTATCCTGCTGGCATTAGGATCTTGATTTGAATCAATCCACCAACATTTTATATTCTTTCTACTCAGGTAGATGGAAGAAGGAAGTGAAAATATACCCCTTTATTTGAAATGTGCACATTAGTTTTGTGCCTCGGAACAAACGTGGAGGTGGTAGACAGCTAGAGGGACAACCTGCAAACAAACATAATAACACAAGCCCACTAGTTTTAGAAGAAAATAAGCTAATAAGCAGACAGTCCTCATGTGGTGATGGAGCACAAAACACTGTTATGAATTGCAATGTACCCCAATATAGGCTTGGGTAGTCTCCTAACCTTTTACCTATATTTACCCTGCCCTACTACATGACGGTTTTTGTGCTGACCTTTTACCTAGTTAGGTGCTGCATAAATGTTGTGTGGTTTTCACCGAAAACTAGCCTCATTTATTATGCATGAGGATTCTCAGAAGCACAGCAGGACCACCATCTCTGCATAATAACTGTGTATATGGTTCATTACCATCGTCATCCTCGGCCGACATGACACAGCAAGGTAGAACCCCCTGAGGGTACCTTTTTGGGTATATAAGCACCATATCTTTGCTGGGGCAGGCAGAGGAGAAAGACTTCCATGCTGATACGCTGACGCGAGACGCTGAGGTTCCTGCACGCAGACACTACAGCACGCAGTGGTCTGACATCCCTCGCGGGGTGTCCATCTCGAGACCAAGACTGGGTCCTTCATTCTCTCGCTTCTGGTAATGAGGTTGGTTTTATCCTAGGGGGATTCTTGGCACCCCTGTGATTGGCATGACCTCCCCTGTAAGGCCCTAGTACATAATAGGGCAGGGGGATTAAAACTACCTCTAACTCAGAGGTGCAGAAAGAGGCAAGAGAAGTGCAGAAAGAAGCAACAGAGGTACAGAAAGAGGCAAGAGTGGTGCAGAAAGAGGGAAGAGAGTTGTAGAAAGAGGCAAGAGAGTTGCGCAAAGAGGGAAGAGGGGTGCAGAAAGACGCAAGAGAGGTGCAGAAACAAACAAGAGAAGTGCAGAAAGAGGCAAGAGAATTGCTGAAAGAAGCAACAGAGGTTTAGGAAGAACAATGAGAAGTGCAAAAAAGAGGCAGTGAGGTGCAGAAAGAAGCAAGAGCAGTGCAGAAAGAACCAACAGAGGTGCAAAAAGAGGCAAGAGAGGTACGGAAAGAGGCAGTCGGGTGCAGAAAGAAGCAAGTGAGGTGCAGAAAGAGGCAAGAGAGGTGCAGAAAGAGGCAAGAGAGGTGCAGAAACAGGAAAGAGAAGTGCAGAAAGAGACAAGAGAATTGCTGAAAGAAGCAACAGAGGTGTAGAAAGAAGCACGAAAAGTGCAGAAAGAAGCACATGAGATGCAGAAACAGGCAAGAAAGGTACAGAAAGAGGGAAGAAGAGTGCAGAAAGAGACAACAGGGGTGCAGAAAGAAGCAAGACAGGTGCAGAAAGAAGCATGGAAAGTGCAGAATGAAGCAACAGGGGTGCAGAAAGAGGCAAGAGAACTGCAGAAAGAGGCAAGAGAGATGCAGAAACAGGCAAAAGAGGTACAGAAAGAGGGAACAGAGGTACAGACAGAGGCAAGAGAGGTGCAGAAAAAGGTAAAAGGGGTGCAGAAAGAGGCAAGAGGGGTGCAGAAATTTGCAAGAGAGGTGCAGAAAGAAGCAAGAGCACTGCAATTGAACCAACAGAGGTTCAAAAAGAGGCAAGTGAGGTGCAGAAGGAGGCAAGAGAACTGCAGAAACATGTAAAAGGGGTGCAGAAAGAGGGAACAGGTGGGCAGACTGAGGCAAGAGAGGCGCAGAAAGAGGGAAGAGGGGTGCAGAAAAAGGCAAGAGGGATGCAGAAATTTGGAACAGAGGTTCAGGAAGAAGCCAGAGCAGTGCAGAAAGAACCAACAGAGGTGCAGAAAGAGGCAAGAGGGGTACAGAAAGAGGCAAGTGAAGTGCAGAACGAAGCAAAAGAGGTACATAAAGAACCAACAGAGGTGGAAAAAGAGGCAAGAGGGGTACAGAAAGAGGCAGTAAGGGTGCAGAAAGAGGAAGAGAACTGCAAAAAGAAGCAACAGAGGTGCTGAAAGAGGCACGAAGGGTGCAGAAAGAGACAAGACAGGTGAAGAAAGAAGGAACAGAGGTACAGAAAGAGGCAAGAGTGGTACAGGAAGAGGAAAGAGAGGTGTATAAAGAGGCAAGAGAGTTGCACAAAGAGGGAAGAGGGGTGCAGAAACAGGCAAAAGGGGTGCAGAAAAAAGCAAGTGAGGTGCAGAAAGAGGCAAGAGAGGTACAGAAAGAAGCAAGAGAGTTACAGAAAAAGGCAAGTGAGGTGCAGAAAGAAGCAAGATAAGTACAGAAAGAAGCAACAGAAGTGCAGAAAAAGGGAACAGGGGTAGAGAGAGAGGCAAGAGGGGTACAGAAAGAAGCAAGATAGGTGCAGAAAGAAGGAACAGAGGTGCAGAAAGAGGGAAAAAGGGTACAGAAAAACATAGGAGGGGTACAGAAAAAGGCAAGAGAGGTGCAGAAAGAGGCAAGAGGGATACAGAAAGAAGCAAATGAGGTGCAGAAAGAGGCAACAGACGTGCAGAAAGAGGGAAGAGAGGTGCAGAAAGTAGAAGAGATTTGCAGAAAAAGACAAGTGCAGAAAAAGAAAGAAATGTGCAGAAAGAAGCAACAGAAATGCAGAAAGAGGCAAGAGAGGCGCAGAAGGATGCAAGAGTGGCTTGCACACCATTAGTACGAATTTAACACCCACATTTAGCAATAAGTAACAGGTGACCATTCTAGGTTTGCAAAGGGCCTTCCACCACGCTGTAACACTTGTCGCTGCATTTTTGGTAACGTTTGAGCTAGAAACAAGGCTTTTTTTGTTCAAATCTGCAGATTAGGGAGCAGATGATGAATTATGTAGCTACAGTAGGAAATGTATAATTGTGCGAAAATCAGTGCAGCAGCCAAACAGTCGCATAATTCCAGTGGCCCTGCTCATACCTCTGTCTAGGTCCACAAGTGCTCCTCAGTGATTCCTTCTTTATTTGTCTCACTGAGTTCATAGTTGAGCTTCTATGGAAATGAGGAAGACTAAACCTGACGTTACCACTCCACAACTCAGACTACCATACCACATAATTACTCTCCATAACACCACTCTACATAATTCCTATACACTAAATACCACATACTTTCTATCCACATAAATTCACTGCACAACATACCACAATTCCACTACACACACCGTACATCCACTCCACTCCAAAAAACATTAGTAAAAAACTTTTACATTTACGCCAATAGCTCTAATTCTCGCAAATGCGAAACCTATTACATTGCAAACACTTCTTTAACTAGTAGTTGTGTTTGCAGAGTGGTGGAGAAAGGGTGCTGGGCCTCTGACCAGCGCTCAGGAAATCCGCTGCGTAGGACTTACAGGAGGTACCAGGAGGGCTTCCTGGCCCCCAAAGTCACTCAGGAGTAAATTGGACTTCATCCCCCATCCCGTAGTCTGCCAGGAGGCGCGTTTGCAGAGTGGAGGAGAAAGGGGGGCATGGCCTCCGAAGACGTCTTAGCAATCCCACTGTGTGGGACTTACTGGAGGTAACAAGAGGGGTAGTTGGCCCCCAAGGACATCCTTGGGGTCAACTACCCCTCCTATTACATCCAGTAAGTCCCACACATCAGGATTGCTAAGTTCTCATAGCAGGCCACGCCCCCTTTGCCCACCACTCTGCAAACGCACTCCCTGGCACACTCTTGGATGAGGATTGAAGTCCCCTTCGCTGCTGGGGGTCCTTTAGGGGCCAACTAGCCTACCTCTTACCTCCAGTAATCCCCACACAGTGGGATTGATGCGAGGTAGACAAAGGCCATGCCCCTTTTCCCCACCACTCTGCAAACGCGCCTCCTGGTGCGTTCTAAGTTGGGGTATTAAGTTCCCTTCATTCCTGAGGGTCCCTGGGGGCCAACTAGCCCACCAGGTACCTCCAGTAAGCGCCATACACCTGGATTGTTGAGAGTAGTCCGAGGCCACGCCCCCTTTTTACACCACTCTGCAAACGCCGCTCCTGGCGCACTGCTGCTTGGTGGATGAAGTCCACTTGTGTCCTGACCTGCAGCTCCCCCTGCTCAAAAGCAATCCTGCTTTGCTTTGTTGAAGCGAGAGCAGGTTTCCTGCTCTCGCTTCAACGAAGCAAAGCAAAGTTTGCTTTGACAGGGTGGGAGCTGTGCTCCCGCCCTGCCACAGCAAACGGCAATGTCCCGGGGGTGGGCACCCCGGGACATTGCAGGAGCTGGCCCTGGGGTGTGGCGGTCCCCAGGGCCATCAAGGGCTCCAGGAGGGGGGCCACGCGGCTCCCCTCCCAACATTTCCAAAGGCCCAGGGAGGCGGCGGTCCCCGGGGCTGCGGGGGGCCACGTGCCCCCTGCATACAATTAACTAAGCCCCGGAGAGGTGGCGGTCCCCGGGGCTGCGGGGGCCCCCGTGGGCCTCCGCTAATTAATTAGGCATTGCCCCTGGGGCCTGGCCCACCTGGGGGCTTAAAGAAAACAAAGCGCGGGAGCCCGCGCTTCATTTAAAAAAAAAGAATTCGGGCGGATTCGCACACCCAGCGTGAATTCGGCCGTTTAAAAAAAAAAAAAAAAACATCTTTTTGGGGTCCTGCGGGTCCTTGTGGGACTCCCTGAGCAGGCCTAGGGGGTCAGGGTGTTTCTACCCTGCCCCCTTTTCTTGTTTTTCATCTTTTTTTTTACTCTTTTCTTGTGACTCGGTTACGGAGTCACAAGATGGCTGCCAACACTTCCTGGTTTGGAGTGTTGACAGCCAATGAGAGTGAAGCTCGTGCCCGGGAGGGTTCGCGAATCCTCCTCGGTGCTCAGATATCGATATTTTAATTTTTTGAATTTCTTATGAACTACTGAACGGATTTACACCATTAAAAAAAAAAGCACGCTTTCTAGACCAAGACCTACCTTTTTGCCAAATTTGGTGTAATTCCGTTCAGCAGTTCGGGCTGTAGCTTTGTCTAAAGTTTCCTATGTAAATTAACATGGAGAAAATGCGTTTTGGGAGCCCCTTTTTTCTCGGCCCAAGCTTGACGAATCACCCCCCAACTTTCAAGACAGGAGCTGACCGGAGTGCCCCATTAGTTTTGAAAATTTCGCGAAGATTCGTCAACTGGCGCCAAAGATATTGGCAAATCCAAAAATGCTTTTCCTATGGAAACTAGGTCCTAACTATAACTACCTACTGGCGACTGCCAGTAGGTAATATATGTATATATATAGCAGGCCGACTTCGTGGAGCAGCAACGGATTTAGCATATCCACCGGCACACCGAGGCCCATCTGGGGGCTATGAATGTTACAGCAGCAACATTGCGCGCTCCATCTGGAGACAAAGGACACTACAAGGCCCATAATGCTCTGCTAGTCGCGGCAGAGCGTCCCATCCAGGGCATGCATTGGAGCATTTAAATGATGAGGGCGGTGTTCTATGCGCCTTCAATTGCCAAAGCCTCTGGAGAGAAGTGGGGACACTTCGAAACGCGTCAGGCATCCATGGCAAATTGGACTGCTTAAAGTTATCGTTGTGCCGGCGGATTGTATACCATAAAGGCTCTTCATGAGCATGTTGCCGTTCGAGTGCTCCTTGTACGTTGGATACTTTGGAGCTTGGATAAATACGCGGCATACCCTGCCGCGAAGGAGCACCACCCCAGGATGTGGGGGCCACGCGGTCTGTTATTGAGCAGGCCGACTTCGTGGGGCAGCAATGGATTTAGCATATCCACCGGCACACCGAGGCCCATCTGGGGGCTATGAATGTTACAGCAGCAACATTGCGCGCTCCATCTGGAGACAAAGGACACTACAAGGCCCATAATGCTCTGCTAGTCACGGCAGAGCGTCCCATCCAGGGCATGCATTGGAGCATTTAAATGATGAGGGCGGTGTTCTATGCGCCTTCAATTGCCAAAGCCTCTGGAGAGAAGTGGGGACACTTCGAAACGCGTCAGGCATCCATGGCAAATTGGACTGCTTAAAGTTATCGTTGTGCCGGCGGATTGTATACCATAAAGGCTCTTCATGAGCATGTTGCCGTTCGAGTGCTCCTTGTACGTTGGGTACTTTGGAGCTTGGATAAATACGCGGCATACCCTGCCGCGAAGGAGCACCACCCCAGGATGTGGGGGCCACGCGGTCTGTTATCGAGCAGGCCGACTTTGTGGGGCAGCAACGGATTTAGCATATCCACCGGCACACCGAGGCCCTTCTGGGGGCTATGAATGTTACAGCAGCAACATTGCGTGCTCCATCTGGAGACAAAGGACACTACAAGGCCCATAATGCTCTGCTAGTCGCGGCAGAGCGTCCCATCCATGGCATGCATTGGAGCATTTAAATGATGAGGGCGGTGTCCTATGCGCCTTCAATTGCCAAAGCCTCTGAAGAGAATTGGGGACACTTCGAAACGCGTCAGGCATCCATGGCAAATTGGACTGCTTTAAGTTATCGTTGTGCCGGTATATATATATACATATACATATTATCTACTGGCGGTCGCCAGTAGATAGTTATAGTTACAACCTATTATCCATAGGAAATCCGCGACATTCTATTTGAAATAACTCTCTTGCCGGTTGATGTATCTTCGCAAAATTTTCAAACTTTGTGGGGCGCTCCGGTCCGCTCCTACCCTGAAAGTCTCAGGGGATTTGTCAAGCGGGGCCGAGAAAAAGGGGGTCCCAAAACGCGTTTTCCCCATGCAATTTTCCATAGGAAACTTTAGACACGGCTACAGCCCGAACTGCTGAACGGAATTACACCAAATTTGGCAAAGAGGTAGTTCTTGGTTCAGAAAGAACCCTTTTGTTAAATGGTGTAAATCCGTTCAGTAGTTGCTGAGAAAATCAAAAGTAAAAAGATAGATATATCTATAGCCAGCGTCGGATTCGCGCACCCTCCCGATCACGAGCTGCATGCTAATTGGCTGTCAACACTCCAAATCAGGAAGTGTTGGCAGTTATTTTGTCCCTCGGTAGAACCGAGGGACAGAAACAAGTGCGCAAAGCGCACAAAGGGGGCAGGGTAGAAACACCCTGACCCCTAGGTCTGCTCAGGGGTCCCACAAGGACCCCCGTGGGCAAAAAACTTTTTTTTTTTTTTTAAATCGGCAGGATGCGCTCAGGGTGCGCGAAAAAACGATCGGGCCCGCAGGCCCCGCCCCTTCCTTCACCACTCTGCAAACGCGCCCCTGGCGCGTTTGCAGAGGGGGAACGATCCCCTGAATACTGGGGTCCCTAGGGCCAACTAGCCCACCAGGAACCTCCATTATGCGCCAGGGGCTGCCTTGCAGAGAGGTGTACAGAGGCCACGCCCCTTTTACACCTCTCTGCAACGCAGCTCTGTGGCGCTTTTGGAGGTATATGGTGGGCTAGTTGCACCCCAGGACCCTCAGGATTCAAGGGGAGTTAATCCCCGACTTAAAACGCGCCACGGGCGCGTTTGCACAGTGGTGAAGGGAGGGGCGGGGCTTCAGGTGACATGTGTGCAAACAGGTCCCGTGGCGCGTTTTAAGATGGGGAATTAAATCCCCTTCAATCCTGAGGGTCCCTGGGGCCAACTAGCCCAACAGGTACGTCCAGAAAGCGCCACAGAGCTGCGTTGCAGAGAGGTGTAAAAGGGGTGTGGCCTCTGTACATGTCTCTGCAACGCAGCCCCCTGGCGCATACTGGAGGTTCCTGGTGGGCTAGCTGGCCCGTAGGGACCCTCATGATTCAAGGGGACTTAATCCCCCAACTTAAAACGCGCCACGGGGCGCGTTTGCACAGATGTCACCTCAGGCCCCGCCCCCTCCCTTCACCATTGTGCAAATATTCCTCTAAAATCAGCCGAAATACGAATTCTGATTTACTCACCTGTTATCAGGAGAGACCTCAGTGCTGCATCTTTCAGCCCAGTACTAATCCTGAAAAGTAATTTTAACCGTACTTACCAGTAACTTGAATTTCCTTCCATAGGCTAACATTGACTGGTTTCACTTGGAAATTCTTCTAAGTGTGGAGTTTTGGAACTTTAAAATATTCCTCTAAAATCAGCCGAAATACGAATTCCGATTTACTCACCTGTTATCAGGAGAGACCTCAGTGCTGCATCTTTCAGCCCAGTACTGATCCTCAAAAGTAATTTTAACCGTACTTACCAGTAACTTGAATTTCCTTCCATAGGATATCATTGCCTGCTTTTTGCTGAAAAAGTTTCTAAGTGTTGATTTTTGAAACATACAAATATTCCTCTAAAATCAGCCGAAATACGAATTTCGATTTACTCACCTGTTATCAGGAGAGACCTCAGTGCTGCATCTTTCAGCCCAGCACTGACCCTGAAAAGTAATTTTAACCGTACTTACCAGTAACTTATATTTTCTTCCATAGGAATCCATTGTCTGGTTTTCAGCAGAAAAGTTTCAAAGTGTCGATTTTCACAAACTACAAATATTCCTTAAAAATCGCCTGTATGACTTAAACGCATTCTTTCAACTGTTTACAGGAGATGCACCAGTGCTGGATCCAGGATCCAACACTGAGTAAGAAAAAGTAACGATAACAGTTTTTACCTGCTAAGTGAATTTCCTTCCATAGGATAACATTGGTGATTCTATGAGAAAAAGTTTCTGTCAACTTTTAAAATACAATAATATTCCTTAAAAATCACGACTGTAACCAAAACGCTTTTACTCAACTGTTTACAGGAGATGTACCAGGACTGAATCTAGGATCCAGTCCTGTGGTTAGAAAAGTAATCCATAAAGTAACTAATTTCATTTAACTAGAAATTCACATTGAGCTGAATGTTGCATTGTGTTTGAAAATGTGGTGCCCATTGCAACAACTGTAACTACTGTACTTAAAAGTCTATTGCCTATGTGCAAAGTATTTAAACTAAAGTAATTCATTCTGAGAAAGTATTTTTTGTAATGTATAATGTAATTACAATGTAATTTAAAAATAAAATATGTAAAAAAAATTGTTTCTAAAAATGTAGTAAATCAGTATGAAAAAAATTAATATAACAATTAATACATTTAAAAATTGTCATTTACAAAACCTTTGAAATTCACTGAAAAAACCGTAGGTTTCAGACATGTTATAGTTAGGAATTAGCATTTAAAAAACCTTTGAAATTCACTGAAAAAACCATAGGTTTCAGATAAGTTATAGTTAGAAATTAGCATTTAAAAAGCTTTGAAATTCACTGAAAAAACCATAGGTTTTAGGGACAGTTATAGTTAGTTGGACATTGCACTCGTACAAAACCCGTGAAATTCCCCCGTTATAGTTAGTTCAGCTAACTATAACTCGCGCCCGCAATGCACTGCTGATGACGTCACATATTACATCACTCATGACATGGTCAGTGACATCACTGATGACATCTCAAATGACATCACTGATGACATCATCCACGTGATAATCTGATGCACCTCCTCACACCCTAATATAACCTTTGATACACCCAATCTAAATTACAGACTGCCATTCGCAAAACAATAGACACTCCAACACCAATAACTACATACCCACTCACTGATTCTTAGGTCTACACACACACATCCACTCACTCACCCGTACAGTCACTCATACTTATGGTCACTCAGTACAGGACAATCATATGCACTCTTACTCCTATATAGACACTCAAACACCGCCACTCATCCATAGAGGTACTCACACACCTAGTCAGTCATGCAAATAATTAAACACACTGCCATTTACTCACCTATACAGTTATACACACACCAGCTCACTTAATCATACAAATACTAGCACATTGTTACGCTCTTATACAATCACTGATACAAGCACACACTCATCCATACAGCCACTATCACAATCACTCACTCTCGCTTATAGCTATTTATATACTCCAACACACATATATACTGCCTTTCACATATGTAGTTACTCACACATGTACCAATGGGACATACATTCACTCACTAACACACTCTTAGACACACTCACCCACCCATACAGTCTATCACAGATGCACTCTTGAAACCATCCACCCAGTGAATCACCCACTCACACATCTATGCACAGTCGCACACACCCCATCCACACAAACACTCAGGCACCCATACAGATACTCAGACAACAAATCAATAACTCTTATAGACACTCATGTAGCTATTCACAAACCATGCAGCCACTTACACAGCAACAGACAGACGGATACAGACATTCACCCAGTTTAGTCACTAACCCATGCATTCAGTAAGATACGTTAAATCACTCACTTATAGAGTCAGTCACGCACCTACTAAATCATCCATACAGACACTTACACACCCACTCATTCTTCAATACGTCTTTTCCTATATATATTAAAAATATTTAAACTTTACAGAAACACAGTCACTGGATGATGTCATCAGTGATGTCATTTGAGATGTCATCAGTGATGTCATCAGTGATGTCACTGACCATGTCATGAGTGATGTAATATGTGACGTCATCAGCAGTGCATTGCGGGCGCGAGTTATAGTTAGCTGAACTAACTATAACGGGGAATTTCACGGGTTTTGTACGAGTGCAATGTCCAACTAACTATAACTGTCCCTAAAACCTATGTTTTTTTCAGTGAATATATATATATATATATATATATATAGTCAATCCAATGTCGGTAGACAAAAGTTTATTGAGCCCAAATGAATAATTTATTCAAACAAGTAGCAAACAAACGCCCGAGGGTTACCAAAAGGAGAACTATAAAGAGTGATAACAGGCTTTAGTTACAATAGAATTTATTTGTTGATGGTACCATACTAATTTTAGGAATTGTGGTGTATTCTAAGGTGATTTTACCATGTGAAAAACCTTCTGCTGGGATATCATGAATCATGTTTGAGAGAACACTATTTTCTCATGCTTGTCCCATGGAGGTTTGGAAGGTGCTCCAGAAGCTAAAATGAGAGCATATTTTCTGTAAATTCACATTATCTTTCTCACTCATGTGAGAATGAAGTCTGACATTCTCAGTAAAACATGTACATCCAACAAGGGCAGAGACTGTCAGTTGATTCCTTTGTGTTCTACTGCAGCTTCCCAGAGTGTTCTAAAGAACAACTAGAGCGCTAACAGCCTTACTTATGACAAAAGTATGGACACCTGAAGCCATCTTGATTGGAATAAACTGGTAACACTTAAAACATTTAATTTAAAAAGGAACAAAATGATGGGGTTCATTTTGTCATAGAAATTATGGTTAGTGCTGTAGAAAGAAAAATTAGGACATATTTCAAGTGTGATCTCAAATATCTTCCTGTTATATTTCAACAGGAGCAGCCTGTCAGTTGATGCCTTTGTGTTCTACTGCAGCTTCCCAGAGTGTTCTAAAGAACAACTAGAGCGCTAACAGCCTTACTTATGACAAAAGTATGGCACATCTGAAGCCATCTTGATTGGAATAAACTGGTAACACTTAAAACATTTAATTTAAAAAGGAACAAAATGAGGGGGTTCATTTTGTCATAGAAATTATGGTTAGTGCTGTAGAAAGAAAATTTAGTGCATGTTTTAAATGAGATCTCAAATCCTCTTCTATTTCATTAGAAAATTCTGACATGCAGACTGAAACAATCACTTTCAATACCAGCAGCAGACTACCAGTTAACTCCCTGGTGAGCAGTAGCTTTACTCCAGTGATCTAATGAGCAACTAGAGTGCTAACATTCTGATTTTATGGCAGATGTGAGACACATCTGAATGCCTTCTTGATGGAATCAAAGTAAAAAACTGAAAGCATTTCCTACTGAGGAGACTGCAGTAAATGAAGAAATTAGGAAACTTCATAACAAAGAAGTCTTCCAAGATGGCCACCAGTGAAAAAAGAGCCCAAATGTAGCACAAATATTACCCAGATGTAGCCCACATATAGCCCAATGACAAAAGTGTGCAAAACACTTTTTATTTTTAGTTTTTTTGCAGTTTTATGTAGTGCAGACTGTTCAGGTATTGGAGCATTGCATATTAAAACATGACCCCCTACACTACAAAAACACCACTGTACTACCTTAAACCCTAAAACACTGCCCCCAGCACGACCCCCTACACTACACAAGCACCACTGCACTATCCTAAACCCTAAAACACTACCCCCAGCACGACCCCCTACACTACCCAAACACCACTGCACTAACCTAAATCCTAAAACACTACCACCAGCACGACCCCCTACACTACCCAAACACCACTGCACTACCCTAAAACATGACCCCCTACACTACACAAACACCACTGCACTACCCTAAACCCTAAAACACTACCCCCAGCACGACCCCCTACACTACACAAGCACCACTGCACTACCCTAAACCCTAAAACACTACCCCCAGCACGACCCCCTACACTACACAAACACCACTGCACTACCCTAAACCCTAAAACACTACCCCCAGCACGACCCCCTACACTACCCAAACACCACTGCACTAACCTAAATCCTAAAACACTACCCCCAGCACGACCCCCTACACTACCCAAACACCACTGCACTACCCTAAAACATGACCCCCTACACAAACACCACTGCACTACCCTAAACCCTAAAACACTACCCCCAGCACGACCCCCTACACTACACAAGCACCACTGCACTACCCTAAACCCTAAAAATACTACCCCCAGCACGACCCCCTACACTGCCCGAACACCACTGCACTGCCCTAAACCCTGAAACACCAGCCCCTGCATGACCCCCTACACTGCCCCAACACCACTGCACTGCCCTAAACCCTGAAACACCACCCCTAGCACGACCCCCTACACTGCCCGAACACCACTGCACTGCCCTAAACCCTGAAACAGCACCCCCTTCACGACCCCCTACACTGCCCGAACACCACTGCACTGCCCTAAACCCTGAAACACAACCCCCAGCATGACCCCCTACACTGCCCGAACACCACTGCACTGCCCTAAACCCTGAAACACTACCCCCAGCAAGACCCCCTACACTGCCCGAACACCACTGCACTGCCCTAAACCCTGAAACATCTCCCCAGCAAGACCCCTACACTGCCCGAACACCACTGACCTAAACCCTGAAACACCACCCCCAGCACGACCCCCTACACTGCCCGAACACCACTGCACTGCCCTAAACCCTGAAACACTACCCCCAGCACGACCCCCTACACTGCCCGAACACCACTGCTCTGCCCAAAACCCTGAAACACCAGCCCCAGCACGACCCCCTACACTGCCCGAACACCACTGCACTGCCCTAAACCTTGAAACACCAGCCCCTGCACGACCCCCTACACTGCCCGAACACCACTGCACTACCCTAAACCCTGAAACACCACCCCCAGCACGACCCCCTACACTGCCCGAGCACCTCTGCACTGCCCTAAACCCTGAAACACCAGCCCCAGCACGACCCCCTACACTGCCCGAACACCACTGCACTGCCCTAAACCCTGAAACACCAGCCCCAGCACGACCGCCTACACTGCCCGAACACCACTGCACTGCCCTAAACCCTGAAACACCAGCCCCAGCACGACCCCCTACACTGCCCGAACACCACTGCACTGCCCTAAACTGTGAAACACCAGCCTCAGCACGACCCCCTACATTGCCTGAACACCACTGCACTGAACCCTGAAACACCAGCCCCAGCACAACACCCTACACTGCCCGAACACCACTGCACTGCCCTAAACCCTGAAACACCACCCCGTGCATGACCCCCTACACTGCCCGAACACCACTGCACTGCCCTAAACCGTGAAACACCAGCCTCAGCACGACCCCCTACACTGCCTGAACACCACTGCACTGCCCTGAACCCTGAAACACCAGCCCCAGCACAACACCCTACACTGCCCGAACACCACTGCACTGCCCTAAACCCTGAAACACCACCCCGTGCATGACCCCCTACACTGCCCGAACACCACTGCACTGCCCTAAACCCTGAAACACTAACCCCAGCAAGACCCCCTACACTGCCTGAACACCACTGCACTGCCCTAAACCCTGAAGCATCACCCCCAGCAAGACCCCCTACACTGCCCGAACACCACTGCCCTAAACCCTGAAACACCACCCCCAGCAAGACCCACTACACTGCCCGAACACCACTGCACTGCCCTAAACCCTGAAACACCAGCCCCAGCATGACCCCCTACACTGCCCGAACACCACTGCACTGCCCTAAACCCTGAAACACCACCCCCTGCATGACCCCCTACACTGCCCGAACACCACTGTACTGCCCTAAACCCTGAAACCCCACCCCCAGCATGATCCCCTACACTGCCAGAACACCACTGCACTGCCCTAAACCCTGAAACACCACCCCCTGCACGACCCCCTACACTTCCCGAACACTACTGCACTGCCCTAAACCCTGAAACACCACCCCCAGCACGACCCCCTACACTGCACGAACACCACTGCACCGCCCTAAACCCTGAAACACTACCCCCAGCAAGACCCCCTACCCTGCCCGAACACCACTGCACTGCCCTAAACCCTGAAACATCACCCCCAGCAAGACCCCTACACTGCCCGAACACCACTGCCCTAAACCCTGAAACACCACCCCCAGCAAGACCCCCTACACTGCCCGAACACCACTGCACTGCCCTAAACCCTGAAACACCACCCCCAGCAAGACCCCCTACACTGCCCGAACACCACTGCTCTGCCCAAAACCCTGAAACACCAGCCCCAGCACGACCCCTTACACTGCCCAAACACCACTGCACTGCCCTAAACCCTGAAACACCAGCCCCAGCACGACCCCCTACACTGCCCGAACACCACTGCACTGCCCTAAACCCTGAAACACCACCCCCAGCACGACCCCCTACACTGCCCAAACACCACTGCACTGCCCTAAACCCTGAAACACCAGCCCCAGCACAACCCCATACACTGCCCGCACACCACTGCACTGCCCTAAACCCTGAAACACCAGCCCCAGCACAACCCCGTACACTGCCCGAACACCACTGCACTGCCCTAAACCCTGAAACACCAGCCCCAGCACGACCACCTACACTGCCCGAAAACTACTGCACTGCCCTAAACCCTGAAACACCACCCCCAGCAAGACTACCTACACTGGCCGAACACCACTGCACTGCCATAAACCCTGAAACACCACCCCCTGCACGACCCCCTACACTGCCCAAACACTACTGCACTGCCCTAAACCCTGAAACACCACCCCCAGCAAGACTACCTACACTGGCCGAACACCACTGCACTGCCATAAACCCTGAAACACCACCCCCTGCACGACCCCATACACTGCCCGCACACCACTGCACTGCCCTAAACCCTGAAACACCACCCCAGCACGACCCCCTACA
Organism: Calotriton arnoldi; assembly: GCA_963921515.1. Classification (NCBI taxonomy): domain Eukaryota; kingdom Metazoa; phylum Chordata; class Amphibia; order Caudata; family Salamandridae; genus Calotriton; species Calotriton arnoldi. The sequence goes on from CAWUFW010007848.1 coordinate 911,871, forward strand.
CTGCCCGAACACCACTGCACTAAACCCTGAAACACCACCCCCTGCAGGACCCCCTACACTGCCGGAACACCACTGCACTGCCCTAAACCCTGAAACACCACCCCCAGCACGACCCCCTACACTGCCCTAACACCACTGCACTGCCCTAAACCCTGAAACATCACCCCCAGCACAACCCCCTACACTGCCTGAGCACCATTGCTCTGCCCTAAACCCTGAAACACTAGCCCCAGCACGACCCCCTACACTGCCCGAACACCACTGCACTGCCCTAAACCCTGAAACACCAGCCCCAGCAAGACCCCCTACACTGCCCGAACACCACTGCATTGCCCTAGACTCTGAAACACCAGCCCCAGCAAGACCCCCTACACTGCCCGAACACCACTGCACTGCCCTAAACCCTGAAACACCAGCCCCAGCATGACCCCCTACACTGCCCGAACACCACTGCACTGCCCTAAACCCTGAAACACCAGCCCCAGCACGACCCCCTACACTGCCCGAACACCACTGCACTGCCCTAAACCCTGAAACACCAGCCCCAGCACGACCCCCTACACTGCCCGAACACCACTGCACTGCCCTAAACCCTGAAACACCACCCCCAGCATGACCCCCTTTACTGCTCGAACACCACTGCACTGCTCCAAACCCTGAAACACCACCCCCAGCATGACCCCCTACACTGCCCGAACACCACTGCCCTAAACCCTGAAACACCACCCCTGCACGACCCCCTACACTGCCCGAACACCACTGCACTGCCCTAAACCCTGAAACACCACCCCCTGCACGACCCCCTACACTGCCCGAACACCACTGCACTGCCCTAAACCCTGAAACACCACCCCCAGCACGACCCCCTACACTGCCCGAACACCACTGCACTGCCCTAAACCCTAAAACACCACCCCCAGCACGACCCCCTACACTGCCCGAACACCACTGCACTGCCCTAAACCCTAGAACACTACCCCCAGCATGACCCACTACACTACCCGAACACCACTGCACTACCCTAAACCCTAAAATACTCCCCCAGCACGACCCCCTACACTACCCGAACACGACTGCACTGCCCTAAACCCTAAAACACTCCCCAGCACGACCCCCTACACTACCCGAACACCACTGCACTGCCCTAAACCCTAAAACACTCCCCCTAGCACAACCCCCTACACTACCTAAACACCACTGCACTGCCCTAAACCATAAAACACTACCCCCCGCATGACCCCCTACACTACCCAAATACCAATGCACTACCCTAATCCCTAAAACACTACCCCCCGCACAACCCCCTACACTACCCAAAGACCACTGCACTACCCTAAACTCTAAAACAATACCCCCGCACGACTCACTACACTACCCAAAGACCACTGCACTACCCTAAACCCTAAAACACGACCTCCTACACTACACAAACACCACTGCACTACCCTAAACCCTAAAAACTACCCCCAGCACGAACCCCTACACTACCCAAACACCACTGCACTACCCTAAACCATAAAACACTGCCCCCAGCAGTACCCCCTACGCTACCCAAACACCACTGCACTACCCTAAACCCTAAAACACTACCCCCAGCAGTACCCCCTACACTACCCAAACACCATTGCACTACCCTAAACCCTAAAACACTACCCCCAGCAGTATCCCCTACACTACCCAAACACCACTGCACTACCCTAAACCCTAAAACCCTAAAACACTAACCCCAGCACGACCCCCTACACGACCCAAACACCACTGTACTACCCTAAAACACTCCCCCAGCACGACTCCCTACACTACCCAAACACCACTGCACTACCCTAAACCCTAAATCTACCCCCAGCATGACCCCCTACACTACACAAACACCACTGCACTACCCTAAACCCTAAAACACTACCCCCAGCACGACCCTCTTCACTACCTAAACACAACTGCACAATTTGTTACAGGCGTTGCAACGCAGGCCTGTGGTGCTTACTGGAAGTACCTGGTGGGCTAGTTGGGCCCCAGGGACTCTCGGGATTCAAGGTGACCTAATCCGCCAACTTAAAACGCGCCACGGGGCGCGTTTGCACAGTGGTGAAGGGAGGGGGCGGGGCCTCAGGTGACATGTGCGCAAACACGCCCTGTGGTGCGTTTTAAGTTGGGGAGTTAATTCCCTTTGAATCCTGGGGGCCAACTAGCCCACCAGGTACCTTCAGTAAGCACAACAGAGTTGCGTTGCAGAGAGGTGAAAAAGGTGCGTGGCCTCGGAACGCCTCTCTGCAACTCAGCTCTGTGGTCCTAACTGTAGGTACCTGGGGGGCTAGTTTGGCCCCAGGGACCCTCAGGATTCAAGGGGACTTAATCCCGCAACTTAAAACACGCGGGGGGCCGCGTTTGCACACATGTCACATCAGGCCCCCCCTCCCTTCACCACTGTGCAAACGCGCACTGGCTCTGGTTAGTCAGAGTCAGTGACCACCAGTACCCGTCTGAAACATTTGTGGGCACAGGATGATTTTGCAACAAGGCCTCTTTCTGCTCCTCTGTTGGTTCTTTCTGCACATCTTTTGCTTCTTTCTGTGCGTTTTTTCTTCTTTCTTCACATGTCCTACCTCTGTTGGCATAGTTAGAAACTAGCATTTAAAAACCTTTGAAATTCACTTAAAAAATCATACGTTTCAGGCACGTTATAGTTAGAAATTAGCATTTAAAAAACCTTTGAAATTCACTGAAAAAACCATAGGTTTCAGGCACGTTATAGTCAGAAATTAGCATTTAAAAACCTTTGAAATTCACTGAAAAAACCATAGGTTTCAGGCACGTTATAGTTAGAAATTAGCATTTAAAAACCTTTGAAATTCACTGAAAAAACCATAGGTTTTAGGGACAGTTATAGTTAGTTGGACATTGCACTCGTACAAAACCCGTGAAATTCCCCTGTTATAGTTAGTTCAGCTAACTATAACTCGCGCCCCGCAATGCACTGCTGATGACGTCACATATTACATCACTCATGACATGGTCAGTGACATCACTGATGACATCACTGATGACATCTCAAATGACATCACTGATGACATCATCCATGTGATAATTTCATGCATCTTCTCACACCCTAATATAACTTTTGATACACCCA
>CAWUFW010007848.1:917500-957701 GCA_963921515.1 Calotriton arnoldi
ATATAAATGATAGTACCCCATTGAAATGCATTGTAGTGAATCGAAGATTTTGAGGGTTACCAAAAGGAGAACTATAAAGTGTGATAACAGACTTTAGTTACATTAAAATTCATTTGTTGATGGTACCATACTAATTTCAGGAATTGTGGTGTGTTCTAAGGTGATTTTACCCTGTGAAAAACCTTCTGCTGAGATATCATGAATCATGTTTTAGAGAAAACTATTTTCACATGCTTGTCCCATACAGTTTTGGAAGGTGCTCCAGAAGCTAAAATGAGAGCATATTTTCTGTAAATTCACATTATCTTTCTCAGTCATGTGAGAATGAAGTCTGACATTCTCAGTAAAACATGTACATCCAACAAGGGCAGAGACTGTCAGTTGATTCCTTTGTGTTCTACTGCAGCTTCCCAGAGTGTTCTAAAGAACAACTAGAGTGCTAATAGCCTTACTTATGACAAAAGTATGGCACACCTGAAGCCATCTTGATTGGAATAAACTGGTAACACTTAAAACATTTAATTTAAAAAGGAACAAAATGATGGGGTTCATTTTGTCATAGAAATTATGGTTAGTGCTGTAGAAAGAAAAATTAGGACATGTTTCAAGTGTGATCTCAAAGTTACATCTTACTTGGACCCCTTATAGCGTATTTTGCACGAAGTACATGAGATTGATCTTGCGAAACATTGAACTTTACGATTCTGTTAACCTGAAGTTGCTCTGAACCGGGCTTTGTAACACCCGTTTTTACCTACTGGTTTTAATTAATTCTCACTGTATTGTATTAGGAAAGAGGATTTACTGTTTTTATGTACACTTTTATGATCTATGTTTCTAAATCAGATCAAATAAAGTTTAATGAATTCTATGGCAGGACGGAGGCGAGGATTATGCATAACTTTCCTCACTTTATTTGCATAGCAGTTCAAAGAAAACGTAACACAACAATCATTAAACAAAAGACTACACAACCCATGAACCATTAGGGGTAGTCTCCAAGGCAACTATAGTCCAATCATATCACAGTCCAGCGTATATAATATCGTGACGTCCCTTCCGCTTCCTCTTTCTTCACTGCTCGTCAGTTAAGTGCATTCCTTACATTCTTGGCTTAATCTGACGTTGTTGCTGTTTGTATAGCGGTTTCTTGTGCACGTTATTAGCATTATTGCCTTGGTATTGTTTCATATTCCCTGCGCAGCAGGCTCTTGCCCGAGCGCGTTCTCCCCCTCGCAGTTTCTTCCGCTGTGTGCTCTGCATGCGGTGAGATCCTGTCAGGCGCGTCTGGTCCGAGCGAGGCAGCTCCGTCGAGCACTCCCGCTGGTCTTTATGCGCGTTTGGAAATCCGGTCACTTCTTTAGTGTCCGTTTGATTCCCGACCAACCCTTGCCTAATTTTGACACCGCTACGCGGTGATTTCCCCACACGGCCACGTTAGTGACCAGCGTCACCTGGTGGTGGTAATTGGTATTGCGCCTCAGTCTATTCTTATAACAGCTTCCGGGAAAGCCCAGTTGTTGGAGCACCGGCGAGGGGGCTGTCTTAAGGATTTTAAGGGCATTTGTTCTGTGCTCACACCCTCTGCTATCATGTCTTCTCCAGAAGACCATTTTTACTCCTCCTACCAGGAAGTGGAGGAGGAATGGCCCCCAACTTATCCCTCCAGCAGTGGACCAAGCCCTCTCTCTGGCTATTTCTAGGGCGCTGGCTCCTCTTAGGGATCAGGTTGATAAGCTGGCGAAAAGCATCCCTGGGGTGTTCAGTGACCCAGATCTGGTGGTGGCGGGTCCAAGTAGCTCCCAGATGGGGAATAAAAGGGCCATTAAGCATAACTCGGGGCACTTGGAAGGATTTGATAAACTTACGGAGACCTTCCTCAAGAGTGCGCGAACGCTAAAACATGCACCCTGCCGGGAGGAGGAGGGGCCCGGAGAAAATTGCGACACTGTCACCACTATTGTAGACCCCGACGGCGGGTTTCACTTAGAGGGAGAGGGTGTATCGGAGGACGATTTTTCCTCCGATGAGGATAAGGACTCGGGCGTCCCTGGCGTCCAGAGTCCCACTCCTCTCAGTCCCCGGTTGGGGACGGGGTCCACTCGGACATGTTCGAGCCTACCCAAATTTACCATCCTAGGTCGGCAGAGTGGACACCTGACGCCAAAGTGGCAGAGTATGTGGTGGGGAAAATCCATCAACCCCTTGAAAGGGAGGTCAGGAATAGGATGAGGGGAGAATGCCCCAGGCCCTCACTGAAGGGGAAGGTGGCACACACGCCTGAAATTGATGAGAAACTATGTACCTTTTTCTCCAAGTATATGAGGGATCCCAAGAAAGGAATTGATAGGTCTTGGACGTGGTAGGGCCCTTGACCCAAATTATTTAATTGACGGAGCGTTCCAAAGAGTCAGGATCCCCTTTGTCCACGGTTATTGTGGCTGGTTGGGCGCACTACCCTAAACCCTAAAACACTACCCCCAGCACGACACCCTACACTACCCAAACATAACTGCACTACCCTAAACCCTAAAACACTACCACCAGCACGACTCCCTACACTACCCAAACACCACTGCACTACAATAAACCCTAAATATACCCCCAGCATGACCTCCCACACTACACAAACACCACTGCACTACCCTAAACCCTAAAACACTACCCCCAGCACGACCCCTACACTACCCAAACACCACTGCACTACCCTAAACCCTAAAACACTAACCCCAGCATGACCCCCTACACTACCCAAACACCACTGCACTACCCTATACCCTAAAACACGACCCCTACACTACACAAACACAACTGCACTACCCTAAACCCTAAAACACTACCCACAGCATGACCCCCTTCATTACACAAACACCACTGCACTGCCCTAAACCCTAAAACACTACCCCAGCACTACCCCCTACACTACCCAAACACCACTGCACTAACATAAACCCTAAAACACTACCCCCAGCACAACCCCCTACACTACACAAATACCACTGCACTACCCTAAACCCTAAAACACTACCCCCAGCACGACTCCCTACACTACCCAAACACCACTGCACTACCCTAAACCCTAAATCTACCCCAGCACGACCCCCTACACTACCCAAACACCACTGCACTACCCTAAACCATAAAACACTACCCCAGCACGACCCCCTACACTACTGCACTACCCTAAACCCTAAAACACTACCCCCCAGCACGACCCCCTACACTACCCAAACACCACTGCACTACCCTAAACCCTAAAACACTACCCCCAGCACGACCCCCTACACCACCCAAACACCACTGCACTACCCTAAACCCTGGAAAAGAAACCCCCACCCCATGCCCCCTTACCTCTCACTCCTCATGGTTCCTCTCTCCTCGTGGTTCCTGCTTCACGTCATCTCTGAGGGACGGTGCACGTCGTTGTGAGGAAACGGAACAGCCTCTGTTTCCTTACAACGACATGGATCGTCTACATGTTTTTTAGAACGCATGGTCATTTACCATACATACCTTTACAACAAAATTCGTTGTAAAGGCATGCGTGGTAAATGACCATGCGTTCTAAAAATGCGTAGTAATGACTTAGTGATGTACAACGCATGCGTGGTAATGCATGCGTTGTAATGGTATCGCAAAGTAAAAAGTCGTTGTAACGGCTGTTTACCGATCGAAGCTGGCCCCTGTTCTTCAGTGAGACGTTTATTTGATCAATTAGGAGGAAGGAAAGTGGTTTTTTTACCGAAAAGTGCATTCCCGGCTGTTGTATTGTGAAAGTGTCCGCGTGGCCTGGTTTCACTTCCGGTGAGAGAGTGGAAGAGTCTGTTTGGATCTAAAGGAGTTCTGTTGTTGGACGGGGCCGGCGCGACATGTCATCAGAAAACATAGCTAATGGAAAGCGTCCTCCCTGAAGTGTGGAGCAGTGCCATGAGAGGTCAACGAGTGTGCGTCCCACCGCAGTATGACCGTACCGCGTGACCCATGTGCCACCTCCAGGGTACGGGAGGCAGAAGCGGCATCGCAGGTCCTCTTGAAGACTGTTGTAGCACTAATTCTACATTTTGGTACTAGGGCATTTTAACTTCGTTGTTCCTGCCAGATACAAAGAGAAGATCCTGTGTTATTCAGTGCCCTCGTTACCTTTTTTGTGGGTTGTGGTGCTTGTCACTTCGCTACCCCGCCGGTGCACACGACTGGGCACCCCAACTTGTGTGCCATCTGCAGGGCCTCTGCCCTCGGATCACTGGTTTCGGTTTCTGGAGTGGCAACATAAACAGTTGCTCCCAAAGGACTAGCCTGAACATTTAGGTGAATATCCCCTGCACCAGCATTCCACGGAAATTCTTTCCTAGCTCTCCCACGTCAACGAGCACGGCTCCGCTCGCGACCCCTTATGACGTCATCGGAGCCATAAGAGGACCTCGTCGGCGTGCTGACGTCAGTTCCACCCATTTTTTCCGTGCCACCGAGGCAAACAGGGGACCGAGACATTTTCACATGTATACATAGTATAATAAATATATATATATTCGCTGAAAAAACTATAGGTTTCAGGCACGTTATAGTTAGAAATTAACATTTAAAAATCCTTAGAAATTCAATGAAAAAACCATAGGTTTCAGGCACGTTATAGTTAGAAATTAGCATTTAAAAAACCTTAGAAATTCACTGAAAAAACCATAGGTTTCAGGGGCGTTATAGTTAGTTGGACATTTCACTCGTACAAAACCATAGAAATTCCCCCGTTCTAGTTAGTTCAGCTAACTATAACTCACGCGCCCACAATGCACTGCTGATGACGTCAAATATTACTTCACTCATGACATGGTCAGTGACATCACTCATGACATCACTGATGATATCTCAAATGACATCACTGATGACATCATCCAGTGAATGTGTGTTTTTCTGAAAATTAAATATGTTTTATATATGTATATCTCAAGGTCGATGGAAGAATAAATGGGTATATAAGTGTCTAAATGGATGATTTTTTTGTAAAATTGATTGTATAACTGACTAAGTGTATCTTAGTGAATACATGGGTTAGTGAGTAATGTTTAAATATGAAAATATCTGTATCAGTCTCTCACTTTGTGTATAAGTGGCTGCATGGGTTGGTGAGTAGCTACATGAGTGTCTATATGGGTTATTAGTTGGTTTTTGAGTATCAGTATGAGTGTCTGTATGGTTTGGTGGGGGTATTACTTAGTGCATAGATGCATGAATGAGTGACTCACTGTTTGTATGTGTTGAAGACAGCATGTGTGCAGGACTGTATAGGTGGATGAGTATGTGTATGGGTGTGTTAGTGAGTGAATGACTGTCTCAATAGTGTCTTTATGAGTAACTACATATGTTTTAAACTAGTATATGTGAGTATTGGTGTATATAAGTGAGTATATGTGAGAGTGAGAGATTGGAAGAGTTCCTGTACAAATAAGTAGGTGTTTCTATAAGTGATTGTTTAAGAGAGTAAGTATGTGTAAGTTTCTGTAGAAGTAAGTGTGGTAGTGTGTGTATAACTGTATATGCAAGTAAATGGATGTTTGATACTTTGTTTGCTTGTGTGACTATGTGTGTGAGTAACTATGGATGAGTGGCGGTGTGTAACAGGATGTATAGGTGTATGAGTACATATGATGAGTGAGTACATGTATGAGTGACTGTATAGGGACTGTTGGTGAATGAGTGGATGTGTGTGTAGATCTTGGAATTACTGAATAGGTGTGTTGTAACTGGTATTGGTATGTCCATTGTTTTGAAAATGTTAGTTTGTATTTTTGAGTGTGTGTATCAAAGGTTATATTAGGGTGAGAGGAGGTCTGCCACTCTATCACAAGGATGATGTCATCAGTGATGTCATGAGTGATGTCATGAGTGATGTCACTGACCATGTCATGAGTGATGTAATATGTGACGTCATCAGCAGTGCATTGTGGAGCGCGCGAGTTATAGTTAGCTGAACTAACTATAACGGGGGAATTTCTATGGTTTTGTACGAGTGAAATGTCCAACTAACTATAACTCCCCTGAAACCTATGGTTTTTTCAGTGAATATATATATATATATATATATATACATATATGCCAAACCATCCTCCGTTTTGCTGGGGGCCACCGACTCTGCAGGGCGGGCTCTAAATGCAGGAGTGGAGAATCCTGTATGGGTAAGATTTCGAAGAAACAGAGCACCACTCCAACTTCTGTGTTAGCAGGAAACTTTATTTGTTTCATTTCAGGCAGCATTAAAACTCATCAATCCTGACCGGTTTCGGCGTCACCACGCCTTTTTCACAGGTGAGTTTAATAGTAGTCCATGTGGTCACGAGGCCTCCAGTGAAACTGCAGGCCCCAGCATGCACCAGCATTGTAATTTGCCACCATGGCATTACACATTGTTTATAATTTGCTGTAAATAGCGTTATTTTGTAATGTCACTACAATGTCCCAATCTCAGGTGTACACAACAGAATCCATCGCAAGTGCACAATGATGCTGCCCCAATCCATGATAAGTGCTTGCACTGCGGAGTTTACAAGAGGAGAAGCGTCTCCCCCATTCCCTTTCTCAATTCGCGCTACCAATACCATGTGGAAATCCAATGGTTGGTGCGCCTCTCGAGGGTGTCATGCCCCCTCCGAAAATCGCCAAACCATCCTCCGTTTTCCTGGGGGCCACCGACTCTGCAAGGTGGGCTCTAATTGCAGGAGCGGAGAATCCTGTATGGGTAAGATTTCGAAGAAACAGAGCCCCACTCCGACTTCTGTGTAAGCAGGAAACTTTATTCGTTTCATTTCAGGCATATATATATTGGAAGAACCCTCGTTTACACAAGATCACTTAAGGAACTTTTTCACTCACAAAAAAAAAACCTGTTACCGAGAAAATCTTCCATCTTTGCACTTCTCCAGCCATATATCATATCAGCAGTGCTAAAACATTTAGAGAGAAGCCAATGCCTTGTATATATTGGGTAAATAGAATGAGGAAATGATGTGATATGATCTAGAATGTGACAAATGTAGGGGTGCATAATAAAGTGTGGTGTGCTTGTATGATTTTTTTATCCTTGTGCAGGTGCAACATAACTGAATACATAATAGAAGAATAGAAGGAGGCAGAATAAGAAGTGCTGATTTTCTCCTCTGCAAGGCTGTCTCTCTTTTATCCACTTCCCCTTCCCCCCCTGCTGTTGCCCTCCGCTAATGGATAAATTCCCATGGGCTTGGGTACTAGTGGAGGGGCTTTGGGTCCATCTTCAGCTCCTGTGGAATTTGGTTAAGGTACCTCCTGACAGATTGAAGTGTCAAAGAACTCAATTCATACAACCTGAGCTGAGGATGGTGGAAGGGTTTGACTTAAAAGCCTTGGCAGGAATTTTAGAAAGCATGCAAAACCAATTAACTAGTGCTGTAGAAGAAAATAAAAGTTTAAGAGATGAAATAAAAAGATCCCAACAAGAGACCCACATAATTAGACAAAGAATTGAGGAGTTGGTGGCACGAATGTCCCCTTTATCAGGTAGTTCCGACGTTTATAAAAAGCCAGCCACTCACTCGGCATCAGAAGTCGCAACCCAAGTGATTCATTCTGTTTCTCCAATTATTCCTTTGGCTACCCCAGAAAGATTTAGTGGGTATCCGCATAAGGCGCAAGTGTTTTTAACACAATGCTCGCTACATTTTTTATGTAGGCCAGTAGTATTCGCAGAAGATCAGTCTAAAGTCGCTTTCATGCTGTCTTATTTGATTGGTGATGCAGCCTCTGATATCTCGTAATGATCCAACCTTGTATGACTTTGAATGTTTTAAGGCAGAATATCTAAGACTTTTTGACAGAAGATCTGCTAATCAAGTGACTGATAACGAGTTATTGGATTTGATACAAGGGAATCATGATCTCATAGCTTACATAGCTCAGTTCAATAAATTAATAGTGGAAACTGAGTGGCCACAAAGTAAACGGGCTGCGATTTTCTATCGAGGGCTCAAGGATAAACTCAAGGAAGCTTTGGCCCAAATTCCGAAACGTCCCAAAGAGCTGTCCGAATTAATAGATTTGGTTTTACAAATTGAGCATCGGCTTCATGAAATAAGATCAGAGAAGAAGAGAGATTTTCGTCCTTTTACCCCTCAATTGGACAGACGTAAGAGTGAATATAATAAGTCCTTATCCAATTCAAGTGAAGAACCCCTGCAGATTGGATCCATTAGAGGCCCCCTTTACAAAGAAGAAAGAGAGAAAAGAAAATCAAGAAATTGTGCATGCATTGTGGAAATTCTGGACATTTTGTGAAAGATTGCCCAAAAAAGCCTCAGTCAAATTTGGTGGTAAAAAACAGATCCCACCAGTAGAAGGAGTTGCCCTGGTGGAAAAATATTAGGAGCCAACTCCTGAATTTCAAGAGGACGCCAACACCCTTCAGTCTGCTGCCCCTCATCTAATTGTTTCATTAACAGCAAGATTTGGGCATTCATAAATTAAAGAAGTATCCGTTATGATAGATTCAGGAGCCACTGGCAATTTTTGTGAAAGAAATGGGGATCTGTTCAATCAAAAAGAAAAATCTTGAGGTGGTCAGAGCTGTGGGTGGAACTAATTTACCTTCTGGACCCATAACTGAAGTGACAGAAACTATAGAACTGTTGGGACTGAAAGGGCATCAGGAGTTTTTAAGATTCAAACTGATTGATGTCCCTCAATTTCAACTAATTCTAGGGTTGTCATGGTTAACGGAACATAATCCAAGCATAGATTGGGAGAAACAAACAGTTGAGATGACTTCAGAATATTGCAAGGAACATTGCTTTCATGGCAAGAGAACAAAGTCAGAGGGTTCGTCTGCTTCCGAATTAGCTCAACTTTTGAGTATGATTTGTGTCATGGAATTGAAGGAAATTCCAAAGGAATACCAAGACTTGACTCATGTTTTTGGCAAAAGAAATGTGGAAAAATCGCCTCCTCATAGGGAATATGATTGCAAGATAGAGTTGGAACCAAGGGCAATTCTCCCTTGTAGTCGCATTCATTCCTTTACAGATGCAGAAACCAGTATCTCAAAACGTACCTAGAAGAATATCAAAGAAATGGTTTTATTCGACCTTCTCAGTCCCCTGTATCATTCATCTCCATTATTTTTCATCCCAAAGAAAGATAGAAGTCTTCATGTGTGTATAGACAACAGAGCCTTGAATCAGGTTACAGTCAAAATTCGATATCCTCTGCCCTTGATTTCAGAATTGTTGGATCAAGTGAAGGGAGCGAAAGTCTACACTAAGTTGGATCTGAGAGGGGCATACCATTTGATAAGAGTAGCAGAAGGCGATTAATGGAAAACTGCTTTACGAACTAAATATGGCCTCTACGACTATCAGGTGATGCCGCACTGTTTGTGTAATGCTCTGGCAGCTTTTTAACATTTTATGAATTATATTTTGCGAGAATATTTAGACAGAGTGGCTGTTGTTTACATCGATGACATTTTGATATTTTCTGAGAACGTGGCCGATCATGTGAAACATGTCAGAGCGCTTCTACAAAAGTTATCTGAAAATCATCTTTATGTAAAGCTATAAAAGTGCTCTTTCCACACTAATCGGGTGGAATTTTTGGGATTTATCCTATCTGCAGATGGAGTGGCGATGGACCTGTCCAAGGTTGAAGTAATAAGAGATTGGTCAACCCCAAAGAATATAAAGGAAATCGAAAGTTTTATTGGGTTTGCCAAATTTTAGGCGGATGATACTCAACCTTTCTTCGAAGGTCAGTCCCATCACTCAGTTGTTGAAGAAGGGAGTAAAATTCTTGTGGACCGAAGAAGCAGAACAGGCCTTTAAATGTTTGAAAGACGCATTCACCACTGCTCCCTTCTTGATGCATCCAGATCCAGAAGAGGCTTTCTATGTAGAAACAGACGCTTCAGATCTAGCAACTGGAGGCGTGCTCTCGCAAACAAACAAACAAACAAACAAACAGGTCAATTGCATCCAGTGGCTGTCCGATCCAGGAATTTGTCAGCGCTTGAAGTCAATTATTTCATCGCCGATAAGGAACTGTTGGCAGTCAAGGATGCCTTTCAAGATTGGCGACAATATCTACTTGGAGATAAACATGTGGTAACTGTCTTTACAGATCATCGTAATCTTCAGTTTTTGAAGTCAGCCAGAACGCTCACTCCTCGACGATTATGGTGGTCCTTGTACTTTTCAGATTTCAAATTTTGTGATAATGTACAAGCCAGGAGCCACAAATGGTAAAGCAGATGTCTTAACGCGATTAAATTTGACTGAAGAAGTCAAGATTCCTCCGCCAGAACCCATCATTCCATCAATGAAATTTGTTTGCGCCACTCAGTTTGCTGATTACACCAAGGAAATACAAGAAGTCTTATCCATAAAAGATATGGAAGAATGGCAAAATGCAGACTCAGAAAGAAAATTCAAGAATGATCTTCCTTACTGTAAGAATGCTGTATACTTACCTACAAAAAATCCTCAAGAATTGGCATTAAAAAGTTGTCATGATGATCCTATGGCAGGACATAAAGGAATGAAAAATACCATAGACTTGGTAAAGAGACATTTTTGGTGGCCAGGCATGGTCGCTCACATAAGACAGTATGTTTCCACTTGTGAAAGATGCATAAAGGGAAAATCAAGTAGACAAGCTCCCCAGGGGTTGCTGCAGCCTTTACCTAATGCGCCTCATCTTTGGCACACCGTGTCTATGGACCTAATTGTGGATCTTCCTTCCAGTCAGGGATTCAATACCATTTTGGTTTTTGTCGACTCCTTCTCAAAGATGAGTCACTTTATTTTGCTATAATCCATTCCAACTGCCTCTCAGTTAGTTCAGTTATTTAAGCAACGCATAGTAAAATCTCATGGAATTCCAAAAGTCATAATGTCTGATTGGGGTTCTTAGTTTGCATCAAAATTTTGGAAGGTGTTCATGAACAAGTTGGGAATTGATACTCGGTTCTCCACCAGTTACCACCCAGAAACTGATGGTCAAACTGAAAGGGTTAATCAGGAATCGGAACAGTACCTACAACTCTATCTGTTAGAACAGGAAGGAGATTGCCAGACCTACTCTGGACAGCAGAATTTGCTTATAATAATGCTGTACATGATGCCACTGGTTACACTCCATTTTATTTAAACGCAGGAAGACACCAAAGTGTAGTGTTAGGGAAGAGTGATGATTCAGTTCCAGCAGTAAAAGAAATGGTAACAAATTTACACAACCCTTACAAAACAGTGCAGAAGAGTTTGTTGAAGGCCAAGAAATCATATCAAAAGTATGCAGATAAAAAGGGAAGAGCAGGTCCAATCTATGTAGAAGGAGACCAAGGGGCCTATTAGGATGGCGGGCGGACCTGAGTCCGCCCGCCATCCTCGCGGTGTTGGGACCGGCGCCAGACGTGCGGCGGTCCCGCACCGCTAATTAGGATGTGACCGCCACCCTGGCGGTCGCATCCTGCATATTTGACATTGCGGCGGGTGCTGCGTACAGCAGCACCTACCGCAATGCCAAAATGGCATGTTGCCCATTTGCATGCAAAAACGTTGCAGGCACCGCGTGGTGCCTGCCACCTTGTGCATGCAAATGGAGGGGGGTACCCCCCAAGTGCACCCCCCAACCCACCAACACCCTCGGGGGCCCGCATAGGGCCCCCAAAGAACATCCCCGGCAGCCTTTCCATGGCGGCAAAGCCACCATGGAAAGGCCTTCACAACACACCATCCTAATATGGATGGCGGTGCCTGCTAGGCACTGCCACCATATTAGGGGCCAATTCCGCCCGGTCATTTGAGATGTCATCAGTGATGTCACTGACCATGTCATGAATGATGTAATATGTGACGTCATCAGCAGTGCATTGCGGGGGCGCGAGTTATAGTTAGCTGAACTAACTATAACGGCCGAATTTCTCTGGTTTCGTACGAGTGAAATGTCCAACTAACTATAACGTCCCTGAAACCTGTGGTTTTTTCAGTGAATTTCTAAGGTTTTTTAAATGCTAATTTCTAACTATAACGTCTCTGAAACCTATGGTTTTTTCAGTGAGTTTTCTTAAATGCTAATTTCGAACTATAACATCCCTGAAACCTGTGGTTTTTTCAGTGAATTTCAAAGGTTTTTTAAATGCTAATTTCTAACTATGCCTACAGAGGTAGGACATGTGCAGAAAGAGGAAGAAAGGCACAGAAAGAAGCAAGAGAAATGCAGAAAGAGGCAACAGAAGTCCAGAAAGACAAAGAAAGGTGCAGAAAGAATCAAGAGATGTGCACAAAGAACCAACAGAGGAGCAGAAAGAGGCCTTGTTGCAAAGTCATCCTGTGCCCCCAACTTTTTGCTGACAGGTACTGGTGGTAACTGACTCTGGCCCGGAGCCAGTGCTATGCTGAAAGACACTTAGAATACAGTGAAAACACCTACATACACTAGGGTACACTACGGGTTGGGATACCCTGTGATTGGCATGACCTCCCCTGTATGGCCCTAGTACATAATAGGGCAGGGGGATTAAAACTACCTCTAACTAAGAGGTGCAGAAGGAGGCAAGAGAAGTGCAAAAAGAAGCAACAGAGGTGCCGAAAGAGGCAACAGAGGTGCAGAGAAAAGCAAGTGAAGTGCAGAAATAGGCAAGTGAGGTACATAAAGAGAGACAGGGGGGCAGAAAGAAGCAAGGCAGGTGCAGAAAGAAGCATGGAAAGTGCAGAATGAAGCAACAGGGGTGCAGAAAGAGGCAAGAGAAGTGCAGAAACAGGCAAGAGAAGTGCAGAAACAGGCAAGAGAAGTGCACAAAGAGGCAAGAGAATTGCTGAAAGAAGCAACAGAGGTGTAGAAAGAAGCAAGAAAAGTGCAAATGAGGTGCAGAAAGAGGCAACAGACATGCAGAAAGAGGGAAGAGAGGTGCATAAAAAGGCAAGAAAAGTGCAGAAAGAGGCAAAAGAGGTACATAAAGAGACAACAAGGGTGCAGAAAGACGCATGGAAAGTGCAGAATGAAGCAACAGGGGTGCAGAAAGAGGCAAGAGAAGTATAGAAAGGAGCAAGTGAGGTGCAGGAAGAGCCAACAGATGTGCAAAAAGAGGCAAGACAGGTGCAGAAAAAGGCAGGAGAAGTGCACAAAGAGGCAAGAGAATTGCTGAAAGAAGCAACAGAGGTGTAGAACGAAGCAAGAAAAGTGCATAAAGAGGCAAGTGAGATGCAAAAACAGGCAGGAAAGGTACAGAAAGAGGGAAGACGAGTGCAGAAAGAGACAAAATGGGTGCAGAAAGAAGCAAATGAGGTGCAGAAAGAGGCAACAGATGTGCAGAAAGAGGGAAGAGGTGCAGAAAAAGGCTAGAAAAGTGCAGAAAGAGGGAAAAGAGGTACATAAAGAGACAACAGGGGTGCAGAAAGAAGCAAGACAGGTGCAGAAAAAGCATGGAAAGAGCAGAATGAAGAGACAGGGGTGCAGAAAGAGGCAAGAGAAGTGCAGAAACAGGCAAGAGAAGTGCAGAAAGAGGCAAGAGAATTGCTGAAAGAAGCAACAGCGCTGTAGAAAGAAGCAAGAAAAGTGCAGAAAGAGGCAAGTGAGATGCAAAAACAGGCAGGAAAGGTACAGAAAGAGGGAAGACGAGTGCAGAAAGAGACAACAGGGGTGCAGAAAGAAGCAAATGAGGTGCAGAAAGAGGCAACAGACGTGCAGAAAAGAGGGAACAGAAGTGCAGAAAAAGGAAAAAAAAGTGCAGAAAGAGGCAACAGAGGTACATAAAGAGACAACAGGGGTGCAGAAAGAAGCAAGACAGGTGCAGAAAGAAGCATGGAAAGTACAGAATGAAGCAACAGGGGTGCAGAAAGAGGCAAGAGAAGTGCAGAAACAGGCAAGAGAAGTGCACAAAGAGGCAAGAAAATTGCTGAAAGAAGCAACAAAGGTGTAGAAAGAAGCAAGAAAAGTGCAGAAAGAGGTAAGTGAGATGCAAAAACAGGCATGAAAGGTACAGAAAGAGGGAAGACGAGTGCAGAAAGAGACAACAGGGGTGCAGAAAGAGGGAAGAGAGGTGCAGAAACCGGCAAAAACGTGCAGAAACAGGCAAAAGAGGTACATAAAGAGACAACAGGGGTGCAGAAAGAAGCAAATGAGGTGCAGAAAGAGGAAACAGACGTGCAGAAAGGGGGAAGAGAGGTGCAGAAAAAGGCAAGAAAAGTGCAGAAAGAGGCAAAAGAGGTACATAAAGAGACAACAGGGGTGCAGAAAGAAGCAAGACAGGTGCAGAAAGAAGCATGGAAAGTGCAGAATGAAGCAACAGGGGTGCAGAAAGAGGCAAGAGAAGTGCAGAAACAGGAAAGAGAAGTGCACAAAGAGGCAAGAAAATTGCTGAAAGAAGCAACAAAGGTGTAGAAAGAAGCAAGAAAAGTGCAGAAAGAGGCAAGTGAGATGCAAAAACAGGCAGGAAAGCTACAGAAAGAGGGAAGACGATTGCAGAAAGAGACAACAGGGGTGCAGAAAGAAGCAAATGAGGTGCAGAAAGAGGCAACAGACGTGCAGAAAGAGGGAAGAGAGGTGCAGAAAAAGGCAAGAAAAGTGCAGAAAGAGGCAAAGGAGGTACATAAAGAGACAACAGGGGTGCAGAAAGAAGCAAGACAGGTGCAGAAAGAAGCATGGAAAGTGCAGAATGAAGCAACAGGGGTGCAGAAACAGGCAAGAGAAGTGCAGAAACAGGCAAGAGAAGTGCACAAAGAGGCAAGAGAATTGCTGAAAGAAGCAACAGAGGTGTAGAAAGAAGCAAGAAAAGTGCAGAAAGAGGCTAGTGAGATGCAAAAACAGGCAGGAAAGGTACAGAAAGAGGGATGACGAGTGCAGAAAGAGACAACAGGGGTGCAGAAAGAAGCAAATGAGGTGCAGAAAGAGGCAACAGACGTGCAGAAAGAGGGAAGAGAGGTGCAGAAAAAGGCAAGAAAAGAGCAGAAAGCAGCAAAAGAGGTACATAAAGAGACAACAGGGGTGCAGAAAGAAGCAAGACAGGTACAGAAAGAAGCATGGAAAGTGCAGAATGAAGCAACAGGGGTGCAGAAAGAGGCAAGAGAAGTGCAGAAACAGGCAAGAGAAGTGCACAAAGAGGCAAGAGAATTGCTGAAAGAAGCAACAGAGGTGTAGAAAGAAGCAAGAAAAGTGCAGAAAGAGGCTAGTGAGATGCAAAAACAGGCAGGAAAGGTACAGAAAGAGGGTAGACGAGTGCAGAAAGAGACAACAGGGGTGCAGAAAGAAGCAAATGAGGTGCAGAAGGAGGCAACAGACATGCAGAAAGAGGGAAGAGAGGTGTAGAAAAAGGCTAGAAAAGTGCAGAAAGAGGCAAAAGAGGTACATAAAGAGACAACAGGGGTGCAGAAAGAAGCAAGACAGGTACAGAAAGAAGCATGGAAAGTGTAGAATGAAGCAACAGGGGTGCAGAAAGAGGCAAGAGAAGTGTAGAAAGGAGCAAGTGAGGTGCAGAAAGAGCCTACAGAGGTGCAAAAAGAGGCAAGAGAGGTGCAGAATCAGGCAAGAGAAGTGCACAAAGAGGCAAGAGAATTGCTGAAAGAAGCAACAGAGGTGTAGAAAGAAGCAAGAAAAGTGCAGAAAGAGGCAAGTGAGATGGAAAAACAGGCAGGAAAGGTACAGAAAGAGGGAAGACGAGTGCAGAAAGACACAACAGGGGTGCAGAAAGAAGCAAATGAGGTGCAGAAAGAGGCAACAGACGTGCAGAAAGAGGGAATAGAGGTGCAGAAAAAGGCAAGAAAAGTGCAGAAAGAGGCAAAAGAGGTACATAAAGAGACAACAGGGGTGCAGAAAGAAGCAAGACAGGTGCAGAAAGAAGCATGGAAAGTGCAAAATGAAGCAACAGCGGTGGAGAAAGAGGGAAGAGAAGTGCAGAAACAGGCAAGAGAAGTGCACAAAGAGGGAAGAGAATTGCTGAAAGAAGCAACAAAGGTGTAGAAAGAAGCAAGAAATGTGCAGAAAGAGGCAAGTGAGAAGCAAAAACAGGCAGGAAAGGTACAGAAAGAGGGAAGACGAGTGCAGAAAGAGACAACAGGGGTGCAGAAAGAAACAAATGAGGTGCATAAAGAGGCAACAGACGTGCAGCAAGAGGGAAGAGAGGTGCAGAAAAAGGCAAAAAAGTGCAGAAATAGGCAAAAGAGGTACTTAAAGAGACAACAGGGGTGCAGAAAGAAGCAAGACAGGTGCAGAAAGAAGCATGGAAAGTGCAGAATGAAGCAACAGGGGTGCAGAAAGAGGCAAGAGAAGTGCAGAAACAGGCAAGAGAAGTGCACAAAGAGGCAAGAGAATTGCTGAAAGAAGCAACAGAGGTGTAGAAAGAAGCAAGAAAAGTGCAGAAAGAGGCAAGTGAGATGCACAAACAGGCAGGAAAGGTACAGAAAGAGGGAAGATGACTTCAGAAAGAGACAACAGGGGTGCAGAAAGAAGCAAATGAGGTGCAGAAAGAGGCAACAGACGTGCAGAAAGAGGGAAGAGAGGTGCAGAAAAAGGCAAGAAAAGTGCAGAAAGAGACAAAAGAGGTACATAAAGAGACAACAGGGGTGCAGAAAGAAGCAAGACAGGTGCAGAAAGAAGCATGGAAAGTGCAGAATGAAGCAACAGGGGTGCAGAAAGAGGCAAGAGAAGTGCAGAAACAGGCAAGAGAAGTGCACAAAGAGCAAGAGAATTGCTGAAAGAAGCAACAGAGGTGTAGAAAGAAGCAAGAAAAGTGCAGAAAGAGGCAAGTGAGATGCACAAACAGGCAGGAAAGGTACAGAAAGAGGGAAGATGACTTCAGAAAGAGACAACAGGGGTGCAGAAAGAAGCAAATGAGGTGCAGAAAGAGCCAACAGAATTGCAAAAAGAGGCGAGAGGTGCAGAAACAGGCAAGAGAAGTGCACAAAGAGGCAAGAGAATTGCTGAAAGAAGCAACAGAAGTGTAGAAAGAAGCAAGAAAAGTGCAGAAAGAGGCAAGTGAGATGCAAAAACAGGCAGGAAAGGTACAGAAAGAGAGAAGACGAGTGCAGAAAGAGACAACAGAGGTGCAGAAAGAAGCAAATGAGGTGCAGAAAGAGCTAACAGACGTGCAGAAAGAGGGAAGAGAGGTGCAGGAAGTACAAGAGATTTGCAGAATGAGGTCAAGAGAAGTGCAGAAAAAGAAAGAAACGTGCGGAAAGAAGCAAAAGAAATGCAGAAAGAGGCAAGAAAGGCGCAGAGGGAAGCAAGAGTGGCTTACCCACCATTAGTACCAATTTAACACCCACATTTAGCAATAAGTAACAGGTGACCATTCTAGGTTTGCAAAGGGCCTTCCACCACGCTGTAACACTTGTCGCTGCATTTTTGGTAGCGTTTGACCCTTTTCAGCTAGAAACAAGGCTTTTTTTGTTCAAATCTGCAGATTAGGGTGCAGATGATGAATTATGTGGCTAATGCAGAAAATGTATAACTGTGCGAAAGTCGGTGCAGGAAAACAGTCACATAATTCCAGTGGCCCTGCTCATACCTCTGATTAGGTCCACAAGTGCTCCTCAGTGATTCCATCTCTTTTTTGTCTCACTGAGTTCATACTTGAGCTTCTATGGAAATGAGGAAGACTAAACCTGAGGTTACCACTCCACAACACAGACTGCCATACCACATAATTACTCTTCATAACACATAATTCCACTCTACATAATTCCTATACACTAAATACCACATACTTTCTATCCACATAATTTCACTGCACAACATATCACATAATTCCACTACACATAACGTACATCCACTCCACTCCAAAAAGCATTAGTAAAAAACTTTTGCATTTACAACGCCAATAGCTCTAATTCTCGCAAATGCGAAACCTATTACATTGCAAACACTTCTTTGACTAGTAGTCGCGTTTGCAGAGTGATGGAGAAAGGGTGCTGGGCCTCCGACCAGCGCTCAGGAATTCCGGTGCCTAGGGCTTACAGGAGGTACCAGTAGGGCTTCTTGGCCCCCAAAGTCCCTCAGGAGTAAATTGGACTTCCTCCCCCATCCCGTAGTCTGCCAGGAGGCGCGTTTGCAGAATGGTGGAGAAAGGGGGGCATGGCCTCCGAAGACGTCTTAGCAATCCCACTGTGCGGGACTTACTGGAGGTAACAAGAGGGGTAGTTGGCCCCCAAGGACATCCTTGGGGGCCAACTACCCCTCCTATTACCCCCAGTAAGTCCCACACAGCAGCATTGCTAAGTTTGGCGAGCAGGCCACACCCCCTTTTCCCACCACTCTAAAAACGCGCTCCCTGGCGCGCTCTTGGATGGGGATTGAAGTCCCCTTCGCTGCTGGGGGTCCTTTAGGGGCCAACTAGCCTACCTCTTACCTCCAGTAAGCCCCACACAGTGGCAATGCTGAGAGGTGGACAAAGGCCACACCCCCTTTCTCCACCACTCTGCAAACGCGCCCCCTGGCGCATTCTAAGTTGGGGATTAAGTCCCCTTGAATACTGAGAGTCCCTGGGGGCCAACTAACCCACCAGGTACCTCCAGTAAGCTCCACACAGCTGGATTGCAGAGAGGTGGACCGAGGGCACGCCCCTTTTTACACCACTCTGCAAACGCGGCTTCTGGCGCACTGCTGCTCGGAGGATGAAGTCCACTTGTGTCCTGAGGGGGTCACGGTGTTTCTACCCTGCCCCCTTTTCTTGTTTTTCACCTTTTTTTCTGTTTTCTTGTGACTTGGTTACCGAGTCACAAGATGGCTGCCAACACATTCTGGTTTAGAGTGTTGGCAGCCAATCAGAGTGAAGCTCGTGCCCGGGAGGAGTCGCGACTCCTCCCTGGTGCTCGTAAATTGATATTTTTATTTTTTAAGTTGCACAGCAACTACTGAACGGATTTACACCATTTTAAAAAAATGGCTCTCTCTGAACCAAGACCTACCTTTTTGCCAAATGTGGTGTAATTCCGTTCAGCAGTTCGGGCTGTAGCTTTGTCTAAAGTTTCCTATGGAAATTAACATGGGGAAAACGCGTTTTGGGACCCCCCTTTTTTCTCGGCCCCCGCTTGACGAATCACCCCGAAGCTTTTCAGACAGGAGCTGACCAGAGCGGGCCACTAGTTTTGAAAATTTTGCAAAGATTCGTCAAACGGCGCCAAAGATATTGGCAAAAGAAAAAACGCTTTTTGAATAGAAACGAGGTCCTAACTATAACTACCTACTGGCAACCGCCAGTTTGCCAATATCTTTGGTGCCGTTTGACGAATCTTCGCAAAATTTTCAAAACTAGTGGCCCGCTCTGGTCAGCTCCTGTCTGAAAAGTTTCGAGGTGATTCGTCAAGCGGGGGTCGAGAAAAAAGGGGGGTCCCAAAACGCGTTTTCCCCATGAGGTCCTAACTATAACTACCTACTGGCAACCGCCAGTCGGTAATATATATATCATGTGAACAAGGCCGCATGTCTGGCGGCCGAAACGCGTCTTTGGACAATGATGGTTAATTAATAAACACCTTGCCACTTCAACTGCTGTGGAGTCTGTGTCCTTGTGTAGTGCCGGTGTGACTGGACACTCTTGGATTTTCATGTGGATATATATATATATATATATATATATATATATATATATATATGCTCCAAACTCCTCCGCTCCAATCACTCGGTGAAGGATCACAGCACCACACTCAGAGGTTTCAAGTACGTGCTGTTTTTATTATTTTAAACCATTATACATTAAAAGAAAAACGGTAGAGGACGGTCTACGCGTTCCGGCTCCCAGCCTTCTACTGGACCATAGAGTCCTGGTGCCTATATGGTGTATGTATATATACACGTGTATGTATATATACGTGTATGTATATATATATTTACTGCCGTGATCAAGACCGAGATGGTCGAAACGCGTAGGGAAAGAGGAGAGAGATGATTTAAATAAAACAACTGAAATATTCAAGGAGAGTGCCACGTATTTTTTCATTTGTTGAGAATATTAGTGCGAAAACTGGTCCTGTTTTCGCCGTGTGCACCAGCGGGATTGTGCGCCCCCTGCTCAGGACTGTTTGTTGGTTCATATATATATATCTATATATATATATATATCAACAATTCCTCCTTTCACAATAAAAAGAAGTGCACCGGCTCCGGCTGTGTCACTTAAAAAATCGTTTAATTCATGAAGATATGCAGAGGCAAGAGGCTCACTATCCCAACGTTTCTGCTCAAACGAGCCTTGATCACGGGAAAGTCTCTCTGTTTTTCAAATTGCCCACGTGACTTTTTAAAGCGCAGGCCGTATTTATCCTCAGAGTGCGCAAGGGAACTAGTAACACACCTTAAATGAATGGAGAATAGCGCAATTCAATCAATGTCATTTCAGTATTCAGCCCTAAAAACCTTGTTTCCAATTCCCATTGTTCCTTTTTCGAAAAAGTCCAGTGTGCCCCAAATGCACTTTCCGCTTTTAAATCTTCACTTACTCTTTTAAAAGCCACATCATCCAGCAATGTAGGAATTTCTTCCGTCTGCATCCCTTACTTTCCACACAGTGAGAAATCCTTTCTTTTCTCAAGGGGCAAGCAGGTGAGGCTCCCACACATTAATCACCAACTCCACGTTGCCTCGCAAGGAGCCCACGACCTTAGCAGGGCGGCCAGTGCTTCAGGAGCGAGGCTTCCTGAAAATATACACCAACAATTCCTCCTTTCACAATAAAAAGAAGTGCACCGGCTCCGGCAGTTCCCTTGCGCACTCTGAGGATAAATACGGCCTGCGTTTTAAAAAGTCACGTGGGCAATTTGAAATAAGAAGTGCTGAATTTTTCCTCTACAAGGCTGTCTCTCTTTTATCTACTTCCCCACCCCCCTGCTGTTGCCCTGCGCTAACGGATAAATTCCTGTGGGCCAGGGTACTGGTGGAGGGGCCTTGAGTCCATCTTCACCTCTGTGGAGTTTGATTAAGGTACCTCCTGACACAGGCTAGGTGCCCAGGTGCCTAGGCCGCACTTCTCCATTTATGACTTTCTACAAATTATCAACACCAGGAAATGTAACCACTAATGGGAATTCGAAGCACATGAATTTTGCAGGACACAGGTTGTTTTTCGGCTACACCTGATGCAACCTGGTTTGTATAACAAAGTATGTTTGGATCTTAAGATAGGGTCTAATTTAGTTGTCTCAATGGAGATAGCTCACCTTAGGGTTGGTACTACCCAGAGGAGGGACACGCCTATCTGACTACCAATTTTCCTGCCTGTCCAGGTGGCAAATGGGCCCTGGCCAGGTGGGGGTCAGGTGTAAATCACCCCTCCCAGGCTTTCTTTCTCACCTCCTGAAAGTGCAGGCTGTCCCCAATGGGGCTCAGAGCCTTGTATGTGGTGGCTGGGTGGTCAGAACTAGTCATTCAACACACTTGTAGTTGGTAGTTTCTGGGTGCATGACTTGATAAATCCATCACTGGAATCAGTGTGGGTTTCTTAATATGAGATGTTTGATACCAAACATCCCTTTTTTCAGTGAAGCCATCATGTAGCTGGGGAACTCATGTTTGACCAGTGTCCAGCAGATGTATTTGAACTGGCTTACCTGTTCACCTGTACTGGCAGTAATTGAACTGACTAGCACAGGGTCCCATCTGCTCATGCAGAGGGGTCCATACATGTAGTATATAGCACCCTGCCTTAGGGCTGGATAGCCAACTGTAGGGCTGACTTACCTATACTGTATGCAGTGTTTCAAGGCATGGCACAAAGGGCTATTTGCCATGTTTTCACTTTTGTCTGCACCAAGACACAGAGCCTGCAGTGGCAGTCTGCATGAGCTTGGTAAGGGGTCCCTTTGGGCGGCACAATACGTCCTGCAGCCCTGGGTGACTATCTTACTACCTCATGCCCTTAGTACTAGAGGTTCCATTTACTAAGGACTTACAGAGGGTGCTAAAGGTCTTGCCAATTGGGGTACAATTGCAAGGTTTTGGGAAAGAGATCTGGCACTGAGGCTTGGCTAGCTGGATCCCAGTGCACTTTTAGTCGAAATTACATCAAATGCCAGGCAAAAAGTGGGGGTGACCAAGTCAAAAAGGGGCACTTTCCTACAGCACTCAATCCCAAAAGGCTCATATCTCAATTATTAATTGGGAGTGGCTGTCTCCTTAATACCCACAGGCATTTGTTTCCCTTTCTAAATCCTGCATGGTTACATTCACTCAATACCCACAGATGCACAGCTTCTACCTTGGACCAGGCTAGGTAGTAGCTCACATTTAATACAGGCACACAGCTCACACTACTTGAGAAGGGTGGTCTTCAATATACAGAGACATGACTTTCCTACCTAGATCCAGAGGAATGTCCCACTTCATAACCTAAAAGCATATGGCTAGCACCACTATATTAATTGAAAGGGTGGCCCTTTTAAGACCTAAAAGCACATGGCCCATACCGAGATCCAGAACAGTAATCTCATCCAATACCCACAGTGCGCAGCTATGACTTAGGCTCAAATGGATGGCCTGCCTGGATATCCACAGATGACACCTACCTTGTATTAGAGGGGTGGTCCCACTCAGCAGCTGCCAGTAGGTCTTCTCACTGTTGCTGGCAGTCAGTCCATTAATGGAAACAATATAAGGTCCCCAGCTGCTCTGCTCCACCACGAAACTGCAAAGACATTTTAGGAGAAAATGGTTATCAATCCAAGGATAAGTACATCACCTCCACCAGGGCAGCACTGTAATTAACCACGGGTGCTGCACACCATCTCCACCAGCACAAAACGGGGTTTCAATCAAGGACTTTGCACAGCACTACACAGTACTGTTGTTAACCCCCACAAGCATAGAACCATAATTAACTGAGGGCTCTCTATAGCATGGCATAGGTATCAACCATTAGTTCTCCACGACACCTCCACCACCACAGCAAGATTATGAGACAAAGATTCTGAACAGCTCTCCTCCAGGACTGTTATATTTTGTTGACTCTGTGGAGCAGCTCCACCAATACAGCACTGTTATTAGCTAAGGTCTCCTCACACCTGCCTCCCAATATAGTTTTCATACAATACACACAACACAAAAACACACTAAGTCTAGATCTCAAACATTAGGACTCTTGATGCCCAGGAAAAGTGGCTACGAGGGTTCTAGGAGTTAGACTCTATACACACTTCAGTTAAGACCAGTTAGGGTCTAAACTGGTCTTCAGATGAAAGTTGATGGGCTATCACCCAAGCATTTGTTTGTTGACACTAAAACTTTAAGAGCCCTTGTCTCAAACCTGATACCTGTGGTTAAGCTTTTTGGTGAGTGTGGGTGTGAAGAGGGACTGAGGTATCTACTTGGTTGTCCAGATCACCAGTTAACAATGTAGAAGTGGAATTTAGATCTAATGTCCACTCTCAACCCCAAAGAATGATATCTCTGCAAACATTAAGGCTTTAAAGAAGATTTGGATGGTTCTAGAAACAGGGCAGTTCTAAATTCCTGACAGAGCCGTACCCAAGGGTTGAGGATGAAGAAAGAGCAGATATGTGCCTCCTAAAAGTCAGAGGTAGTTCTGGTCAGGATGATGGTGATAATGCAAGCTCACAAAACTCACTGAAAATGCACACACAGTTTCTTTACATTTGTGATGCTCAAATGTTTTTGCGTTTTGTTCTTGCCAGCTTGGCTCTAAAGTTCCCACGGTTTCTGGAGCAGCTCACTCTCTCTCTCGAGTGAACATCCATGCAGCCTTCAGTCTGCTCAGAGTTCATCTGGAACTTTGAGGTCAGGATCCTGCTCCTTTCCACATCGGGTGAACAGTTCCTCATTTTCAAGGTCACAGCAGAAGGGATTGTTCCATATCCCTGGGCTCTATCCCTGGCAAACCTCTCTGGTAAATGGAATGTTCAACTAAGTCCTGATGAATTACAACATCTGGCCTGATGGGGTCAGTGCTTATTCTACTTTAGGGCATGAGGCGGGAAGCGAGGGCCAAGTCTAAGCAACCTTCAATACTGGACCGATGCAAAAAGCTTACATGGTCTGGCCAGACATTTCCCTGTCCACCAACAAAGAGTTAAAGCCCAAGGGTAGCATGCAGGGTTTATGTCCATACGCAGGATACCATGAAAGACAACTGCCATCTTGTGCAGCATTTATGTTGTCTACCACGTGACACCATTAACGCTCCTAGCCACATACCAACAGTGTAACATGCCAGACATGCAGGCACACACCGACACACATGTGCATGCATGTGCACACTGATACACGTACACAGACACAGCACACACAGTTACACACACAGATACACATACATAACTATTGAAGGAAGTGACCCGATTAGGGCCACCCGTGTCATTCGCGGCCACCTCTCAGCCTTCCATACAAATGAAGAGTCGGTCAGACAGTAGAGAATACAAACCAAGTATATTTATTCAGGTACACTTGAGCAGAGTCCAGTCTGACCAGCCTCCTGGGATTGCTGCAGAGGGACTGACATCAGCAAGTATGATACATTATGTACAATTCAGAACCAATAAAGACACGCCCAGACTGGAAATTTCCAGTTGGAGGCAATCAAACAAAGATGGTACAGAAGGATAAGTTTTGATCCTGAGACCGGGCACACGCTATCCTGCTGCCAAGGTCGTTCTGCCTGTGCCCGCCGCTATAAGGGTGGGAGCAGGTCTCTATCTAGTGGGAAAGGTATGTGCTAATAAGAACAGTGTATTCAGGGTGATGGGCAAGATGGCCGCTGACTGACCTCTGCGGGAGCCGCTGCTTTTGCCCTCTCCTCTGAACAGCTTCTTGGACTGACTTAAGCGGGTTAAAAACCCCAGGGCATGTCATTCAGCACCTACCTGATAGAGCGGCTGTCTGTTTGGCTGTGGAGACGAGGATTGAGCCCGTGGGCTAGGATACACTCGGCGGACGCGGAAAAACAGCGAGGCTTAGGGTGCCCATTCTGCAAGGGTCTGATGGCGCCGAAAGTAACCAGGTCCGTCAAAGATGGGGGCGCAAAAGATTTGCTGAAGGAGACTGGCGTGGCGGCGAAGGGATCAGGACAAAATCGCCGAGGTGCACCAGCAAAGAAAACGGAGATCGAGGGAAGTACGGTAAACACTGGAAAGGCTCGGGAAGGCGGAGCTGATGGCCGGATCGGGCGGCGCACAGTGCATGACGAGAATGGGATGCGTCAGCCCACAGTTGCGGAGGCTTTTGCAGCTACAACGGCGGCGGCTGGCAATAGCACCAACTCATGTTTCGAAGATCTCAGGCTGCGCGAGGTAATCCCCTCAGGCTCTGACATAACCGAGGAGGCGGTCTCACGGCCCGGCTCTGTGCGCGAGGTATCGGAGGGGGATCGGTCTGAGTCTAATGTGGGACTGTCTGCACAACCGATACAAACATTGCAGGTACCACTAATACAGCAGAGTATGATATTAGATGGTCAAAGCAATTCTGTGGGGGGTGTGAGCGTGTCTCCCAACATGGAAGTGGAAGTGATGGTAACTACGCAGCCGACCGGCACTGATCTTGATAGGAGAGGGTCTGGTTCAGTAGTCCCGGTTTGGGCAGAGAAAGATTTGGAAAATGGTTTGCTCGTAATTGGTGAAGCTGGTGAACTTGCTCAGAGTGCGGTTAGCGGGGAAAAAGGGGAGGTCGGCTCACGCTTAATCACCTTGCGGTCTCCAGAGGGGGATAAATTCTATTCCTTGAACGAAGACACAGATATCTCGGATATAAGTGGTGTGAATTCATCTTTAGGGTCTGAGATTGAATCCGATGATTCTTATGGGGGCTCTATGAACACTCAAAGGATTCAACGTGTGAGGATTTTATCCCAGAAACGGAGATCTAAGTCTAAATTGAGGACCAGCCCCCCGAGGAAAGATACTGCAAGGAAACTTAAATGGGATTACTCTGCAACCACCCAAATATATACGGAGGAAGGGGAATTGGCCATACCGGAGACGGCGCACTCGGGACACTTGGAGATTCCTTCTGCTCTTCCTGCCTCACCTTCATTAGATCTAGTGTATTCCACTTTAAAACAGATGCAGGGGGAGGCAAGAGCAGAAAGCCGGAGGGCACACCAAGCAAATAAGAAACTGCAGGGATCACTTAGAAAAGTTAATAAAATGTGCTCCGATATGGCGGATAGGGTCACACACGTTGAAGAAAGAACAGCTACTTTGGAAGATGAAATGGCAAAAACACAGACTTTTAGGAAGACACAAGAGAAACAGTCTGAGGATGTGCTGTGGAAACTCGAGGATTTCGAGAACCGCCAGCGTAGGAACAATGTGAGACTGTTGGGCATCGCGGAAAAAGCGGAAGGCGAGAACATCATGTCCTTCGTAGTTAAACTTCTGAAGGGAGCATTCCCGGACCTGGCCCAGTGGAATTGGGATATTGAGGTTCAGAGAGCGCATCGCTTTCCCTTCAACCAAAAGAAAAATAATGATGGGAGACAGGGGGAGCACCCAAGAGCCATTCTTGTGTATATTGCCAATTTCCTTCTTCGACAGGCAATTCTGGATAGAGCACGTCCAGATGCAAAAAGGACATATGAGGACCATATGTTTTTTGCTCGGCCAGATTTTTGCCATATGACTGTTGAGAGGAGATGGCGGCTCCGCCAGTTGATAACCCCCTTTCAAGGGGCTGGGTGTGAAGCCTATTTGTTATTCCCTGCTCGGCTTAAGGTCATTGTAAAAGGAAGGGTGCATATGTTCTTTTCTGAGATTAAGGCACAGGAATTTTTGTCAGAGGTGAAGGGAATTTAGGGGGCAGTGGGGTGGAAGGATCTAAATAGAGGCTACCCGTAGGAACCAGCTTCTCTATGCTCCTTTATGCTGTATGGTTGTTATTTGGATCTTTACCCCTATGTGAAGGGATGAGTAGCTGGTTTCCTGATTGGCTTTACTGAGGGATTGAGCTTCCCTATTTTCTTAAAAAATATAGATGTATACTTTTTTTCTTACGCCGCTATGTTTTTATATAAGGCTTTTGTGAGGCACTGGGGGTGTTTATTAGTGGGTATTGGGAGCTTGGTTGTTTAGGGGGGGGAGCTGGCAGCGGCTCGGGTTGGGAGATACAGCAGTCACGCATAGGTCATGTCTGACCTATTGCCTGTGTGGGGTATGGGGGGGTGGGGGCGGGGGGTAGCTTGGGAGGGAGGTGATGGTACAGCACAGCACAATATATTACTTGAGGATGAATGTAGGGATTTCATGAAATCAATACAGATGCAAGTTAAATTAAGGGTTCGAAGAGTGGAAATCAAAGGATTAAATTTAGTGGGCAAAAGATATGAATATGTTGGGATTATGCAGGGTATGATTAATATCAAGCAATGAGTCTTTGGATAGCTTCTATTAATATATGCGGCCTTAATGACTTGAAGAAGCGACAAAGGGCGGCAGTGATTTTTTAAATTATGCGGGTAGATATATTATGTGTTCAAGAAACTCATATAGAGGATAGCCGGGCTAATCTTTTGGAACAGCTGGGCTTTAAATTAATTGCTAATACTAAACAGGGTACGAGGACAAGAGGGGTTGCCATCTTATCTCGTCGAAATGATATTGCTATTAAAAGGAGAATAGCTGATAAATGGGGCCGTTGGGTGCTGGTTGAATGTAAGTGGCAGGAGGAAATGTTTACATTATGTTCTATCTATGGCTCTACTGGGGATGATCCCGAGGTCCTAGAATTTTTGGATGTCGAATTAGCAACTTGGTCCTCCCCAGTTATTTTTTGTGGGGATTTTAATATTAATGGCTTGGGCGGACTTTGGGGGGAGGGGGAGGGGAAGTAGCTATTCGGGTAGAAAGAAAAGAGTTTATCGGGCACTTACCAATCTGGTTCAAAACAATGCACTTATAGATATTTGGGCTCAGCTAAATCCTACCGACCCCGGATATACATTTTTCTCAGCACCTCATAAAATTACTACTAGATTAGATTATTTCTTTGTGTCTCATTCGATAAAATCAAGATGTAAGATAGAAAAGCACCCCCGGATAATTTCGGATCATAACCCCCTGGTCTTAACTCTTACTTGGGGAGGGGTGCAAAGACAAGAGAAGGGTTGGACCTTTGAGCGAGGTCTCTTAAAAGACCCAGAATATGTGATCCATATGAATGAATGGATCAAGGGGTTCTGGGAGATTAATAGAGGGAGTGCTGGACCCGGGATCGTCTGGGATGCGTTTAAAACTGGGGTGAGGGGGGAGACATTGAGCTATAGCCTGGGTCGGCAGAAGAGGGAGGGCCAGCGGATGAAAGCCTTATGTAAGGTACTGATGGAGGTAGAGGAGGAGCTGGCTACTGCGATACGAGAGAATAAGCCATTTGAAGATATATTATTGAGGTTGGCAATAGCAAAGGCGGAAATGGGGGAGGTAGTTGCAAGTAAGGCCGCCGAAAAATTCCTTGCAAACAGGGAACAATGCTATGAGTTTAGCGAAAGGGTGGGGCACACTCTGGCAGTACGACTCAGACAGCGAACATTGGCTGGGGAAATTGGAGATATTATGGATAGCGGTGGGAAATTAATAGAGGGCTCATTAGGCATTCGGGAAGTTTTTCGTCAGTTTTATGAGGATTTATATAGGGAAGAACAACGAGGGGAACCGAGATTAATTCAAGAGTATTTAAAGGGAATCTTGAAGCACAATATTGATTCTGAAGACAGAGAGGCATTAGATACAGAGCTGACTCAGGATGAGATATATGAAGCATTAGGGAGCCTCCCGCTGGGAAAGCTGTGGGTCCAGATCTAATTCCCTTAGAGTTTTATAAAACTTTTCTTGAGGTCATTGGACCGGACCTTGTGGCTATAATCGGTCAAGCGCAGCTTGGAGACTCTGTCCCCGACTCATGGGCTGGGGCGGATATGATTGTGTTTTTAAAAAAGGGCAAACCACCGAGAGAACCAGGCTCATATAGGCCAATAACACTGATGAATAGTGACTCTAAAATTTACTCAAAGGCATTATCAACACGCTTGAATCAGATAATAGGGAGAATAGTCCATCCATGCCAACATGGTTTTATTCCCGGAAGGGGGACTACAGAACATACTCGAAGAGCTATAACTCTATTTGACATAGCGGAGGTCTCAGGGGACCCTATGGCTTTAATACTTATGGATGCTGAGAAAGCGTTTGATAGGGTCTCCTGGGACTATCTTTGGGAGGTGATGAAATGGTTCGGGATCGGGACTAACTACATTAAGGCCATACAGGCTCTATATAAAGCTCCAAAGGCTCGGATTAGAGTGAATGGGGGTATACGACACCTGTGATAATTACCCGTGGCACAAGGCAGGGTTGCCCTTGCTCGCCCCTGCTCTTCGCGCTCTATATTGACCCCCTGATAAGGAAACTGGATGCTTCTATCGGTGTTAGCCCAATGCGGTATCATGGGTGGGAGACCAAAATTCTGGCCTACGCTGATGATGTTGCTGTGGTTACTCCTAATCCCCAAGATGCTTTGGCCATAATAGAAGAAGTGGCTCAAGATTTTGGAAAAATTTCGGGATATGCATTAAATAGGCAGAAGATACTGATAGTCCAAAATAAATGGGCTAAATTTGAAGATCCAAGGGTGGTTGACTCTGCCGTTTATTTAGGTATTGACATTACTCCTGATCTGGGAAAGTTAGTGAAAAGGAATATGGAACCAATTATAAGGAAAGCTAAAAAAGATTTTGATCGACTGAATAATCTCCATATGACTCTGGTCGGCCGCAGTAATGTGGTAAAGATGGTTTTCCTTCCAAAAATACTCTATCTTTTTCGGGCTATACCGCTTGAGTTTGAGAAACATTGGTTCAGTACGCTTGAGCACATAGTGAATAGGTTTATATGGGCTCACGGGAAAACCAGGCGGGCTATGAGATATATGTCACTATCAAGGGAGAGAGGAGGGTGGGCAGTTCCTGATTTTAAGATGTATTATTGGGCAGCAGCGCTACAATATATGTCTGCTTTGGCCGGGAGGACTGTGGGTGATCTTAAGGGCATTATAGATACCCCAGATATATATAATCTGTTATTGGGTGAGGATGGGAATAATTGCTTTATGAAATTTACCGAACCGAGCTACTATAAAAAAACGAAATTCAAGACCCTGCTGGCTGCATATGGGATCTGGGCTGCACTGAAAAAGAAAATAGGATTAGGTAGGTTTAATTACTATACACAACTCTATAGAAATCCAACCTTCCCGGAATTTTTTTTTGATACAATTATGTTGGAGTGGGAGGGTAAGGGGCTGCGGGTGTTGGGGGATCTGATTGGCCCTGATGGTATAAGGTTGTTTAGCGATATTCAGCAGGAGTATGGGATTAATACAAGACATTTTTTTAAATATTTGCAGCTACGAAGCTTTCTTAAAGGGAAGGTGGGGGGGCCATGTGGTTTTCAGCGCTCGGCAATTATAGATGCCATAAGAACGGGGGAGAATTGTACTATTAGGCGGATTTATGCTGAACTGCAAATATATAAACCAGATGACCTGGATAAATATGAGAAAAAGTGGTCAGAAAAACTCTGTATAGGGCAAAATTGTTTTTCGGAGTCGTTAGAAATGGGTCAGCGTATTTTATGTTCAGCGGGATTGCAGGCTCAGCATTTCAAAACTATATTCTCGCTATACCATACCCCGGCAAGGATAGCGCAATGGGGAGGTCAGGAGGGTATTAGGTGCCCTCGGTGTGATAGTTCTGATGCAGACTTAACCCATATGTTTGCGACTTGTTCCTTTCTGGTAAATTTAACAAGAGCAATAGAAAAATTTATGGACCAAACTCTGAATATACAAGTAATTTTAGATCCAGCTTTAATTCTTCTGGGGACACAATCGAGTGGCAGACAAAACTCATATGATTATTTCTTGTTTCTTGCTATGGCCGCATTACGCATCATTATCGCCTCTGCCTGGCTGGATCAAGCAGCCCCATCCTTTCAGCAATGGCTAACTAAATTGCTAGCTATATATAATATGGAGAAAGGGATATATGAAAGAAAGGGCAAGAGAGGGGAAAATCTTGGTAGACAGATATGGGGACCTATTTATAGGTGGAAGGAAGCTGGGAATGATAGTCAAAGCTGACTAGAATTAACTTCATAGTGATGTGTAAATAATTAAATAGGTCTTTGTGATATTAATTTTAAAAGTTGAGTTAAAGACCAATTGGTTCTTAATATGTATTGGATTAAATGAATTTGTACTGTATTTTGATGGAAAATGTGATCCTCAAGTATTAACTGTATTGAATGCTTTTTCTTTCTTTGTACTGTACCTCTGGGGTTAAAAAATAAAATCTTTATAAAAAAAAAAAAAAAAAAAAAAGAACAGTGTATTCATTAGTACAGCAAGGCCCAACCTTGAAGAAACGAAAACTACTGCAGCTACTTTCAGCAAAGACAGAGAGAAATTTGTTTCGATCATGGCTCAAAATTGCGGCTAAACATAAAATGGTGCCGCGAATGCTAACTTAACATAGAACAATGTTAGCAGTAGCTAAATATTTTGTTACTATCTAGAATCAGATAACATATTGCAAAGATAAGAAACATCACTATAAATTGGTGCATACATAGTCAGTATTCAAAAATACCTTCGTCGATCTGCATGATATCATCGATATACTTTTGCATCATGATTGCTGCATTAGTGTCATGAACCGATGTTTTTGGTTTAGGGGTCAGAGCACTTACGCAATCGGTACAGCAAACCGGAAGACAGTGTATACAGAGGCAACATGTAAAGATAATACCAACAACTGCAACCAAAAAGATAAGGATCTTCCAACCCCATGTTGTTAGCATATTCCAGAACCACCCCGTTAGGGTCCAGGTACCTGTCTATTGGTGTATGTCAGATGATAGTTTATGCAATTTTTGTATGGCTGTATACACACTGGGGGCGTGATCAGGTATGTAAACACAACAGCTGCTGCCAATGATGCGACAGGCCCCTCCCTGAACAGCAAGGATGACGTCTAACACCATCCTGTTCTGTAAGGTGACTAATCTCAATGCCTGGAGCTCAGCAGTGATGTTTGTCAGTATCCCAGCAGTTGTAATAATAACCCCTTCCACCAGTCTTGTTAGACGACAAAGTTGAACACTATTAGCCATGGGGCCCCAAAATGGTAAAAGACCCCTGGTGGCATCGTCAAACTGTTGCCAGGCATTATCTGTCTGATCTAGATCCTTAGTATCAACAACCCTTCTGACTCGGGACAAGTATGTACTCCCATGCTGCAGCTGATGATCTCTATGATAACTGGACGGGGCAATATACACAGGGGGAAGAAGGAAGGAGAGGTAACATCTGCCAGACCACCCCCTCGGAAGCCAGACAAAAGCTTGGGACCCACAAACAAAAAAGACATTCTGGGGTAGGATCAAGGGTGGACTATTGACCGTGCTCAGGCTGTAAGTGAAATTGCATTTACTTTCCCCCACCTTTACCTCCCCTGTGCCCTAGACACAGAAACTAGCTGTCGTGTTTGCCACAGACACCGGCATCGGCAGGTCCTTAGTAACATTACGATCTTGGAAAGATTGGAAATACTCTGAAGTGTTGAACCTTTGGAAATCAGCCATTTCCATTCTAAGCCATGTTTAGTTCTTCATTTAGTCATAAATACTCATACAGGAGTTTGGGGACAAGGTACCGAAGGTCCCATTACCTGCCTTCCGAGTAAACCTGTGATGAAAACTTATATATTCTACCACAGTGCGAGAATCAGCAGATATCATGACCTCAGTAGAGAATCGGAAATGGTAGTGCACCATAACAAACAGTTCAAAACAACCTCCACAGCTCCCAATATATGACAATGGCATGGACAACAGGTTATCGCTCTTATGAGTAACTGAGGGAAGCAACCCACAAACCCAACAATTAGTTGTGTTGGACACATCATGAGCTTGATGCAACATTTGTATAAATACATTGTCGATGTAAGACTTTCTATGCTCTTCTTTGTGAGGGGCCAAAGTAAGAAAAATGTGTTCAGGGGAAGTGGGCGTTGTACCAACCAAGGAATGCATAGGATTCTTTTCTTCCAAAAACCAGGATATTCCAAGTACTCTTATCAATGCAATCACAACTATTAATCCGAAAACTATTTTACTGTTTGTGGACCAACCCTGCACTAGGCGCGGTGTTGCAAATGGCTGTTCCTCCTCCTCAATAGGCCGACCAAATGGATGCATTATGAAGCAAGAAAAGGAATTAAATCGAACTGATAGCAAAGGCAATTGTTCCCAGTGTCTGTCTTAGCCTCACTGGTAGACTCCTATTGTTCATGAACGTTGGCACTCTTGAGCACCAGCGGTGGAGCTTGCTCAGTCCTAGCTCTCGATGAATTCCACGTCGCTCAGGATAATGTACCCCCTTCCAAGGGAGCACATTCAACTTTATCCTGTCCAATGTCAGAACAGTGCACCAATCTCACCTCACCCTAAACTAATACCGTTGGTACTATAGCAAAGTACACCCTAACTTGCACAGTCCATCCCTGACTAATTTCACTTCTCCTTTGGTGCACCATTCCTCAGCCGAGGGCGCAAATTGTACCTGGTGACTCCAGGCACAGAGGGGTCAGTAAACACGGGCTCTTTAATGGCACGAATCTCTGGAGGGACCGCTGCATTTAGCACGTCATCATTCTCTGCATCCGTTTGGGTCCATGTAAGCTTTGCATCACCAAAAGGGACGAACTGAGGCATTTTCTCACCCTCAGCATCCCCAATGCCGTCCCTCACCCATTGATCATAGGGTAAGGGTAAGGGTATCCTGCGGCAATGGCTGGAATGAATCCAATTCTTTCGGCCGGCGACTTTCACAGCGGTCTGAGTTGCAAGGAGGACTTGCTCCAAGCTCTTCTTCCGCTGAAAATTGTGCAGCAGAATCCAGTCCCCAAGCTGGATGTTTTGACCGGTCCCCTCTGGTATGGGTGGGAGTAATTCACGAATCTGTTGGTGAATAGAATGCAAACCTTCAGTTAACTTGCACAGGTAGTCTGTCAATAAAGGGTACTCAATTTCTGAAAACCGACGGGGTCGTGGGACGCCCCAGACATTTGCCGAGCGTCCAAACAGGACCTCGTATGGTGACAATCCTGTCCAATATTGTGCTGTCGTTCTCGTTGACAAAAGAGCTAATGGTAAAGCATCTGGCCACTGTAACCGTGTGGTTTCCTGAATCTTCGCCAATTTCAGTTTGAGAGTACCATTGTACTTCTCAACCAAACCTGCTGACTGGGTGTGATTTGCAGCATGAAACTTCTGTTTTATGTGCAAACCATCACAAACTAACTGGATAACTTTGGCATTAAAGTGACTTCCGTTATCACTCCAGATCAAATGGGGCAAGCCGAAGCGAGGAAAGAACTCCTTCAGGAGTGCCTTTGCAGTCGCAATGGCTGTATTTTCTTTAGTAGGGTAAGCCTTAACCCATTTACTGAATGCACAAACAACCACCAACACATACTTCATATTATTGACCCTGTCCCTCTCTATGTAATCCATTTTAAGGACCTCAAAGGGGAAAGTGGGAGGTGCAAAATTACCAGGTGATGTAGGGGTACCCTTGCCAGGATTGTGCATCATGCACACCATGCCGTACTTCACTAAATGTGCAGCTGTCTTTGAAATGTTTCCATTTTTCCATACGGGGTCTAACAACTTGCAAATACCCTTAGCACTGATATGGGCTGGTCCATGAGCCATCGGGACTACAGGAAGAACATATGCATCTGGCAGCATCCATCTTTGCTTCCCTGACTTGTCAATCCAACATTCCTCATCGTTCAATTGTGCTGTACTTTCTTGCCATACTGCTAATTCCTCCACTGTAGCCTCACTCTGTATTTGCTTCACATTCTCAAGTGTATCCTCAAACATGGTGACCTCGGGCACCCATCTAACGGGACCTGCTACAAACATTCTTTTCATCTTAGTTCGGGCTGTTTCCTTAGCTGTCTGATCTGCAAGAGCGTGCCCTTTACCCACGTCGTCAGTAACTTTCCTATGAGCGCTGCACTTCACTATGGCCAATTTCTTAGGGAGTGTCAGAGCGGACAGAAGCCTATATATAAGAGGACCATGCTGAATTCTTGTCCCATGGGAAGTAAGGAACCCTCTCTCTGCACAGAACTGCCCAAAGTTATGGGCAACTCCAAAAGCGTACTGACTGTCAGTATAAATATTTACAACCAGTCCCTCACTCAATTCACAGGCTCGAATAAGGGCAACGAGCTCTGCAGCTTGGGCCGACTGATAGGGAACTCGTGATGTCTCAACTACTGTACGCAGTGTAGTAATGGCATACGCAGCAGTTGTAGTGCCATCTGGTAACTTAAAGCAAGAGCCATCGACATATAGTTCCCCTTGGGGGTCAGATAAGGGAACATCAGTCAGGTCTACCCATCCTTTCATCTCTTCTTCCGTCCGGAAGATACAATCATGTATATCAATCTCCTCATTCTCAGAAGGGAGGGGTAGTAACATGGCTGAATTCAGAGTGGCACAGAGTTTGATCGTAATGTGCCTAGCAAAGAGCGTTAGCTCATAACCTGTCAGACGTGCACTGGTGAGGTGCTGTGTCCTGGTTTTATTCAAAAGTGTATCCACAGCATGGGGTACCATGACTGTGAGGTCAGTATCAAGGACGAATCCAGTCTTATTGAGACAGCCACAGCCGCAACCGCTCTTAGACAGCTCGGAAGGGCTCGTGCGACAGGGTCAAGCACAGCAGAGAAATAAGCACACGGTCGTTGCTTATCCCAAAACATTTGTGCTAAAACAGAAAGCACACAACCACCCATCTCATGGGCATACAATACAAAGCATTTTGCGTAATTAGGGGTACCAAGCACTGGAGCCAAATAAAGCGCAGTTTTTAATTGCTCAAAGTACTGCTGGCATTCAGGCGTCCAAGGCAGGGGTTTATGCACATCTTTTAATGTTGGCGCAAGCAGGGGCTTAATAAGCAGCGAATAGCCAGGTATCCACTGCCTGCAATAGGAAGTGATACCTATGAAAGCGTGCACATCTTTCTGCGTTTGCGGAATGGGCATTTTAACAATGGTACTGATGCGTTCAGGGGTCAATCTTCTACCCTCCTTCGACAGTAGGTGACCTAAGTAGGTGACCTCCTGTCGACAATACTGAAATTCGGAAAGGGATACTTTATGACCATGGTCAGCTAAATTTAGCAATAATTTAACAGTACTGTCTCTGCCATCTTGTTCGGTGTCCGAGGCGATGAGCAAGTCATCAACATATTGAAGCAATACATTACCTGTAGGGAAAGACAAGGAATCCAGCTGACCTTTCAAGGCCTGACTATAGATACTCTGACTTTCTGTATAGCCTTGAGGAGCGCGACAGAATCTAAAACTTCTCCCAGCTAGAGTGAACCCGAACAGATTCCTGCTGTCAGGATGAATGGGAATACTGAAGAATGCGTTTTTCAAGTCAATGACAGAAAAGAATGTAGCAGAAGAAGGAATCATTGTCAAGAGAGTCGTAATGTCAGGGAACACCGGAAACTGGGGGATCGCAATTTTGTTAACTGCACGCAAGTCAATCACAAAGCAATAAACATCTGCATGATCATTAGAGGATCCCGAAGGTGTTCGTTTGAGAATGGGAAGAATAGGGCTATTACAAACATTAGCAGTCATCTCCTCAACCACTCCTTTCTCAATCAAATCCTGCACAATCTGCATCAAAGCTTGCTCACCTGCCTGCAGTATTTTATACTGAGGGATATGGGGTAAGATAGCACCTTCCATAACACGTATCGAAACAGGCGATATTTGCAACAAAAGCACATCTGTGTCG
This sequence comes from Calotriton arnoldi, assembly GCA_963921515.1. NCBI lineage: Eukaryota > Metazoa > Chordata > Amphibia > Caudata > Salamandridae > Calotriton > Calotriton arnoldi. The sequence continues at coordinate 954,331 of CAWUFW010007848.1, forward strand.
CCCGTTGCCCACAGTGTGGGTGGCACATCCTTAAACTCTGCAGGGAGAGGCGCATCTTTGGACAGACACTGTGTTGCGCGCACAACATTCGGACCCATTGTCATGTAGACACTCTTCGGGAAGCAGTAAATCATGGCATGCAATTTCTTCAACAAGTCCAAACCCATCAAATGTTCTCCACAATTGGACGTCAGCAAGAATGGCGAGTCCACTGAAAAGGGACCAATAGTCACGAAAGGGGTTTTGAAATGGGGCTCACAACCAGTACACCAGAAAAACCTACCGAAACATTGTCATGGCCAGACAGAGCCGCCCCAGGGACCAAGGAACGAGAAATAGAGCTGTTCGTTGCACCTGTATCCACCATTACTGAGCCGAACCATGCACATCCGCACTAACATACGGACCGCGTTGATCTACAGGTATCGGAACTGGTCCCTCACTCTGTTCCTGGCTGTCCTAGCTATAAGACATCCCCGTCACCTCGTCCGTATCATAATCATCATGATAATACTGGCCACCCCAAGCGTCATCGAAATAGTTCTGATCTGAGCGATCCTGCGAGGCCACCGCATTCTGAGCCCTGTCCTGTCCACCAGCTCCACGACCCCGTCCACAAGAGCTTCGTCCTCTGGGAGCCGCGACCTTCTGCAAAAGCACCAGACGCTCGCTACGCCAGTGTCCCTCCTCTTTACAGTACGTACACTGATTCGCCCCTAAAGGCACAGTATTCGACTGCCTGGTGGTGCGTGGAAGCTGTCGGGCTGAACCACCACGTAATCTACCATTTCCCCTAGAAGCCTGCTGCAACAACACCTTTGTCTTCAAATCCTTATGCTTCTTTTCCATCCTCTCCTTATCCTCATTTTCCCTATGCTCATAGTACTGGGCCATATTCAAGATAACAGAAGGGGAGGAAGTGGACCAGGTGCTTTTGGAAGCCTGCAACCGGGTCGCAATTTCAGGAAGCAAATTAGAAACTAATCTGTTAACAAACAGTCGCACACCACCTTCGATTGACAAATCCTGTCCACTATAATCTAGAAACACACCTTCAAACCGAGTGAAAAAATCTGACACACTCATCTTTCTTCTGACGACAAGCTGATAACTTGTCCCAATCAACTTTCCTCGGAGGAATACGAGAATGCATATACGTAAGGATACGGCCGGGCAAAGCAAGTATCTCCGCTCTAGGTTTATCACATGGCTTCCATTCCTAATCCCATGCTTTAATCCCAGGTACCACCCAATTCCGCGACGTGATCTTGTGCGTGTACTTGTCTCCAAATATCGACAGGAACTAGCAAACCAAAGAACATTTCAATATTGGCAAGTGTCATTACTGTTGAAGAGGCTGCTTCAGACAATTCCTTATAATAAGCGGTAGGATTTTTCCTAGGGTCAGGTAACTGAGTCTTAAGAGACAAAACTTCACTCCTTTTCCACGGAGTATAAACCCATTGCTCTTGAAAACGGGCCTCTACCCTTGGCCTAGTAACATGATCAAGCCGATCCCTTAGCTCTGGTATTTCTGGACGGTAGATAGGATGAACCTCCCGCATCGGAAACTGAGATACCGGGGTGGGGCTCTTCTCAAGGAGCCTTCCCCGATAAGCAACTAACGTCGCAACATTACCAAAGACATGAGCAGGCTCCATATTAGTAACATACACATGATCCCTAATATCATATATGATCTGCGGTGCTGCACCCTTGAAATGCTGCTCCCAAAGACCGATCAAAGTAGCCGACATATGCTTAAGGGCGTGATGTTGTACAAAAGGCTCATAATCTTTCATCAAACTCCACACATCCTCCACACCATAAATGGAGTTTTGGGCCCACTGCGCAGCCTGATTAGACACCACCTTTTTCTCTTCATCTCCCATATCAGACCGGCTCAACGTCTGCCCCATACGCACCTTAAATTTCATCCAGTCTCTATCCTTGAATTAACGTACTGGTGTCCCACTACTCTGCAATGTCGGGGAATGGAAAACACAGTGGGACTGATGACAGAGGCAGCAGGCACTAACATGGCGGCTGGCTGTGTCGTAGGTGTAAGAGCTGGCGAAAGAGACGCCAAAGCAATAGGCGTTGCAGGAGTACTAACAGTCACAGTTGCCACAGACGGCGAGGGCAAGGAAAGGACAGGAGGTGCCGTGGCCAAGGCAGTCTGGTCAACAATAACAGAAGCAGAAACAGCAGAGACAGAAGAACCGGGTAGCTGGGCCTGTGAGGGAAGAGCGGGATATATCCTCTGCGGGGCATATGGAGGTGGGGGTTGAGTATCTAACAATTGTTCCACAAACATATCATTTTCTTCTTGGGCCACATAAGATTTATCAACCTTTAATTGAAATGTCTTATCCGCCCGTTCAATACCTATCTCTTGTTTCTCTCTATCATGCGCTACAGCTTTCTGAGTCAATGTTTGCATTCTCCCTTTTTGGGCCTCTTTCTCTGCTTTCATCCGTCTCTGTTTAGCCTCCTTTTGGCAGGTTCTGAGGGAATCAAACATAGACTGCCTGCTTCTTCTTGCAAACAACTTCTCCTGTAAAAAAACTATTTTTTGTTCATCAAAAGTGCCCGTCAACGGCCACTGCAACTCAGCATTGTCCCTCGTATATTTGTGCCATAGCGTACTAAACATAATAGGGCCAAGGCCATGCTTCCCATACATATCAAAACCTGTTTGGTTTACTGGGCTATAAATTGATTAAAAAAATAATAAGAGTGCTATATTCAGACGCTTTAGTTAACAGTTTCCTGGCCACAGTTTGGGGTCTTTCACAAACTCCTTACTGAATATTATGACATTGGAGAGGTGGTCAATCCTGCCAACAGCATAGTACTATGTGAAACCTCTACAATTTTGAATTACTCAAGATTAATTTGTAGCCCTGCATCCAAAGGTACCTGAAACCTAATGCTTTTAGCATGCTCATCATAGCTTCTCTGCACTATTTGACACTTCAACATTCATAGCTGCCAAGTGTCCCCATGGAAAATGCTGTTAACATTGTAACTTGACTCAAAAACCCAAGCAGTAAACTGCAGATGAGTAAAAACCCAGATTAGCTGAAGGTATCACACATAATAACTTAGGGGCCTATTACGATGGCGGGCGGATGCACCACCGCGGCGCTGGCAGTGCGGAAAAATGCAATATACCGCGCGCCGGCAGCGGTCCTCACGCCCGCCATATTAGGATGGCCACACATTGCCCATTTCCCGCCCGCTGCGGTGCAACGCCGACCGCCATCAAAGTGCGCCCGCCAACGCGGCGGAGTGAGCCAATCACCACACACCGCCGTGCGGAATGACGTCCCGTACGCCGAAGATAGCACGATGCCGGAAACATGGCA